>JANZXR010000009.1:18831279-18841926 GCA_027575705.1 Erythroxylum echinodendron
TGAGGATAATGAACCTTTGAATGATCCATGTAATGAATATGTTGAAATTTTATCTAGAGACGATGAAGAGGGTCAGAAATCTGAAGAAGAGCCAGATTTTGATTCAAATTCTTCATAACAAGAAGATGATTTTTTTTATAATTAAGTGTTGATAGCAAATAATTTGTGTTTGTAATTGAATATTATATGAACAAAAAGTTTTCAATATATTGTATAAATTATTGAAATGACAATGTATTATTTCTATAAACTTCAATCAAATTTTGATTTCAGTTGAAATATGGCACCAAAGAGAAGACAAGATACTGAAAGGCCTCCATTCTTTAGACCACGATTCGGAGGTCTATACTGTAGAGGTGAAGGATCTCGTGCTGTAGCACCTACAGATGATTCACCTCCACCCCCTCCACCTACTGCATTGGCAGATGAGGCTACACCATCTGCCACTCCTTCATCATTTAGTACCCCTATATCGACAGAAATATCAGGGGTAAATAATGGGGATGAAGGAGACAGCCGCCATCCTAGAACTGAAGGACCCGATGGAAGAAAATACATCACAATAGTCAATAATGTGTAAGTGAAAATATAGGAACCAGTATATGTTATAATTATGTTATAGGTTACAATTTTAAAAATGGTATAAAGTTATTTATTTTTATATTATAGGTCTTTTCCATTTGGACCCTATTCCAGAAATATGACATCAAAATTTAAGGAGAAGATTGATCCTGAGGGCTATTGTTGGAACAATATCTCTCAATCGACAAAGGAATTTTACTATCATGAGTTTGAGGTACGATAGCAATAATTATTTCCTTTTTTAATATTAATTTTTTTCATTAATTTGATAACTATTATAACATCAACAGTATTTATCAAATATATTTCCTTTTGTTATAGAAAGAATTTTTTTAGGATTCTCAATTAGATGAGATCGTATATAGAGTATGGGAGTTGAGAGCGCGTACACGTTATTGCGACTTTGTTGGTGCGATATACAGGGCGGCTATACGACCGCCTTTTATTTCTGAAGAAATATGGAGTCGTTGACTAGCATATTGGGTGATGTCGATTTCACAGCATAATTCGGCTAACAGACGTGGAGGACTCGAGAGAGAGAGTCTTCCCGTACATACGAGAGGATCTATTACCCACCAAGAGCATTCACAAAGACTTGTACGTATCTACAATTAACAGTTATATTCTCATTTCTTTTCTTTGCTATATTTTAATTGAATTTGCTTTATAAAATCTATTTTACTTATAATTAACATTTTATTCCTATGTAGGAAAAGTCTTTGGGCGTGGCACCTACACTCCATCAACTATTTCTGCACACTCATACTAAGAAGCATGACGGGGTGACATTCAACGATCGTTATAGAGAAGTCAATGTAAGTGAAATTTATGATTTAATATTAATAATATGCTTAATAATTATCACTTACTAATATATAAACATTGCTTTCTGATAGGACCAAACACAGCAAACCATTAAACGGCGGTCTCAGCAATCTAAAAACGTTGATGAGAATGACACTTACCTTGAAGCAGTTGGTGGTACGGATCATCGTGGAAGGATATTAGGATTAGGATCATTTGTGAATACTTGTTATTTGCAATCCTCCACGTCTAGTACAACAGCATTTGCTAAGCGGTCCAACAACAGTAAAGTGGAGGCGCTTGAGAGCATAGTGCAAACATTGTCCACTCAGTTGCAACAGACGTTAGAACAGTTGCAACTGTCGATGGCAGCACAACAACAGTCAATGCTGCTGTACACCAGCTCTGTCAGGAGATAGATGAATTGAAGGGTAAGGGTAACAGGTCACCGGATCAACCAAACGATCCACGAGCTCCTGATCAGTAGTGTAGTATTGGTCATTTAGTTTGTATTACAAATATTATTATTTACAACGTAACGTTTTTATTATCAATTAAGATATTTTAATTTTTAATCATTAATCAAAATTTCTATTTAACCAAATTAAATATATAATATAAATATTTAATTATTAAAATTTTTCGATGGTTAGGATTTAAATATAATGAAAATATATATTTTAAAAAATTTAATCAATAACTTTACAGACAGAACATCAACAATTCCGTCAGTAAAAGTCTATAATATATACCGACGGAGAATACATTCTGTCGATAATGGTTAAGATTATTTACTGATGGAATCCTTTCTACAGTCGATAAAGTTACCAACGGTATTAAACATTCCGATGCTAAATTTACATACGGTTAAGGAACTTACCGTCGGTAAATTTAGCGTTGAAAACTTTTGTCCCGTTAGTAATTTATGGACAGAAAATTGTGACGGTTAGTATATTTTCGTTAAACTTACTGACGGTAACTTATTTTCCAATGCTAAATTTATCGACGGAAAAGTTAGCTACAGCTGAATCTACGACGTTTTTGTCTGTTGGTATATTCTGTCAGCAAATATTTTGTCGGTATATTCCGTTGCTAAATTACTGTTTTCTTATAGTGAGAGGACTTCATGATGATTAATTTTGATGACAATCAAATAATAATAATGTTATAAATAAATGAACTATTTTGATAAGTGTGTTAAGTATGCAAAAGTACAAAAAAAAGAAGAAAGAAAAACACAGAAGAAGTGGAGAACACAGAAGAAGTGAAAACACAAAAGAAGCAGAAGATACAGAAGAAGTAAAAACAAAGAAGAAGCAAAGAACACAGAAGAAAGCAAAACACAGAAGAAGCAGAAGATATAGAAGAAGTAAAAAACACAAAAGAAGTAGAAGATACAGAAGAAGTGAAAACACAGAATAAGCAGAAGATACAGAAGAAGTAAAAACAAAGAAGAAGTGGAGAACACAAAAGAAAGCAAAATACAGAAGATACAGAAGAAGTAAAAAACATAGAAGAAGCAAAAGATACAGAAGAGCGAAACACAGAAGAAGAAAACACAGACGATACAAAGAAGAAAATACGCTAGTATGTCGGACAGTTAGTTAGAGTTAATTACAGAACTCAACTAAATAACGGTTCTACAAGATTCAAGAAGCGGTTATCAAGATTCAAGAAGCAGTTATCAAGAATCAAGAAGCAGTTGGAGACTTAGGCTATAAATACTAGTCGTAGTCGAAGATTGAACAACTTTTTTCGAAAACCTTTGAACAATTATTGATCTTTGAGGTTTTAAGTGTTTACTTAGAAAAGAAGAATTCTGTAGTGCGATACAAGAGAGCTAACCCTACTATAACAAAAGCTCATAATATCTTTCTAGTGATAGAAAAAAAAAGGCTAAGAGCCTGGAGAGGGTAAGATAGTAGAAAGAGTACTTTGTGTAAGAGACCTGAGGAGGCTCTGGAAGGGAAGAAAGAATACTTGTAAATTTGTCGAAGAATCGTGAAAACTCAGACAAATTCTAAGGACTGGATGTAGCCCATGGTTTGGGGTGAACCAGTATAAAAATCGCAGTGTCTATCTTATATCCTCTTACTTTATTCTATTTTATTTTTAAGACAAGTATATAGAAGTTATTTGCGATTTAGCTACATAACAATTGTCGTATAACTTTAGTGAAATTCTTTTAACAAGTTAAAGAAGTTCTTATCAAAAATATTAAAGATTTTGTATTCACGAAAAGAATACACAATTCAACCCCCCTTCTTATGTATTTTGTATATTATAAGTAATTCTATACTAACGTATGATTTACTTCACGTATAAGGCGTTATATGACAGAATGAGTCGTCTGCCCTTATATTGAGATGGAGAGGGCCTAAAAATAGTTAAAGGCCATAATTTATTCGAGATGCTATTGATAAGTGAAATTGAAATGTATTATAAATTAAGTGATTTAAGACAAATAAACAAGTTAGGTGGATCAACACAGAAGATATGGAATATACAGAAATAGATAAAGTGTTTCTGAAAGTACCACCTTATCAAGGTATGCTAAGTTTTGTTAAAAAGGATAGCTAAGCCCGAATTGTATTGGTCCATATAAGTTATTGAGAGCATAGGACCATTGACTTAAGTTAGTCTTACCAATAAACATATATCAAATCTGCACTATGTTATATGAGTATGTTTAGGAGATATTGGTATGATCTGATAGATGTATTGTCAGTACAGGAAGTGAAACTTACGAGTAATATGAGATATATTGAGGAATCATTTAAGAAATAGGATATCTGAATAAGTAATTGGAAGACCGACTGATTCCATTGACTATAGTCAATTGGAAGAAATTATTCGAGTGATGATGTTAAATGGGAAATGGATGAGCATATAAGGAAACAATACCCCTACCTTTTCGAACTAGCAAATAAGAAATTCGATGACAAAATCTTATTAGGGGGAGAATTATAACTTCCCATTTCCATATTAAGGGTTAGAACCCTAAATTTCTATACATGAGAAATAGCAATGAGAAATTAAAAAAAATGTAGTTCATACTTGTGCATAATGTTAGTATACACACACGTGAATTTGAGTGTTTTGCACACATTTGAATGACTTTTCATACACTCAATTTTTGACATTTTCTGGGTATAATTGATATTTAATGTGATTATAATGTGAATTGTGGATTATGTGTCTTAAAAATTGAGTTAGTGTGTTTTATTGGTGATTTAGTAGTTTTGGTGAAATTTGAGAATTTTCTGAAATTTTGAGTATGGACTAGGAAAATACCAAGTGGCAGTACAATTGATGAATAGTAGCAAAAATAAGTGTCAAATAACAGTGAAAATTTTTATAAATGACATTTGGATTTAATAACATATGTCACTTAAAATTGGGAGTCAATTGGAGTTGAAATTGGAATTAAATGGAATAGTTATTAAAGATGGGACCAAGTAAAGTCATAGGAATGAGACATGTGGCAAGTGACATGTGTCATGGCACTTGCCACACATCCCTTTCCACAAAAATATCTAAGTGAAAGATTATGAGATGGTCTTTCACTCATCATTTTTGTTGCTTATGTTTGCTTCCTCCTTTTCTTCATTTTCTTCATTCTTCTTCTCTTCTCTCAAAACCACGACATTCTTCTTCTCATAACCCAACCCTTTCATGTTGATTTTTGTGAAAATCCTATACTACCACTTCAAGATCCTTGTTATCTCTTCATTTTGTCTCAATAAAATCCTAATCTCTCCTTTATAAATGAAGATGATTGTGAGATGTTTTGGAGCTAAGGTTACTTAAAGACTCTTGAAGAAGCTTTGGGTAAATTAAGTAAGTAATATATTAATCTTCATGGCTTTGTTAAATAAAGCATATTTGAAGATAGTTTAAGAGGATGAATGATCACAAAAAAGACATTGAAAATATATGTGTAACATGGGTGAACAATGGATATATCCATGTCTTGCATTTGTGTTTTGATGGGTAATAGATTATAGAATGATATAATGTTGGATTAATAGAGTAAATGGTGTTTTATATATGTTGGAACGTGGGTAAGGAAGTGAACACATTGATGTCTTGTTTTGTGCTTATAATGATTAATATTTCATAAGTTGTTGTAGAGATGAGTTTGAAATAAAAAGATCATTAAAAATGGTGCAGGAAAAAGTGCAGAAAATTTTGATAGATAATGGGTTTTATGTTCTGTTTTCTTGGTGCATTAATGTAAATCTCTTTGGGTGTTTTGGAGAACTAAAATGAGTCTAGAGCTAATGAAAGGGAGTAATTGGATGTCTTGAAATAGGAAGAATTAAGGTGATAGTTAGAGATGAAATGAAAGTGGAAATGAAGTTGAACATGTGCAAAAAGTTGATGATGAATGTATATATGTATATGTTATGTTTTTATTGTTCATGATCAATCATGGACTATGATTTGTTTATGGAAGATATTGAGCTGAAATGGAGTTAAGAATGATGGGGAAATGATGAGTAATTAAACTAGAAATGATAGACCAAGCTTAGGGTGTTGAATGTAGTAAGTAAAGAGTTAGAAATCTAGAAAATATGAATGCAATTGTATGATTTTGGGACAAGAGGCATAAATTTTACTTTGTATGTCAGATTGAGGTCATTTAAGTATACTTTTGAAGAGAAATTTGATTTCTACAACTTCTATGAAGATCCCGATGAGAGATTTCACTGTCTAAAGGGTCAAATTTTCACATTTCTATAGGTATCTCGTGAAGGTCCCCCCAACGGACATGATGTCCCTTTAAATAGGCATGGGCGGAGCTGAGAAGTTGAAAAACCAAAGAATGTCCACCCAATAGATATAAAGTCCACCCAAAGGACATTTACTGGCCATTTGGACTTAATTTTTGCTTGAATGGAGCTTGAATTGAACCTAGAATGATGCTTGGATTAAGTGATTAAATGTGTGATATATATGAAGTGATAATTATGGTTATAACTTATTGAATGAATTGTTAATATCAAAGTACCAAAGGCATGAGTATAATGGGAATGAAGATGTTCATATGATTATAGTTATCTTCAAAGGAGATGAGTAATATGTAGTAAGTAAATGTGAATGAGAATTGGGTATTACGAGAGCATATAATGTTAAAAAATAAATGACGAGAAATTGATTTATGATATTAGAATAACAAAGTGTTCTTGAGGTGTAAGCCTAAAAATAAACTAGACATATACGAAGGATAAGGATTGAATGATGAACTTAGAATGATCATGTACAAATGAAGTGTAAACCTAAGTTCAAGTAGACGTATATGATTTATGAAATGAGAATGAATATAAAATGTGAATTTAGGACATATACTCGAGCATGCATTACACACAACATATATACATATGTATGTGATTGAATGTTTATAAGATTGTGCAATTAACAAAGTGTGTGCAATATGTATATTGCACGATGTTGATATACAGGATAGAACGTCCATATCCAGACGTTTCCAGATCATAGAAGCTAATGCTAATCTGGAGGGTACTATGAGTCGACTTAGATGGTCTCATTTTCATTGTTTGTTTTATTTAAAATTTCTGTATTGAATTACTAATGATTGTGAATGTGATTGAGACAATACCAGATATAGATAGTCCGAGGAGTTTGATAAATGTAAAAATCATTGGAAGTGCTCTTTGATTATGAATTTGAATGAATAAGTGATACTCAACATTATTGTTGAATGTCGGACGAAAGTACGATGATAAATGTGAATGTGAAAGTGAAACTGAAATCAAGTGATTGATTGAATATATGTGAATGTCATACATTTCATTACATGAATGCCTAAAGAGATAAAGACTATTGTGACTGAAATAGCCGCCGAAAAAGAGCTTGAAGCTCATAAAGTGATTAAGAGCCAAAAGCTCACTATATAAAATGAGCCCTGTATCCCCAACGGATAAGGTACAATTATTAATGAGATACAGAACAGTTACAAGAACTCGGTCACAACAATAACAATTAAAAGTGAGTCTTATGAGCATTTCATATACATTTGATATGTATGATTTAAATGGTAGAAATAAATAGTTTCAATAATTTCTAAATGTGAAATATGATTTAAGTGAAAATGAAATGTATGCGACTATTGATGAAGTGATGTGAATTTTATAAGTACATGAATTGATGTGTTATATGATTGAGTGAGCCATCGAGGATGGTCCACTCACTGAGTTCGCAAAACTTAACCCAATATTTGCAACATTTTTCAGGCTTAGAAAAGATTTCCAGTTAGACAAATTGGAGTCGAACCACCGCATTTGAGTAAGAGATAGAGGTCGAGATAAGTTGGCGTCTGCATATATTTTCTGTAAATTTAGTATTAAATAATGTATTCCGTAAGCTTCATTTATTGTATAAATGAATTATGTTTGTAATAACAGTTATGATCAAATACATTTTGGTATTTGTAATGGCCCCAAATGATTATTGAAATTTCGACAATGTGTTTAATGTTTGATTAAATGTGAGTTTGTAATGACAATTTTGACTATGATATTTATAAAAAATAGGCTGATTTTGATTATTGGTTTTCAGTGTTATACGTGTGATGTCTGTCGAAGAAAAAAATTTCAATGAGTTTGATTATTTAACTATTCTAGCGTCCCACCCCAGTATAGTATGTTATCGAATTCTGTCGGAGTGTTCGGGATTATGCCCTATGAGAGTGGTATGCTACAATAGAGATATAAGGTTCCCTTGTCTTATTCGTCTAGCCCCTTTAAATAACTTAAAAGGGCTTCCATTCACCAATATAAGAAGCAATAGAGACACATTCCCTAGTCTAAAAGATGAACTATCCAAGGAATCCAAACATTTGCAAACTGTTGGGACAAGAAATCCCAATTAATACTATCAAAAGTTGTATTAAAATCAACTTTGATAGAGTAATTAACAAGGGTTCAGCCTTTTAAGTGTCCTTTAAGAAACGCATGAACTAGTATAATATTATTCACAATCTGCTTATTCAATGAAGGCACCTTTATTGTCACTAATGAGAGTATTAACAACTTTCTTCAATCTTATAGTAATTAATTTTAAGACGAGCTTATAATGGAAATTAGTGCAAGAGATAGGTCTGTAATTACTGAATGAAGTTGGATTAGACAATTTAGGATAAATGTTTTATTAATCTCCTTTAAAAGCTTACCAATTTTGAAGAACTCATGAGTAGCTTCTAATATCATTTTTCCAACTACATCCCAAGACTTCTGAAAGAAAAATCCATTCAATACATTAACCTTGAGGCTTCATCCCATCGAACATAAAAATAGTATCAACTATTTCCTTGTCTTCGAATGGTGCTATCAAAAAAGAGGTTGTCTCTTCAGGAATTTTTTTTGGAGATGAAGCTGCTTAGTAAAGGTAGAGATGATTCAGAACCTTTAGCAAAACCCAACAGTTTGCTTTGAGTTTCTAAGCACAACAGTATTATTTAGATACAGAGATTGACTTCTCAACACCTTTTCTACAAACCTCTATGAAACCAATTTGATGGGCAAAGAAGTTACGACTGCTCTAAGATTTATCCCACTTGAAGCACCCGGTTTAATCAATTAATACTTATTCCCTATATTACTAGCAAGTTTTTCTAGTTTTTCTTAAGTATAAATAACATATTTCAATAAACAAGTTAACGACATCTCTATAATAACTAATTCATTAAGCATAAGAAATTCATAGTATTGTATACAATTTCATAAACGTCTCTGATATTTCACCCAATGCCTATATTAATTATTACTTCTCAATTCAAATTGAATTACAAACCATGTAATTATTTAATTACAACTGTTAATCATAGAATAAAATATTTAATATAGAATTGGAAAAAAAACAATAATTTAATTAAAATTAGCGGACTAAAAAAATTCATAATTTAGTTGGATCATAACCCTAAAAGTGAAATAGAAAACTTTATAAAAATTAAATAACAACTTTAACATTGTTTGAGTTATGATTTACAAGAGAGAGAAAAATTAAAAATTGAAAGAAATTTGATATCAAATTTCGTCTTTGAATTTTGTCTGTGTGCTCTTCCTCTATTCCTCTTTAATTTGCGAACTTTCACCGTAGTAAAAACGTTCATACCTGGGCAAGTATGGTGATACTTTTGTCAGTTCTAGGCATTGAGTGTAGAAGCACTTCTTTCTTACATATGTGTGCTGCAAATTCACGGTATTCATTAAAGTAATGCAATGATATGTATACTTTTCTCAATTTTAGGCAACGAGTGTAGAAGCCCTTCGTCCATGCATAGGTGTGCTGCAAAGTTATAGCATCCATTCAAATAATGCAAAGACACTCTTAATAATGCAAGAGCACTCGTATCTTTGTCACAACTGTCAATTGAAAAAGATTGCTAACGTTAAAACTCTCCACCTGTATTTTTTTATTTTCATATTCCATACCAAAATATGCTAACTAAAAAAATACAAAGCACATTAAATTATCCATAGAGTTTCTCATAAACTAAAAATTTATCAAATTTAAAATATTAAATTAGTGGATACAAAATCTAAATATCAATTAATTAATGTTCATACATTAAATTAAAACAAGAAACAATTGCGTATATTCATGCGATAAAACTTTCACTCAAGGCTGTATGCTGTGATTAATATTACTCACAATGTTATGAATATCATATCTAATTTGGTATTGGATTAGATTCTGGTACGGTACTGTATCAATACCGCTCAATATCGAATGTCATTTCGTGTAATTTTTAAAATTTATAAAATAGTCTATAAATTTTTTAAAAATTGCAAAACAATTTATTGTCATATTGTACAAATGTACTATATATTTTTAACCATATTTTTCAAAATTAAAATAATAAATAATAATCACAATTAATATGAAATACAATAATTTTCAGATATTTCACATGTAAATAATAACCACAATTTATATGAAAAAAGATCATCATTATCATACAAATATAAAATTAAAAATAATATAAAAGATTTAAAATATTACAATTTCAATTTTTATTATATAATAAATAATAATTACATCAAAACATTCAATAAAAAGAATAATAAATATCCATAAAAATGAAATTAGTATAATTTATAACAAGAGTTCGTGATAAGAAAACAACCAAGTAGAATTAAAACATGAAACAAAAACATAAATTATTTAATTTATTATCAATTAAATATATTATATATTTGATTAATTAAAATTAATTATTAATAAAATTATAAATAT
>JANZXR010000009.1:18861582-18889420 GCA_027575705.1 Erythroxylum echinodendron
ATAAATTTTTATTCAAAAGTGCAAACTAGTCCCTAAACAACAGAATTTTCGCGGTACCGGCTGGTACCATCTGGTATAGCCGGTACCGGCCGGTACGCGAAAACAACTGGTACTGATCGGTACCTGTGGCCGGTACCTGTGCAATCGGTACCGTTCCGTTTTCCGGCCAGTACGGTACCGTCCGGTCGGTACCGACCGGTACGGAACAGTACCCATAATACTGGTGCTTACACCAAAGGGAAAAAAATGTATAATAATTGAAGATACTCAGGGACTGTTTTGTTAGGGGCTTAATAATGGAACGGAATGAAACGTAATATATTTTCATCGTTTAATTAAAAGTTTCATAATAGAATATAACAAAATTGAATGAAAGCGGAGGATTTTATGTTACATTCCATTTCATTCTAAACAGTGAAAATAAAAAAATTTCGATTTGAGGGGTTTAAAATAGAATATAAACTAATAAATACATGCTATATAATATATATTCAATAATTTTTCTTAATAATAATTATTTCTTCTAACCTTAACCTCCTTGTATTGTATATAATTAATAATTTTTATATTATCTCTCCTTACTCTAATAATAATATTTTTATATTATTAATACAAATTGTATATAATTAATAATAAAATAAAAAATTTAATAAATTTTTTATTAATGGAAATAAAAATATATAAAAATTATTCGTTTAATTTTTTGTATATATTTTTATATAAATAAAAATATAAATAAATAATTTTTAAATATAAATCACATGTAATAGAATAAAATTTATTAAATAAATAATAACAATATTTTATATAATTAATAATAAATTTTATATAATCAATAATAAAATAATAAGATTTTTATTTTTAAAAATAAAAAATATAAAAAATTATTTGTGGCAATTATATGTAACTTTTCAAGTAAACATAAATTTCTATTTTAAAATCATAACGTTAAATTTTTTGTAACAATTATTTTAATATTAAAAATATAATAATTATTTATTATATATTATATTCTAGTCATTCATCTTTCAAATAATATTTTAGTATATAGTCCTTTCTATATAACTTTGTATTATAGTAAATTCTATTCTTTTATAAATTATTTCGTTAATTAATGCATAAAGCAAGAGAACACATGAAAGGAGCTTTGCTTCAAATCAGAACCAAACAGAGAAAAGCCAAACCAGCCTCTTCTGTTTCTCCGCCATCAAGGAACTTACATGTTCTTTGCCATAAAATGGTGGTAGTTACAGTTACAGAGCTCGCCAAGATACTCATCGATGGTGCTACCCGAAATACAACACTCCAGTCAACTGAGGACGTGGGACTCGGTCCTCGAATTCACGGTTTACGCTCAGAACAACAACAGCGATCCAATGCAATGGAAGACTCAAGTTGCCGCCATTCTCATCTCCTCCGGTGTCCCCTTGCCGTCAACGGAGTTGGCGCATCTCTTAGTCTCTCATATTTGCTTCGACAACCATGTGCCCATCACCTGGAAGTTTCTCGAGAAGGCCTTGACCTTTAATCTCGTCCCTTCCGTTCTCGTCATCGCTCTTCTCTCTGTTCGGTAGGAAAAGTAACCTTTTTCATGCATCATGACAGTCGGCATTGCTTGCGATACTTGGCGTTGATTTTTATTGGTTTGCTCTAGGGTCGTTCCTCTCCGCAGGCTTCATTGTACTGCTTACAGGATATATTTGGAGCTCCTTGAGAGACATGGCTTTTCGTTTGCATCTCTAGTTAATGGGCCGAATTATGAGAAGTACGTGTCAGCTTTGTTCTTGATTTTTCTTTCCGAATGAAGAGTCTTTACTGTCTGGTTCTTTGTCTTGTGTTTGCCAATGTGTTTTTGATTCAATATGACTTGGGGTTGGACTGATGATAGAGTTGCGTTAGAGGATAAAACACACAGGCGTTAAATGTTACACTAGGATGTAATGCATTGGCCCATCTACTGGCCTCACTTGAAGAAAGAAGCCTGAGAAGAGCTATTCCTCAATGTTGAAGTCTTAAAAATAATGGAAATTTAAGTTTCATGTGTCGTCGGAATTTTTGGCGCATCAACACAAAATTCGGAAATAAGGTTCTATTGAATGCTAATACTGTTTAGGATTGACAGATTCGGGAATTTCTTTTATATTGCTGCTGGGTTGATGGAGATTGTTTTCTAGGAATAATAAGAGGGAGTTCTACTGCCGTACATGTTTTTGATGGCATTGCCGAGGGTTTACCTCCTATGTTATAAGCAAAATATTACGCAGAGTCACAGTGAACATACTATTCAATATCTTCATGGGGTACAGAAGGATAAAAAACCACTAAAGGAAATTTTGTTTATTAACTTCAGTAATAATGAACAATAAGGAGAATGGAAGGGTTTCTTTTTTTTTTTTTTTCCCTACAAGAAGCCTTGTCAAATTGATGTTAGTAGAAGGAATGTGAAATGCCCTTTTATTACTATTATTTGGCAGTAGCAGTCTTTTTGCCGTATGTTATTTCATATGTTTGTGTTTAGTACTGGTTATTTATTTTTATTGGAGCCATAATAATTTCTTTTATTTTAGGCTTTTCGGATGCTCTTATTCGGATAGGTTTCCTGCCAATGACAAACAACTTTTTTGACAATAAGATTTCCTGTTCTTATTTATAGTTCTATTACTTCTATGGAAGTTTATATGCCATTTGAAAGCTTCCATGAACTGATTTAGGCTTTTCGGATGCTCTTATTCGGATAGTTTTCCTGCCAATGACAAACAACTTCTTTGAAAATAAGATTTCCTGTTCTTAGTTATTGTTCTATTACTTCTATGGACATTTATGTGCCATTTGAAAGCTTCCATTAACTGATAATGACGCTATTTCATCTTTTTTGTCTTCTTATTTTTCTTTCTCCTAGCTTCATACTAGCCAAATTAACATCATGTTCCACAATTAATTTCAGGATCATGAAAGCAGTAGATGGCGTTCTTCTTTCTCATATACATGGCCTTCAAGTGTGTGAACCCGGGATACTTCTAGCTGAATTTGTCTTTTCAATTGTGTGTCAGTTACTTGATGCATCGCTGGATGATGAAGGTTTGCTGGAACTTACCTCAGAAAAGATCGCTGTATGGCTAATTAGACCACAAGACATGGAAATAGGTTGCAAGGACAGCTTTATTGAGAAGAGAGATGTGTGCCATGAGGGGCTGGATGTATTGAACACCAAAATGGCTCTGGAGCTTCTAGGAAAGTTTCTGCAACATAAAGTTACTTCTAGAATTCTTTGCTTAGCACGTCAGAACATGTGAGTATTTAACATCATGTTTTGCTTTGGATAGAGTAGTTACTGAAGTAGAGACAGAAGAGAAGAACTTGCCAATTGTCATCGTACATTCAACCTTAAAATTACCGAATTTAAAAGACTGTTTGTTTGACTGAGCTCTTGGGAGGCCCTTTCTAGGAATTGAATTTCTTTTCTATTCCTTTCTGAAGAAAATTTGGTTAATGTGGATATCTTTGATCCTTCTTAGGACTTCACATTGGGAAGGTCTCATTCAGCGATTCCAAATACTTACAACACATTCTGTCACTTTAAAAAATTCAAAGCACATGCTCACAGAGGCACTTTTGCAGTTTACAACTGGTCCAGAATGCAAAAGAGTACTAAATAAGAAGTTTCATGCAGTCATCTCATCTGGAGCTCTATTATCTTCACCTGGTCAATGCTATGGAGTTTCTCAATCTGAGTTTTGGCTTCCTATTGATCTATATATAGAAGATGCTATGGCTAGATCAGATGCAGCAGTACATACTATTGAAAATCTTGCTGGTAGCAACCTTTCATCTCCCTTGGTGCTTAAAATGTTCTCTTACCTGAAAAGGATGGGTATTGTTCTAATGATGTCTGAATAATACTCAATTTTTCAGGTTTAATAAAGTCTTTGCGGGCAATCAATTGTGCCGCATGGCATGATGCACTTCTGAGCATGTGGATTGCAGCTTTACGGGTTGTCCAAAGGGTAGGAAGTTGCACAAACTTGATACTGATATAAGTATACTTCTAAAATTGTTTCACATGGATTCTGCACTTGTGCCTTGCAAATTGATTTCTTTCGCTAAGGAGTCCAATCAACCATGCTTACCTAATTCTTAAGCTAATATATTTAAAAGGATCGGCTTGATGTTTAAAATAGTAGAGAGCAAAGGGACGCTTGTTATAAAAAAAAAGCTTCTTGTAAAGATGGTATTTTGAATAAATGGCTGCCTTCTGTGACCAATCTGTTATAGGACTTTCTTTGTGCCTTACTGGACCTTCTGTGTTCTTTCTTATTTTCCCTTAATCAGCTTTAACTTTCCCAATTGACCTCTAGTCCGATAACTTGCTTATTACTGGTCTTTCAGGAAAAGGATGTTGTTGATTGTCCTTTAAGTAACATCGAATCATTCTTGTGCATGCTATTGTCAATCATAACAATCGCAATTGGTAACATTATTGATGAAGAAACCGCACTGGTAGACAAAACTAAATGCAACTATGCCGGTCAACCTAATGAGAAACATGACCAAGAAAATTGTCGAAAGGGCTTAATAACTGCTTTGCAGTTATTGGGTGATTTTGAGGACTTGTTGACGCCACCTCAAGCTGTGCATTTGTTAGCCAATCAAGCTGCTGCTAAAGCAACGGTGTTCTTATCCGGCCTACCGGTTCATGATAGCTATTATCAAAACAGTACCTTGAAGGATATTCCAGTTCACTGCAGTAAGTGACTAGATGTTCCTATGTTTCCTATGTTTCATCTTCTCTGAGAGAAGGTCTGAGTTAATAAAGGGCATACGATAGTCCTGATTAGGCTCCAACTTTCCTTGCACATGTTTTTGTCACTAAAACTTATGTGAAGCTTGGCAAAGTCTATCAAGAATGTGAAGAGCTTAATAAGAGATTTAACAAATAAATTAACCCCCAGCCAGCTTGTTGATCTTGCTAAGTGTCCTTGCTCCATTTTAGTTGGACTGGAGGTAAGCACTCTCTCTCTCTCTCCAGAACTAAATCATATTCATTTCAATTATTGCTTACCTTTTTTGACAACTTAAAGGCTCAAAAAGGAAGAATAAAACAAGAAGTCAGAAATTAAAAATTTCCCTTGTTCAGCTTGAATAATCTCCAAATTTACTTATTGGTGTCGGTGTAACTATTTTGCTTTTTATGATATTTTGCAGCTGGTAACTTGAGGCATATGATTGTTGAGGCATGTATTGCAAGAAATTTGTTAGACACGTCAGCATATTTGTGGCCAGGCTATGTGAATGCATGCATCAATCAAGTATCTCACGTTACTTCGAGTCAAATATCTGGTTGGTCATCATTCATGAACGGATCACCTCTAACACCTCTTCTGATCGAGACTTTGGTTACAACTCCCGCTTCCAGGTTTGGTGCTGCTTTTTGTTTATTTGCTGTCAAAGCACTTTTACTTCTGTTTGCTTTTACTTCCTACCACAAAAATTTAGTGCTATTATTAGCCTGCCAGGAGACAAAAGAATACTGGAACTATATATAGTCCCATCCCACTTACCCCAAAGGAAGGCTAATTAAAATTTGTAAAGGAAAATGACATGTAGGAATGCATAGTTGGTTAAAAATCTCAAGTTGATTGCAAATAGTCTTCTTCTTACTGGGTTTGAAGCTGGTAAGAGCTCTCAAATTTCCTCATGGCCACCACTTTGGATGGATTGTTATGTTTATATAGAATTAGTGGAGATTGACATGATATTTATCACCTTCTGTGGAGATCATGCTCAACTTTGAGCTAGCGGCTAAAATATTCTGGTTATTGATCTAGAAATCAAATCTTATATTTGCATAATAGGAGGATGTGACTACATATTTGAATTTTTTTTCTCTTTTAAGGTAAATTTCAACACTCTAACGGGTCAAGGTATATGTTACTTAAGAAAGTTCTTGGGCATCAAAATCTATTATTTTTTACTTCCCACCCTATGGAAGAATGCCTTTAGGTAGAGCCACATCAGAACATGGTTTGCATTTTGTCTTTATTATATCTTTGGAATAACATATGGGTTATCAAAACTGTAGGCATATCCATTTAAGATGAGTATAACGTTTTAAAATTAAGCATGTCCTCCTGATCTTAGTTCCACCATTCTTTGTTGTGAAGCTAGGCATGTCAGTTGCTTGCTTTTTTTAATTTTATCTAGTTGTATGCTACTGAGATTAAGCTCCTTGAATTGGTGGAAGTTTGACAGAGATCAAGAAAGTATATGAGCTTGCTGTCAGTGGTTCTGCTGATGAGAAAATGCATGCTGTTAACATTCTGTGTGGGGCATCTCTCATTTGTGGTTGGAATATACAGGTAAACTTTTGGAGGTTGCTTTGCTTGACTACAAAGTATCCTCTGTTTATTCTCATTTAACTTGGATTAATTCTTTTTATTCCTTATTGCAGGAATACACAATCCTTTTCATTTTAAAATTGCTGGAATCTTCAATTCCTGCTGATAACTTTGGGAGTGCAGGGGAGTTGATTGATTATGCTCCTCTTTTGAATGTTCTTCTTCCTAAAATTTCATCTCCAGAATGCTTGCAGATTATAACGTTACACGGTTTGGTAGGTAGGACTTAGAAATGCATACCTTCAAAAACTAGCAGACATTTATGCCTGGAATTGCAACTAAAGATGCTTTCAGGAATAGGGGGAAAAATTCTGGGGACCAAGTTAATTGGGAGGTATTTTATAATAATTTGTTGTTTTTTCTATATTCCCATGTGGATGAGAAGAAAGACCAAAGGTCCGTTCATTCAACTTGGTCGGTTAATGAAAATTTCTAGGATGCCCGTGTTACTGCATTCAAAAGGAAAACTAATGGAAATGTCAACATAAATGGAAAAGTTGATTGGAATCAGTAAGAATAAACAAGGTTGTTAATAAACAAGGTAGTTTATGTTATTTGTGAACTAATATTTGGAATTTATTTTCAGGCCCCAGTACTTGCAGGTGCGTTGATGCCCATCTGTGAGATCTTTGGGTCAAGTGTTCCCCGTGTCTTAGGGGCACTTAATTCAGAAGATGTCTCTTGCCAAGAAGTTTTCTCCAAAGTGTTTATCCTTTTTCTCAGACTATGGAAATTTGATCGTTTGCCTTTCGATCATCTGATGGGAGAAGTGCCAGCCAAAGGCCCCCCTAGAAGTCCCGAGTACCTATTATTAGTACGGAACTCCCAGTTGGCATCTCATAGAACTTCACCAAGCCATCGACTGAGGTGGAAAAGACTCTCAAAAGTTATACATCTATCTGAAGATCCTCTATACTTGGATTCTTTTCCAAAATTGAAATCATGGTACCTGCACCATCGGGACTGTGTTACTGCCTGCTTTTTTGATCAAGTAAATGGGCCCACAGTTCATCAGGTTGTCGATGCACTTCTCCACATGATGTTCAGAAAGATAAATAGTGATGTTCAGTCTTCCACTTCTACAACTTCTGGAGCTATTGAAGATGTTTATGTGAAATTGAAAGTACCTATATGGGATATCCTGGAAGCAACCCCAATAGCACTCCATGCTGCTCTAATGGCCTGTGCCCATGGAAGACTTTCTCCTCGTGAACTAGCTACAGGTTTGTGCAATTACTGGAGAAATTGCCTAGTCTTTTTGAGTTTTTGAGCAATGAGATAAACCAACTTGTATGGACTACGACAACAACGAAAATCTATAAGGTGATCGATTGAACAGAGGATAAGGGGTTGTATCTGATGGCCACAATCTAACTTCAGTTTCCACGATTAGTTATTAATGCATAAATTTATCCACTTGTGTCTGCAATTGTTCCAGGACTTAAATATCTTGCTGATTTTCTGCCTGCATGTTTGGCCACTGTCGTATGCTACTTCTCAGCTGAAATTACACGTGGCATATGGAGGCCAGCTTTGATGAATGGCATAGATTGGCCAAGCCCTGCAAATTTAACTGCTGTTGAGCAACAAATAAAGAAAATACTAGCTACAGCAGGGGTTGATGTTCCAAACCTAACTGTAGGTAAGTTCTCTTCTTATTATCTTATTCCCTCTTGGTTTCTTGAATATTATACTAGCAGGCATTATATCTTGGTGTCCGTCTTCTCTTTTAGGCGGGGACTCTCCAGCTACACTTCCTCTGCCATTAGCTGTTTTAGTGAGCCTCACAATAACCTACAAGATCGACAAAGATTCTGAAAAGCCGCTTGCTCTTTTTAGCACATCCTTGAGAGCTATTGCTGCCAGTTGCCCATGGCCTTGCATGCCCATCGTAGCCTCCTTATGGGCCCTGAAAGTAAAGCGTTGGAGTGGCTTAATAGCATTCTGTGCTTGCCAGACTGTGTTCCACCATAACTGGGATGCTGTGGCCCAGCTAATCCAAAGCTGCTTCGCAGCTACTCTTGGGCTCTCCCCAAATATTTCCAGTTGCGGTGGCATAGGCGCTCTCTTAGGCCATGGATACTGTTCACCGTTCATTGATATTGCACCTGGAATTCTGTTCTTACGATGTTATCGATCTATCAAAGATGTTATGTCCATATCAAGAGAAATTCTCTCTATCCTCATGCACTCTGTTAAAGATTTAGCAACTAGCGGGGTACGTAGAGAGGCAGTGGGCAACTTGAAGAAAACCAATCATGTGCAAGTTTCTCTGGCTTCAACAGTGTCACAGGTCAAACTTGCAGCTTCTCTTGGAGCCTCTATGGTTTGGATATGCGGTGGGTCGACTCTGGTTCAATCTCTAATCAAAGTAATTATACCATGTTGGTTGATATCGGCCCAGGCATCGGACCATGAAGATTTGGAATATGGAGGAATGTGTTCTACGGTATCGGTCTTAAAGGGCTACGCACTTGCATACTTAGTGTTGCTTTCTGGAACATTAGCTTGGGGTGTGGATTTTGCCTCGCCGTCGTCAAAGGATCGGCCTGAGGTTCTTGGGATTCATCTAGAGTTTCTGGCGAGTTCTTTGGATGGGAAAGCGTCACTTGGTGGTGATTGGGGCATTGCACAGGCATATGTCTGCGAGCTAGTAAGTTTGATGGTTGCTTGCACACCAGCATGGATTGTGGAGCTTGATGCAGATGTGTTGAAGAGGTTGAGCAAGTTGTTGATTCTATGGAACGAGGAAGAGCTGGCTCTGGCCATGTTGGGACGCGGTGGAGTCGCTTCCATGGGTGCTGCCACTGAACTAATTATCCAAACTGAGATCAAGGCCAACTGATTTTGCCGGCTAAGACGGAACTGAAAATTAACAAATACAATCGGTATATGTTGACGATTACATGAATCCTGAAAATGGCGGGGAGAAAGGTCAAAATACATGGGGGTGTGTGCGAGGGCTCCATACGTGTGACCGTATCTTGTTGACTATTAGTCTGAAATCAATCCAATCCGCCAATCTGCAAGGAACCACCGTCCTTGTATGAGATCGACTAATAGTTTGTGTGCACGTAATCTTAAGTCACCCTTTCCTTCTTTAAGTACCATTAGAAACTTACGCATTCCGTTGCAAGTTACCATCCTCCGTTCCTTACAGTTAATTCAAGATTAAACAGCATATTGAAAAAGGATAATAATGATAATTTGATTAGTTTTATTGCTTTGTTGTTTATTTATTTCAAACTTTCTTGATCTAATCTAATCACATAGCTTTTACATGTTAGATTGACCAGAACATACTAAATAAATGTAATGATAACCTTGACCAGGCAATTTAATTAATCGGGAAACCGATTCTAGAGTGATCTGGAATTAAAAATTTATTTATAGAGCTCATATTAGTTAATCGAAAAACCATGAGATAAAAAAAAAGTAGGAGTTTGAAGGAGGCAGGCACGCGTCATAAAAAGTTAAAATCGCTACATACCCGCCCTCTAGAAGTGCTTGACCAGTCTACTTTTAGACTTTGAGAGTCCTGACTCAAATTCCCACAGTTCAAAAACACTTCGCCTACGTTGTCCTTTCTCCTTCACATAATTCACATTTTACTTCCTTCTGCTGCCCCAACCGCCTTTCTATGCAACTTTCTACACGCAACGCTCTTCCTCTCCCGTAACACCAAACAGCTAGATATGTCGGTTTCCGCTCAGCCGAGTCTTTGGGACTCGGTGCTGGAGCTGACCAAGTCGGCGCAGGAGAAGACCGCCGACCCGCTGCTTTGGGCCGCCCACGTGAGCTCCGTTCTGAACTCGGCCGGGGTGGAGCTTCCGTCGACGGAGCTGGCGCACTTCTTGGTGTCTCACACCTGCTTCGATAATCACTCGCCTGTCATGTGGAAGCTTCTCGAGAAAGCCTTAACGGTCAAGATCGCCCCTCCCTCACTTGTTCTCGCTCTCCTCTCCACTCGGTGAGTGTAAGCGACGAGTGTATTTTCCTTTTTTTATATAATTTTTTGGGGTATTTTGTTATCGTTGATTTTGTTATTTTCATGGCAGCGTTATTCCTTATCGCCAGCTCTACCCATCGGCCTATAGGCTTTATATGGAACTTCTCAGGAGACATGGTTTTTCATTTGCATCTCAAATCAGTGGACCAAATCCTGAGAAGTAAGTTTTGGTCCATGCCCAAGGTTCCCACTTTAATATTTTTTCAGTCACCTAGAAAAAGATCATTTTCACCTTACTGTTTTACTGCTTTTAAACTTTTAGTATTTTTTGTTTCTGCCGTTTACTTAGAATTGATGGCTTTTCTTTGTGTTTCGTATTCACAGGATTATGAAATCAATAGACGAAGTTCTGCATCTTTCTCAAATGTTTGGTCTTGAACCTTGTGATCCTGGGGTTATTCTAGTTGAATTTGTGTTTTCTATTGTGTATCAGTTACTTGATGTATCATTGGAAGATGAAGGGTTGCTTGAGCTTACCTTAGAGAAGAATTCTATATGGATAACTAGACCACAAGATATGGAAATAGATGGCCATGAAGGGTTTCGTGAGAAGAGAAATGAGCAAAATGTGGGACTGCGCAGATTGAATACTGTCATGGCTGTCGAGCTTATTGGAGAGTTTCTCCAAAATAAAGTAACTTTAGGGATTCTTTACTTAGCACGTGAAAACATGTAAGGACTTGTCCTTATAGTTCACAATTTACATATTAGTCAGTTTTGGCCTTGAATCGAATGTTGCAACTTAAACAAGTATCGATTTTCTCAAGTGGCTTATCATTCTAAACATAAAAAGATGTCCAACTTGAGCCAGCTTGTAATTTATTGAACTCTGAAATGTTCCTGACTAATGTGATACATTTTTAGTTAATGAGTACTGTTAATGATTACATCTCTTTGTCCTTAGACCTTCACATTGGGGAGTCTTCATTCAACGCCTGCAGCTACTGTCATCACATTCACCCAGTTTAAAGAATTCTAAACAGATTACCTCAGGTGCACTCTTGCAGTTGACATGTGAGAAAGGACTTCCATTTATTAACTGCAAAAGCATATCTAAACAGGGGTCTCATGCTGGCATTGCATTGGGATCTCTGTTATCTTCTGCCGATCAATGCCATGGTGCTTCCCATTCTGCAATTTGGCTTCCTATTGATCTACTGCTAGAAGATGCCATGGAAGAATCACATTTGACAGCAACCAGTGGTGTAGACAATCTTAAAGGTGGAATTCATTCTCATTCTACTACGTCAATTATCTTTCTACCAGAATGTGTTGAAGATTGTAGATTATCAAAATCATATTTCCCAATAATTTGATTTTGCAGGTATGTTAAAAGCCCTTCAGGCAGTTAATGGTACCACATGGCATGATACTTTTCTAGGCCTATGGATCGCAGCTCTACGGCTTGTTCTAAGGGTAGGTGTTCATGACACTTGATCAAGGGGTTAGCTCATCTTCTACATTTATTATTGCTATTGAGATCAGTATCTTAGAAATGCACAATGTACTTAAACTTTCCCAGGTGTCCTCCATATTGTCTATGTTTGCATGCATAAATAAATTATACGTATATTGTTTGAAAAATTTCTTTCCTATTACATGTAACTGCCTTGAACTTATAAAGAGCATTTCATGTTGGTGTAAGAAGATATATATTTAAGTGTAAACAAAGGGAAACCCATTTTTGCTCCCTTTCCTTTTTTGGAATGTTGACTTTTAGTAGAGAAAGAGACTACCTTGGCTTACAGCTTCCCTTGACTATTTGAAATGGTTTCACATTAATAACCTTTGAATTCTATCCTACACGGACTTCAAGTTATTCCATAACCTTATGCTGTTGTGGGTATATGAACATATGCCATCGACTGTAAGAAGGCATTTTTCTTGAAATTTAGAATGGTACTTGTATGTTATTTAGTCTAAGTATTTCCCATTTGTAATTTTCTAGGAAAGAGATCCAAGTGAGGGTCCAGTACCTCGCATTGATACTGGCCTGTCCATGCTATTGTCTATTTCGACGGTTGCAGTCGCCGATATTATCGAAGAAGAGGAAGGCAAAATGATCGAACAAACTGAAGATAGCCCCACAAATCAACCAAAGGAGAAGCATTGTCAAGGAAAATGTCGGCAGGGTCTAGTTACTGCCTTACAGCTATTGGGTGACTATGAGGCCTTGTTGACCCCACCTCAGTCTGTTAGTTCACTTGCCAATCAAGCTGCTGCGAAAGCAATCATGTTTATCTCCAGCAGAACCATGAACAGTAGCTATTATGAAAACATGAGCATGAATGACATGTCAATTAACTGTTGTAAGTACTTCAAGTTATGTTTGGCATAAGTTTTTAATTTGTTTCTGTTTTCTCAAGGGGTGTTTCAAAGATAAAATTAAACTTGTTTTGAATATTTTTTCTTTGGTAGAAATTATTTGTCTGGGAGAGTTAATCAGGAAAACAAATCTTAGATAAGATTTTCCCTATACGTTAATTACTTCCTTCAAAGGATTTGACATTTCTACTTTTGGGTTCTTCAATTTTCCTTTCCCTTTTCTATGGTATACCAGTCTTTATCGTTTATGAAATTTCTTTTCTTTCTTCTTTGGTATTTTGCAGCTGGAAATATGAGGCATCTGATTGTTGAGTCTTGTATTGCGAGAAATTTGTTAGACACATCAGCATATCTGTGGCCAGGATATGTGAATCCACATGCCAATCAAGTTCCTCGTGGTGTTACTAGCCAGACACCTGGCTGGTCGTTATTGATGAAGGGGTCACCTCTAACGCCCCCATTGACTAATACTTTGGTTGAAACTCCAGCTTCAAGGTACACTTTCTTTTTATGTGGAATGCTCTCAATGTAGTTGACTATATTGTGTTAATTGAAATAGCTTTCATGCTTATAGTTTTTCACTTGTTAAGGCATAGTTCTGTCAATGAATAAGGTTTTCAAGTAGCAGTTTGATTTCTTTTTATTTCTGTTTATCAGGCTTTGAATCCATAAAAATCTATGCTATTCTTCATTTTGGGAGGTTCGAGATCTATACCTGAATTTCAATTGACAAGATCAACATAGATTCTCTTGTGATCATTCCTTTTTTCAGCATCTGAGATTGTTAGTACTTCTTTGTAGAATCAAATAATGTGATTCGATATTGAAGATCAGAACTGGTCAATTTTTTCTTGCTTGTTAACAAGTACCCTAATGAATCAAGATTCCAGCAACATAGAATTTTATTTTTCAAGTATAGTATGGCAGTAATTTCTATTTGCTGTAGGTTGATATGTAGTAAAGGAGAACAGACATAGGAAATGCTTTGTTTTTTTCTGGTTCTTTATGTCAAGGAATGTTATATAGCTTGTTTATGATCTGGACTCTGGCCATATAAACTGTGCTCTCCTCCACCTGATAATCCGAACTTTTAGAGTTGAATTCTGTTGTATAAAGTTATGCATTGCCTGGTCTTCAGTCACACCATTCTTTTTCCTGAAGCCAGGTATTTCAGATGCTCTTTTTTGTAAATTTATCCAGTGGTATGCAACTGAATTAAGCTCATGGATTTGATGGAAGCTTATCTGAGATCGAGAAAATATATGAGGTTGCTGTAAGCGGTTCTGATGATGAGAAGATATCTGCAGCTACCATTCTTTGCGGGGCATCTCTTGTTCGTGGGTGGAATGTACAGGTAAGGTCAATATGCTTTTAAACGTTTTTCTCCCTCTTCCCCTTAGATTCCATCCTCCTAGAATGAGAATTTTTAAGATTTTTCAACTGAATGTTGATCTTGATTTAGTCTCTTAACTCTTGTTTGCAGGAGCACATAATTCTCTTTATCATAAACCTGCTGTCTCCTCCAGTTCCAACAGATTATTCTGGGAGTGAGAGTCACTTGATTAGTTATGCTCCACTCCTGAATGTTCTTCTTGTTGGACTTTCATCAGTGGATTGTGTACAGATTTTATCCTTGCATGGTTTGGTGGGTTGAACTCTATCACCTCATGTTCTGTGTGACATGCATGTTTGTGAACTGTATGTTGTGTTATTTTTTACTAAAGAAGAAAATCGAAAGGAACTGTGTGACAAATTGAAAAAGATGGGCTTTAGAGGGCAAGCTTTAGCCACTTAACAAATGCACCCCCATGGTGCCTGCTTTCTTGACATAAGAAAACTGGAAAACTAGCAAAAGAATTTATAAATGCAATTCAAGGAATGGAGTCCTGTACAAATGATGATATCTGTTACTTATATTTTCCATTAACTAATATATGTCATCTTTTACCAGGTTCCACTACTTGCAGGTGTATTGATGCCTATATGTGAGGTCTTTGGTTCAAGTGCTCCAAAGGTCTCCTGGACATTGCCAACAGGAGAAGAAGTGTCTTCCCATGCTGTGTTCTCCAATGCTTTTGTTCTTCTGCTTAGGCTATGGAGATTTGATCATCCACCTAGTGAACATGTGGTGGGTGATGTGCCACATGTGAGGCTTCATTTTAGTCCTGAATACCTTTTATTAGTGCGGAACTCGCAAATAGCATCTTTTGGATCGTCAGCAGGGGATCGACTCAAAATTAAGAGATTTTCTAAATTTCTATGTACGTCTTTAGAACCGATATTTTTAGATTCTTTTCCAAAATTGAAAGGCTGGTACCGGCAGCATCTACAGTGCATTTCCTCTACCTTTTCTGGTCTTGTGCATGGGACAGCAGTTCACCAGATTGTTGATGCACTTCTCAATACGATGTTCAGAAGGATTAATAGAGGTGTTCCGTCAAATTCTGGAAGCAGTGGCTCATCTGGGACTGCATCTGAGGATGCATATGTTAGACTGAAGGTACCTGCTTGGGATATCCTAGAAGCAACTCCTTTTGCACTCGATGCTGCATTGACAGCCTGTGCCCATGGAAGACTTTCTCCCCGTGAACTAGCTACAGGTTCGTATAGTAGTTGAAGCAAGTATTTCTACAAAAAGCTCAGACACACTCTAGAGCGTTGTATAGGAATTTTGAGATAAAAATGAATGGCTGATGAGAGGATTAGAGGATCAGACTGAGAAAGAAGTACATAGATTTATTCAAAATAGCAAAGTGGCATTACAAGTAGGGATAATGAGCGTTAACCATTACATGTGCCTGCTTTATTTTGTAGGGCTCAAAGATCTAGCTGATTTTCTACCAGCATCTTTGGGGACCATTGTAAGCTACTTCTCCGCTGAGGTTACCCGTGGCATATGGAAACCAGCTTCTATGAATGGAACTGATTGGCCAAGCCCAGCTGCAAATTTGTCTACTGTTGAGCAGCAGATCAAGAAAATTCTAGCTGCCACAGGTGTGGATGTTCCTAGCCTTACTGTAGGTAATTCCTCATCTTTGTAGTTAACTGTTCTCTGTGAAGGCTCTTATCTTCTTTCCTTCCTTCCTTTCTTTCTTTCTTTTCACTTCCCCTCCCTCCTTTCTCTAGAGAAAGGAGGAAAGAATGTTTTCATTTCTTTAGAGATTTTCATATTTACTATTAATTAAGATATAAAGAAGAGAAAGGACAGATCAAGAACAGAATAGAAGATTCTCATGCAAACTTATTCAAATTGATTTTATTAATCTTATGATGAAATTTAATACTATTGGGGAACTTTGTATGTTACATTAAAATAGTCTCCTTGCATTGAGTGGGAATAATTACCATTTGTCATTCCGAGGAACTTTGACTTGTGGTGAAATCATATGGTTGTTACCTCCTCTTGCAGGTGGAAACTCTCCAGCTACACTTCCCTTGCCACTAGCTGCCCTCGTAAGCCTCACAATCACTTACAAACTAGATAAAGTGTCTGGGCGGTTCCTCACTCTAGTTGGACCAGCCTTGAATTCTCTTGCTGCTAGTTGCCCCTGGCCATGTATGTGCATCCTGACCTCCCTTTGGTCCCAAAAGGTCAAGCGTTGGAGTGACTATCTTGTGTTTTCTGCTTCTCAGACAATCTTTTATCACAATAGTGATGCTGTAGTCCAGTTACTGAAAAGCTGCTTCACTTCTACCCTAGGTTGTTCACCTCACATATCCAGCAATGGTGGTGTGGGTGATCTTCTAGGCCATGGGTTTGGCTCCCACTTGTTTGGTGGAATAACTGCTGTTGCCCCCGGAATTCTTTACTTGAGGGTTTATCGATCTATGAGAAGTGTGATGTTCATATCAGAAGAAATTCTCGCTCTTCTAATGCACTCGGTTGGACATATTGCAAGTAGTGGGTTATCCAGAGGTACAAATGAAAAGTTGAGAAAAACCAAGTATGGAATGAAGTGTGGCCAGGTTTCATTTGCTGCAGCAATGGCACGCGTCAAGCTTGCTGCTTCCCTTGGGGCTTCTTTAGTTTGGATAACTGGTGGATTGAGCTTGGTTCAGACTTTGATCAAAGAGACTTTGCCTTCTTGGTTTATATCAGTACATGAGTCTGAAGAGGAAGGTGTGGAACGTGGAGGGGTGGTTGCCATGTTACGTGGTTATGCACTTGCATACTTTGCAGTGCTCTGTGGAGCGTTTGCTTGGGGCGTAGATTCAACATCTACAGCATCTCACCGACGGCCTAAGGTCCTTGAAACCCATCTACAATTTCTGGCAAGTGCCTTGGATGGGAAAATATCTCTAGGTTGTGATTGGGCCACTGCAAGGGCATATATCTCTGCATTTGTTAGTTTAATGGTTGCTTGCACTCCACAATGGGTGTTAGAGGTTGATGTGGATGTATTAAAAAGGCTAAGCCAGGGACTTAGACAGTGGAACGAGGAAGAGCTGGCTTTATCCTTACTGGGACACGGTGGAGTTGGTGCAATGGGAGCTGCCGCCAGGTTGATTATTGAAACCGGGTTTTAGCATCTGTGAAATGCCTCTTTAAGGTTTCAAATAGAGAAGCAATTAGTTTAATCTCTTTTCTATCCTCCTCCAGTTGGAGCAGCTTGGTCTGTACATCACCTTTGGCTAGAAGAAAAACCCAACATCTGTGTACATGTTAATTGAAATCATAAGGAGTTCTATGTTAGGAATCTAGGACATGCTTTTAGCTGATTCCTAAGAGCATTTTGCGAGTACCCCTGAAAACCACTCTCCATTCACTTTCAATAATTGTCCTCGGATTTTTACGTGCCTATATCTATTCATCCTTGTCAGCTATGATCTGTGTCGATAATCATAATCACTTGATTCCAGGTTGTTTAAGGTTCTGGAGGAGGATGTCCTTGTATCATAAAGTAAGAGGATAGAAAAAATTTCAGTAACACAAAATCAGGGAAAATATTGCCTAACCAGCCGTCTTTAATGCGTTCTCGCTGTTACTATGTGTTCCGTCATCATGGACATATGTCATTGCTTGCTCAGTTGCTTTCAAGGCTACGATTTGTATTTGATGTATAGATCGAATTTGATTTTCAGATGTTTGCAATTATTTCATTCACAAATCAGTTGGAAGATTAATTATTAGAACGAGACAACTGCAGGCCATAGTGTGATGTAGTCGAAGCTATTCATTCCCTAAAAAACCGACGACAAATATCTGTTAGTAGTAAATTGAAAAGAAAGGCCATAGGCTCTTCACCAGATCCAAGTGAAAGAAATGAGAGAGATTTTCCAGGGAAGGTGCAGTTGGAAAGTAACCCAAGTGCAGGACCGAGAGCCAAAATTTCCACTACTTCCCTGAGAACTTGAGAAAAGAGATCAGCTGGATATGTTTTAAATTCCCAGACCTAACATGGGATGTCTGTCTGCAACGCAATGGCATGTGATAAGGTGACATATATACTATGGTTTCCTCCTCCGCCTCTATCTATTTGGCAAGTATGATGGGAGGTGTCTCGCTACAATTGAAACCAGTAATCAAATGCAATGTCCTTTGATGAACCAGGCATTACAATAAGCAGTAATCTCATTGAGGGGCGAGTTTTGCAGTTTCAGGATGTAAGATTTTATGATTTTTAAAGCTGAAATTCTTAACTTCCTCTTTGATGTGCTTTATAATATACATGGTACATTTGATGAAAAAGAGGTAATTGTACCTACAATGATGAAAGATTCTGAGGCAAATCCAACTTTTCCTCTCTCACTTCAAAGTCCTAACCAGCAATCCACATTAAAGAACGACATGAATATTAACCTGATCTCCCTACTCTCATGACATTATTTCAGAAGTGCCTTCAGAAGAAATCTTTATGCTGTTGCCAGTCGTTGATTTTCTCTTTGTTGCCACGAGAGGGCTATTCACTTCTTCGTCTAGGATCTGCGGTGTTTCCGGTTCGTCCCTCTTAAAAACTGGATGTATGTAAGCATCCTGAAGGTAGGTTCTCAAGTTGAGTTTTGGTTCTGTAGCTCGCTCCAGCGTATCCCTCACCATGGCATCCTGTGATCAAAATAAAGCGAAAGTTCCATTATCTACTGTTAGTGTTCTTTCTTTGATAAGACTTGACTTTGATAACTAACACTTTCCATGTGACAATCACAATATCAGAAACAAAGTCCCGGCAACTACAAAAGGTTCTTTAACCTGCAATGGAAAAGTCAGAAATGCAGACTCGAAGCGGCCTTTGCAGAATTTGTGGAACCAAATTGTCAGAATTGGCTGAGCAATGAGACAGGGTGTCAATTCTGCGGCACCTTTCGTACTCAACAATCCCAACAAGAGAAGTTGAGCTATTACTAAACCGATCAACAATCGTCGATGCACATCTGGCCAGAATGCTGCTCCACTCTCATACTTTTGGTCATACACGTTTATAATCTTACAACAATAAGCAAAAATGCCATTAGCATTGCAGGTAACAGATATTCGGATTACTTTCACCGAGTATAGAACGTCAAAAGTCAACTAATAAGTTAACAGTACCTGATGTCGAAACACCAAATAAGCGAAAGAAAAGAAGATAACGATAAAAGGAAGAAGTAAGGGTGTCACAGCTGCATAAACAAGTCCCAGCAAAAAGTATAACTGAATGCGAGGCTCAGAAGTTGCAAACTCCAGAGAACCAGGATCCATTGCTTGATCTCTATCTTGCTCCGTTTTAACCAGAAAAGTGTTCTTCAAATGGAACATGACTAATGGTACCAGTCTGAGAATCTCTGCCGCAATTCCAGCCCACCCATCGACCATTATGTAAGTGATGAAGAAAGTGGCTTTCATGGGAATGGATACACCAATTGTTTTGGGAATTCTGATGAGTAATATAGCATCTTCTGTTTAGATAGGCTTAAAAGAACAATGCATCTTGATCACACAATCCTACAGCCATCGCGGTCGGAAGCCCGGATGAAGCTAATCCCACTACTTTTAGATTTATATGAAATTTTACATTGGGAGAAGTGTTTAACTTACTCAGTTGCAGACTGTTTCATAAAAGATTTAAGCTGTTCCAGTGCTGTTCCAGCAACGATACTGCCAAGAAACACATTAATAAGTATGAAGAAATGATATTTTGCTGCTGATCGCCTATCCAAAGATGAAAGGGATGTGAATCCTTCTATCTTGGACATGAACATGAGGATCGACGGAAGCAGAATAAGAAATATCTTCAGAGCAATGCCAGGAAGAATCCCTTGGATTAGCGACTTGATTGATTTTCTGCATGAAAAATCCACCTGGATCAAATGGTTTAACACTACAAACTTCTCAAAGGAATACCCTTTTAAACTGTGAATAGGAGTAATCAAAACATCTTTTCCTTTCGATGACGTTCACGGGGCATAGACAAGAACTTAAAACACATTCATATAGGGTACTAATTGCTGCTTCTTGGAGACTACTTGGTCGATCTTAGCTATTCATCTGCAAGAAGGCTTGGGTTTTACAAAATTGATCAAAATTTCCTGATTTGTGGAGACATTATGATTCTCGAAACATGGCATACCATTCAAGCGATAATTGATGGCATACCATTCAAGCGATAATTGAACAGTTTAAAGCATGAAAAGGAAAGCTTAAAAGACAGTGACAGGAGGGAAAGAAAAACGTACACTTTTATTAGTGGTTTCAAGAAAGGAAAAGCCTTTTGGATACCCTCAATGTTGGCTAGTGACTGAACAATTGCAATAGGAATCATGAAGAAGAACACCAAGAAAAATAAGGCAACTCCCATGAGTAGTCTTCTAATTGTCAGCTCAAAATATGGTATTGCAAGATTGTCCCAATAGACATCACGGGGCTCGGGAGCCCTTTCAGTCAACCAAATTGTTGGGTTACTAGTCTGCTCAGTTTGAGCACAGACAGCTGCTCCCCACCGGGATTTGAATGAAACGAATGCTGCTGGAATCACGGAATTAGGATCACGCAGAACCTTCTCTCTTTCTGCTTCTTCCTGCAAGCAGTTGACGTGAGTATACATTAGACAGAGCTCAAAGAAACCAACTTTATGGTTTCATTATCGAGAACATGATAATGAAAAACTATCGACAAATGGTTATCCAGAACGAGAGAATCTTTCAGAGGCATCAGGCACCTGAGAATTCTCTACTTTTCTTCTCCAAAATCAATTTCCCAACCCATTCGTACTCACCAACTATAGTTATTGGTCATTGCTATCTGTCAAATTTTTCTTTTTTTTTTTTCTTCATTTCTCATAACTTAACAGAAGAGGGTAAACCTAACTAAATCTGTAAAGAAAATCAGGGCCATCGGATTGCAATCGGTACAAGTAAAACATCAAATAATATGCATCTTCGCTCAAAGAACAGTCAATGCAATACAAGCATTGTTAATCTTTCGAAACAGGTGCACAGCTTGGCAACTCATCTGCCCATTCTCATAATACGGACTGTAACTGAAAGTAACACCAGCAACAGCATATGAAAACGCAAAGGAAATATTAAGGTGATCTATGCGAAAAAGCATCTTGACGAGGAGGAAATAACATATCAAGATGATCTTGGCTTCAAAAAAACTTACTTCTTTGCTCAACTTCTCAATCTCAGACAAATACCAGTCAATTGCATCCACTCTCTTTCCCCAGAGACCAAAAAAACCTGTCTACAGATTGATAGGTGTAGGTTGATGATACCAGAAAGAAAATATCCAGTTAAGAATCTAACTTGAGGGTCTTACTGAAATGAAAATGCAGAGTTCATAGACACAAAAATAGGTAGTTTAATAAGAACGCCACCTTTGTCATTGGCTTGGTCGAAGGATTTCTCTCATGTTTATTCTGGTAATAAGTCAACCAGTTCCTCAAGCTCTTTTTCTTTGCTACTAAGCTTGCAAGCTTATTTGCATTATGGACTACCTAAAATATCAATGTCAAAGAACATTAAATGTAAGACATATTTTCTTTGAGAATATAGGAGACAAAATATTATCGAGCTTAAGCTACTTAGTTACATAATCTTACCTGGTGAGTGAGATAGTGATTGGGATGGTTCACAAAAAAGAAATGTTGGACGTGTTCGCTAACAGATTCATCAGGATCTGGCGGAACATTCCTGACAAGAACCTAAGACAAATGTTGAAAATTAATCCAATGCCAGCAACATAAGGTTCGTATAAGAATTAACTAAGCCACCAACAAAGTGACAAATACTCTCACAGGCATCAAGTAATTGTCTGAAGCCTCAAGTTCAGGCACTATGGATGTAATCTAGGTGGAAAATAAAGTGACTACGTTTAAACACATTCCTATTTCGTATTGGAAATATCCAGCCTGCTTCAAAGGGTAGATAAAGAAACTACGAATTTATAGAGGCTACAAGAAATGAAATACTTAACAAGTCTCTGTTCTTCCCTGATATGCAATATTTAATCATAAATCTGTTCCTTCCAATTTCATCCCCTGTAACACGTATGCTTGATCTACACATTAAACTTAACATAGCACGTTCCATTATCTGGAAATTCAAATGCGGATTGAAACAATCCAACACCTACGACTAAGTACATGAAAAAGGCTAGTTCTCTTGGACAAAAGTCAATTATCGAAATAGGGGTCCTAAAAAATCTTTCAATCAAGAAAGTTTCTCATATTGCTGAACAGAATAGAAAATATTCACAAGAAACAAAAATCTCTGAAGCAATAGTTGTACAATATAAGCATCGTGTGAAGATAATGTTTGAAGAAGGGTAGAGGTTGTATTGGATGATATTAACTCACTGTAAATTGATCAGGACGCCGGCTTTCTGATGCTAAAAATCGCAACCTCATGGTTGCTATTGTCTTGTACTCCTTGTAAACCACATAAAATGTCCAAAACGTGAATACAAATGACATCCCCACATGTGCCCAAAACCTTGAAAAGAAAAGTAACAGTTACAATAACTCGAGCACATTTGAATTCCTATGTGAAAGATTTAGAGTTACACAGAAACACTTACAACATTAAACTCATAGAAGTATGCAAGAACCAACTAAACCACAAGTAAATAGCTTTCTAATTCTGTCAGTCATCAGGATGTAATATGACTTGACAAAGAAGCAGGAGCTGCACCCAGGATTTATTTTTTTCAATAGCCAATTCTACAGAATCAGCAATCACAATTCCATTTTTCATACAAAATTATGCCTTATCAGCACTCTGGGTTCTGAAGTTTTCACTGATCGAACAGAAACTTCAATCCGCATATTCTGATACTGTGCAACTTAAATTGGTCTTTTCTTTTTAATACTCTCAATTCTCTTTCCAAACGTCCATGGTGAAAAAGGAAGTTCTCATATCCAAACAGGGCTAATACCGTATCCGTTACAAAGGGACACTTGAGAAAGTATAAGGAAACGGAAGATAGAAATATCGTGGTTTTTGTGAAGTTTCTCACCTCGGGGATTCAGATGGGATGTTTGATATTGATAGTTTGTCAACATCACTGAACGTCAAATCCTTCATATGTTCCAATGTCCCACCAGTCCAGTTCACAGGCACCAAGACACCAAATGCAAGAATTGTTATCGGGACAAATATTTTCACGCTGCAAGTAAGGTATCACTTTATATCATCCACCTAAAATAAACAGCTAAATGAAGTGGTCATCTGATTTTAAGGTGATAGCCTGCGTTCTATTCAAACTGCTGTTTACATGACCCATTGCAGAAATATATCATGCAGAAAAAGTTTCAGAGATCAATCGAAAAATCTGCTAGAATGCTAAGGTCTAATAACCCGAAGAAAAATTCAGGATGATTTAATCACTAACAATTTTCAGAACAGAGTCTTATGTACAAGAGTGCGTACCCCAATAAGTAAATCCTTATGTAGACTACAGAATCAAGCCCAGCATGGTCTATAAGCTCAGGTTCTGGCATTTTGAGTGCTGCAGGCATCCAATTCCAAAACTTGCAGTACGTTCTGTAATCCAAGTTAACAAATTTGCTGACCAAAGCTTTAGCACGTGTTGGGCTCGATCTTATTCCTTTAAGATACCATTTGGGAAAGTAAACTCTGTCATTAATAGGCTGAAGTCTTAACATAGCGAATGCTATGAGAAAAGCAAGCGCTGAGAGAAGGTTAATGGCCGCTGAATAGCCAATATCTTGAAGGTTAGCCATTTTCCCCCTGCAGATTTACGACAACCTGCAATCGACATGTAAATGTACAAGAATAAGAATTCGATACGTCCGAGGAAAACAACGTGAAAATCATTGATGAAGATAACCATATTTACAGGAAATGACACGAAAATTCATTTCTTTTTCTTTCCAATTGATTTTCCATCAGAATTCAAGTTGACTGGATCGGAACAATGAATTTTTACAGCAACTCGAGGTGTTCTATAACTTAAAACCAATCAGAACGTAAAAGCATAAAGAAAAATGCGTCTGGGAAAAAAAAAAACATTGCTTCCAAATTCCGTGGATCTTCGGTGGCCGGGAAATCTCGAATGAAAAAATACCGTTCTCATGCCACGCCACGTTCTCAGAAACAAGAAAAAGACTCTTGACGAACCCAGAGCACTCACATTATTCTCAACTCTCTCAGGAAACATTCATTAGACAATAAAACAGGGAGTTACCTCACAATGTGAAACTTCTCGGGCGAAATCGAGCAGGAGTAAATGAAACGGAGGAGACCCAGAAAGAAAACAATGAAGTTGAACGCAATCACAGGAACGTCACAAACTGAAAAAGATTCACTCTTCTTTTATCAGAAGTTGGTTTTCAAGAGAAAGAAACAGAGTACAGCAAAACAAACAGAGCCTTATGAAATATGGCGGCAACGGCGAGTGGAATGTCGTTGAAGTCACGCGGAATCATTAAACGACAACGAATTTTCGAAACTGTTGGTAATTGTAATTTACACAATGATTAGGTTTTAGGAATGCCAAGTTTTCAGAGGGAAACGACTTCTTGTTGATTACGAACGATGCGGAGGATAAAAACAAATGCAATTGAGATGCCAATCTGCTGATTAGTTATTATTAATTTAGGAACAAGAAATTGGTTGTCACCAGGAAGATTGGCTCCACGTCGTTTGTTACCAAATGGCATCACAGGTTGAAGTGGACTGGAGGCAGCCACCAGTTACCATTGAGGCCTTGTGGTCTTGGCATTGTCGACAGAACGTTACACCTTCGTGTGAATATCAAAGCAAAAGCAAAATGGACTCTCCTCTCCTTAACATAACTTGCTTAATACAATCAATATTTGACAATGTCTTGTCTCCCCTACGCTCCTTGTAAAAGACGTTATCTTTTCATATGATTTGCGATTGTATCAAATCAAAATAATAAATCAGATATTTGATCAAAGTGCTAACAGATGATGAACACCTCTGATTTTCTTGCGGTGATTGGCCTTTTATATAAGCATTGAACATGTATAAATAGTAATTATTCATGGCATGTCGATAAAAGGAAGAGCCAAACAAGTACAAGATGTCGACAGACACGTTATATTTGTAATAAATCTTCGATAGATTTAACGTTTTCATGCCCTAATCTTCAAAACTGCACCACCGCCCAAGTATATATTCACAACAACCTAAATGGACAGTCCGATTGAGATTCACCTTTCACTTCTGGGGGATGTCAAAAATTCAGAATTACAACATATAATATGATCAGAATTTTAAGATCCTCCTATGTGATCAGCATGTCCAAAATTCGTGGAGCTCTTGCTGTCACTTACCGCCGTATCACTATCTTAACTATCATCTTCACCGTCGGTACTAAAATTAAGCGCTACCGGTATCATCGTGACCTTCATCGGACGACAAAGGCGTGAGCCAACACCATCCATGTAAGTGCCCATTTACACACACAAAATACTCCAACCCCCCATCGCGTGACCCAAGCTGCCGGGCCGCACTCTTAGGAACGAGCCGAGCCCTTGTCATGCTCCACACGCGGGCCCCACAATAAGGACAAAACAGGCTCTCCTCCAACGTCACATTCCGTCTAATTAGACACGCTCGGGTCCTTGATCTCATAAATCCCTTGAAAACTCCTCTATAAACCCCCACGTCGTCCTCGTGATTCGCCACGCTGTGCTCGCACGGGTCGCTCATGTACAACAAATCGCCCTGACACCTCTTTACCAAAAACCTCTGGCCTGAAGTCTTTGAGAATCGCGATGCTTCCACGAAATGGCCAGGCACCTTACTCGCCGTAGAGTTCCGAGTCGACTCGCAACCGCAGCAGAAGAACATCAGCTTTGCGAGTGAGCGCCAGAAATCGTCGAATCGAGCGCTGACCTCGTTGTGCATCAATGCGGATAGCATTCTCGGGGCTCGAATCGAGCACAGCTCGCGCCAGAGCAACCTTTTAGCGGTGGCACGAAGCTTGCGGTTGACGGAAGCGATAACGCAGAGTGTGTGGAGGTCCCATTTCATGTACTCGAAAACCAGGAGAAGAACTCGTTCGTTAAGTATCCCAAACTCACCGGAGCTTGGTCTCCGATATGGCGGGCAAGTTGCGAGTCTCTTCTGCGTGCTCATTGGAGCAATTGCAGAGAATCGTTACGCCGCTGCTTATATCCTCGGTTCCAGAGCTCAGAGGAAGGACATGCGTCAAATGGACAATGGCCAATTTGGTGTCGAAGATCCCATATTGAGTGGCCGGTACACATGTCATTATGGAGATCACCTAGGACGCGTGTTAATATCTGACTGGAGGACAGATGAAGAATCGAGGAATAGTTGGATATCAAAGTGGGGTGTGGGAGGCCACGTGTCCTTTCTGTCAGACATTTGCTAAATATCTTCCTTTTATACGCCAAAAATATCTGGCACCATTACCACGTATCTTTTTGGTTAATTTTTTGTAAAATTTTTGCGGTTCAAAATTAATAAAATATAATAAGAAAATTACCTTTTATATTTTATTTTATTTTATTATGAATTTATTTTATATTTTATTTTATTAATAATTACTCAACCAAAAAGATATATTCTTTAGATTGTGAAAAGTTTGGTCAGACGAAACAAGACTAGGCTAACAAACGAAGCAGGAGTTGGTGATTTGTTTTTACTTTTTGTATCATCATGGTGCGTATCGCACACGATGCCTTATCATCAGGATCGACAAAATCTACGACATCAGATTCATCGTTTATCTGACGCGTGTTGCGACCCAAGTGTACGTGGCAGTCAATAAGGATCATGTCTTGCTTTTGGTACGTACAACGTTGGATGTTTTTAGGGGACACGTGGCGGATGATGAGAACTTTGAGAACAGGATATGCATGAGTGGAGCACTACGAATGATGCAGGAGTGGACCATCTCATGGTGGCAATGGGTTGATACAGAATTCGGCTTCTCCTACTCAGCGGATGCTTGTGCCTTTTCCATTGGTTCTTTGTGAATCAATTAGAGATCAATTTGTTCTACTTTTAGGTTTACAGACACTGTAGATTAATTCAGATCCTCTTAGCTGCTACTCCTCACTCTCCTGACCTCCCTCCAGACACTACAAAAATAATAATAATTAGCGTCGAAATATTACCGACGACAAAAATTTCATCGCTGATTACCGAAAGAAGGTCCATAAGCCGTCGGAGAACAGAAAGTTTTACCGACGGACAATCACTCCGTCTGGACTATTGGAAAAAATTCAGCATAAAATCTCCGACAGAAAATACTGACGGAAAATGTCTCGACGACGGGAAAAAATGTGGCAATCGTTCCCGCAATTTAATTGCTTCGCCATTTACCGACGGTATATCTGTCCGTCGGTACGTAGCTTAAATTTACGGACGAAAATGATGTCCGTAAGTACATGATCGAATAATATACCGACGAAAAATTTTTTCGGTCGGTAAATACACCGACGGAGGTAAATATTCCGTCGGCGAATATTTGAGGGTCAAATATTTCCGACGGTTAGAAGTTACCGTCGGAAACATGGAAGCATATACCGACAGACGTCTATCTTACCGTCGGTATTTGCGATTTAACTATAATAAATATGATGTTTTTACCGACAGAATTCGGTGGCCGTCGCTATTTGAGTTTCATCCAGAATGTAAATGCCGCTCTTTTAGCGACGGATAGATCGTGTCC
>JANZXR010000009.1:18934869-18954163 GCA_027575705.1 Erythroxylum echinodendron
TCACCCCGTTAGGGGTTCTGAGGATGGCCACCTTACCTACTGCGAGACAAGGAGGGATTGAATTTGGTAGCCTTTTCGACTCGTGCAGCCTGACCCCTTTCAGGTATTTTTCATTTATTTTTATTTTTTATTTTATTTTTATTATTTTTATTATTATTTTTTCTTTTCTTTCTGTAACCTGCATCATTTATATATTGTCTCATTTGCATGTGGGTCCACTGGAAACAGCCTCCCTACTGTGTAGGGGTAAGGCTGCGTACTACAGGACCTCCCCAGACCCCGCTTCATTGCGGGATTAATGACTGGGTGATGATGATGATGATGATGAATTACCGTCAGAATGTAAAGGTTTTCTATCAGCAAGCGAATTTACTGACGGAAATTACTGACCGTATAAGTCATCAGAGAAACGACCGTCGGTAATGTTTAGCGACGTAATAGGAATATTTCGTTAGTAATTTTCCGACGAGCAATTTTTTTCCCGTCGCTAAATATAGCAATGTTATTTTTAAGTTCTGTTAGTAAATATTACCGACGGACAAAGTATTGAAAATCCGTTGGAGCATTTAGCGATGGTAAGACGTTTTCCGTCGACAAATTTAGCGACGAATATTGTATGTGCATCGATAAATTTAGCGACAGTCAAGTTGTTGAAGTTTCGTCAGAAAATTTAGCGACAGTAAGTTTTTCCATCGGTAAATAATTTACCGATGGAATATTCTTATTCCTTCGATAAATTTAATAATAATTTTGTCAATAAATGCACCGGTATTTTTTTATTTTTCAATTTTGACTGGTAATCTTATGATTGATATTTAATTTCAACAGTTATCTGGTGATAATATATTGATTTTTTTCTACATTTAATTTATCTACACAGTATGTTGAATGATAATATAGAGTAAAAATTATTTTAATTGATAATAAAAATTATTATCTACAACAATAAATATGTAATTCATACAAAATGACTTGAGAGTAGCAAAACTAAGTTATGCAGTTTGCAAAGGCCGATAGTCTAACTGATGCGATGAGGTGTTGCCCCTCCCCTTTAACTCATCCATCTCATTACGAAGCTGAGCTATATACTCCATCGATTGTTACAACTAAGTTGCCAGCAACTGTACTGTGCTTTTAAGTTGAACTATTCTCTCATTACATGTCGGCCACCTACTAGATGTAGCTGTACTGGACATGAAGGATTGTAAATAGCATGTGTTCGCAAATGAACCTGAGTTGAAGATCCTTCCACGACGGTCCTTACCACCCACTGCATCAAGACATACCTGACTCTCATCAACAGTTTCAGACTACTGAGACTGTTGTTGAATGCTTTTTTGTATTTGGTCCTATCAGGAGGCAATGTTTATGTTAAAAAGAGATAATTATTAAGAATTAATATTAAAGTATAAATTTAACATATATTAAGTTCTCTACATTGAGTGTTGACAAAGGTCACACTATTATGTTCTTAGTATGGGTGTGCAAAAAGAGCTGATGGGGTGTAGATTTCCTACCCATAGACATTTCCTGCATCAAAATAAAATGTTGTAAGTGAACTATAATTTTAAAAAATTTGACAGAGTTTCATATATTTTTATGATATTTACCCCCTATTGAACAAAGAAAGTAACTAAAAAATATAGCTATATATGGCACCAAATATTTATAACATTATCATTTTCCATAATATACATATTTTCATTTGAAAATTCACAAATTAAATTAAACTGAAATACATCAAAGAAAAAAATCATAATATAAATGTAAAGTGTATATATTTATAAGTTTCTTTGCATACTCTTGGTGAATAATAGATCCTCCAATGTGTACGTGAAGTCTCTCTCCCCCCGTCCTCCACGTCTGTTGGTAGGATTGTTCTCTAAAATGGAAATTACCTCGGGTGATGTCCAATACTACTGTCAACAATTTCATATTTCTTCAGATATATATAGAGGTTGTACACCAGTCTTATGTAGTACACCAAGAAGTCTCTATAACTTGTATGAGTTCATCTCTCCTATACTTTATAAATTACCACATCAAATTGGAATCCTAAAAAATTCTTTCTAAAAAAACATAATATAAGTACTCATAACCTAGAATATTTATCTAATTAATGTATAAAATTAATTAGATAAAAAATACAAAAGAATATTTTTTTGTACCTCAAACTCTTGATAATACAAATCTTTTGTTGCCTGAGAGTAGCCCTGCTACACCATTCAGCAGGCTTACACCATCCACCACCCTTATACCAATAGAGATATCAGGGGTAAACGTTGCGGATACATGGATAATAACACTATAGGTTTCTACTGAAGTTATAGGTTTTAATTTGAAAATGATGTAAAATTGTTTATATATTAGGTTGGTTCTGTCTGGAACTTGCTCAAGAAGAAGATTGATCTTCAGGGTTATATATGAAGGAATAAACCTGATATATAAGCCATAGTGACCGGGCTAGCCCGGCCCGTCATGTATTTTTTAAATAAAAAATGTTCAAAACGATGTCGTTTTGACAACGGCCATGGGCTGACTATACTCGTGGCTTGCCAACGTCGTTTTTGTCAAAAACGACATCGTTTTGAACATTTTTTATTTGAAATCCCTACCTGAGAGACATTCTTTCATATATAACCCTCAAGATCAATCTTCTCCTTGAACTTAGACGTCATGTTTCTTGAGCAAGTTCATGACAAAACCAACCTAATATATAAGGAATTTTAGATCATTTTCAAATTAAAACCTACAACTTCAGTATAAACCTATGGTGTTATTATGCATGTTTCCGCAACGTTTACCCCTGATATCTCTATTGGTATAAGGGTGGTGGATGGTGTAAGGCTGCTGAATGGTGTAGCAGGACTACTGGATGGTGTAGCAATGGGTACAGAAGGTGATGCCTCATCTGTATATGTAGTAGATGTAGGTACAACATTTGATTCTGTAACAGGAACAGCATGTGCTGCTTCACCTGGAAAGTAATTGGCTCCGAGTCGTGGTAACCTTAACCTTGGCCGCATCATATCCTATTTTCTCTTTGGTGGCATATTTTTAACCTAAAATTTACATTTTATTGAACATTCTAGTAATAGAACAATATAAATTGAATATATAACAATATATTCTTGATGCAATAATAGAATTATTCATATAATATTTTATTATAAAAATAAATTAATCGTTATCAAGATCACTTAATTGTAAATTAAAATCATCATCATCTTCTTTTTTTGAAGAATTAGATTCAAACTCAGGCTCCTTTTCAGATCTCTCGCCCTCCTCATCCTCTCCAGTAAAAATTTCAACATATTCATTATTTGGATCATTCAAAGATTTATTCTCGTCATATGTAACATATGCATTTATTTCATAAAAATCTTCCTGAAACGTTTCACCTTCAATTCTCTTATTTTCTCCTTTTCCATGTAATTCAAAAATACCTCTAGGCTTTACTTTACAAATGGCCAACCAATCTAACTTATCTCGTTATAAGCTGAGAAAAAGGACATAATACACCTGGATCACTTGCATCCCCAATACGAAAGGTTCAAATTGTCTACATCATCTTCCTGGTTGATTTCAACTAGATTGTATCAGCTGTACACTTTTGTACCAACATTAGGAGTTGGATCAAACCAGTCACACTTAAATGTCACACCCCGCTTTATTGGCAATACAGGGTACTCAATTTAATGTTTCTTAATAATTTTACCATAGTAATCCATCAATAATCCCTGTATGCAAACCCCACTCTTTACTGTTATCATGCTATGACCATGATATTTTGTATGAAATTTTCATCCATTAACAAAATACACCAGATACGATTTAGTAGTTCGCAAAGGTCCTTTTGTAAGATCACGTATGAACTTGCTCTCTATTGGATTTTCTAAAACCTACAAAAAAGTTATCATATTAAATAGTATAATGTCATTTAATCACTTTGATCTGATAATTCAACCATTTTAATAATTGTAAGTGAAAACTTACATATTTCTCGAACCATCGAGGAAATTTTCTTTCAACTTCTTTATTGATATCATTATGTGTTTTTTCAGGCATTAGCTCATGTAACCATTCCTCGTATAATCTAAAGGCATTATTACGTATTTTAGTTGTGAACAATACTAACTTCGATAACCTAAAAAATCAATTTGAAAATTAACTTCAACTTACTGCATGAATCTTTTATGTCTATAATTTTTAATTTTCTTGTAGTGAATGCAAGTTTTGTTACTAGAATTTATTATTTTTGGGACTTTGGACATATACATTATTTTTGTTTCCACTTTAAAATGTGGAAAAAATATTCATCCCGATATTACATTCAAATGGTGTATGTTTCATATCAAAATTCTTCTTTTTAATGTTTGTTTCATAAAAAAATCAATGATAGATCAAATTCCAATATATGTTTACCAAGTTTTAGTTTATTGTGTTGTCTTTTGATAAGACAAGTACCATTTTTTCTTAGTAGTTCTAAAATGAAGCTATTGTCTTTTGCTTGAGCTGTTTTATTTTAAGTGAACAAAAAATGACCACTTTATGAGCTTGTTTTTTCAACTTCTTACGTTTACCAAAGTTTAAATACTTAAAATAATGAACAAATTTCAACTACTAGTATGTTTCCTTAAAGATTAATAAAAAATTTAAAATAAAATTACACTACACCTAAACCACCATTCAGAATCATGCTTTATTATTGGTCTAAAAGAATTCCATACATCAAAACATAGTTGGTGTATGTGACAATCGTTGGTATATGTAACTACAGTCAATAAGCGATAGTTGTCGTTAAAGTGTGGTTGATGACTACTGGGTGGCGACTATTATAAGAGCAGTGATTTTGCTACCTTTTGTCATTGGTTTCATCATTGACAATGTCCTATCATCAAATGTCGCCCTTCTTGTTAGTGGTAGTGCAAATGACGACTATCGATGCTTAATAAAGGGGCAATTATGTGTTTTTTTTAAAGGCAGCAATGGTGATTAGGTTCCATCAACACCTATTTCTAATCATTTATATGATCCTCTGTAAGGAATTAGAGGTTTAATAAATAGAAGAGAGACCAAATGTATGAAGGTAGTTTTATAAGGATTAATAATGGAGATGCAAGAAAAGGAAGCTATTTAAGATGAATTACATGCATTGCTAAGATTAATCACTTTTTTTTTTACATATTTTTAAAGATAAAATATGCTTTACACATGAAGAATAAGGCTTAGAGAAATTTGGATAATGAGGAAACAAAATGTAATTGTTGCTAGTTTTGTGATAGTATTAGGCACCATTCTTGCATTGGATTTGGAGATTTGAGAAATATAAGCAAATTGGCACCATTATGCTACTTCTGACTAGTAACAAACTAGTAAGTATTTGCACTCATAAAATTTTAGAAGTTAATTGGCATGTGTGGAGGTTAGACATATACTGGATTTGTAGATTTGTTGTTTATTTTAAAAAGGATTTAACTTTTCAAAGTTAATCTAAACAAACTTTGGTAAAGGGAATATTTTTGTTCTCATAAAATATAGATTTTAGGGATTTATGCCTAGTAAAGCCTCACTTATCATGTATTTCATGGATTTATCATATTAAGAAATCATTTTGAGAGCTTTTTTCACTTTTATGACAATTTCCTTTTTTTAACAAGAACCTAATATAATCTTATCAAGACAACTTGTGACAATCAAAATCATGAATTTGATTCTAATCAACAGGTCTTATTAGGGTTGAGCTTTTCTTACTTAATTTTGAAGTTGTTCCTAGGGTTCTAATTTCTTATTATTTGGGTTTTATAAGATTTATAATCTAAGGTTCATATTATTTAGTATTAGAGCTTTGACTATTGAAATCACGTGTTATCTATCCTAGTTTTTTTTCTTTCTTCTTATTTATGATTTTGCCATTCATTATTAATCCTATCCAATTATTTTGGTTTGCAATTCTTTTCAATTAAGAATTTACGTTGTACATTCTTTTTCATTCAACTTTGTTCCCATTCTTTTTTGTCTTATGTTTTTAAGTTAGTCCACATCACAAATATGTAAAAACAAAGAGAGAGAGAGAGAGAGAGAGAGAGAGAGAAAATAAAACAAAAACTCATAATCAAATGTGTGCATCATCATATATTGCAAAACTTGGTTATAAAGTGTTCTAGTATGCTATAAGGTGTTCTAATCCTTTTTCTATTCTAAAAGGATTATAAATTTCATTATATCTTTGTTACCTTCTTGATTTCACTTACTTTGTTCCTTTTTTGTTAATTGTTAATAACCAAAGTTAAAGACTCCATTATTGCTTTATGTTTTAGTAGGACATTAATAAAGTTCTTCTTAAAGGGCTTATAAGGGGAAGCTAAGCAATAAAAGGCAAGAGCAGTGAAAATATCATTGAGAAAATACAAAATTGAGGGAAACACAGTAAATTAAATGACACAATCTTAGGTGCAAACATATAGGAGAGTGTGTAGGTAAAACTTATATATTTTTTACTAGCATTTTCTTTGTAGTTTTAAACATTAGTAGTGGTAGAGATAATACAAAACTCAATATTAAGATGTTTATAAAGGTTATCCAAGACCATTTTGTTAAAAATGAGGTTGCATGAATTAGAGTCCCTTTTTAGATCTAAGTCCCCTAAGAAATACACATTTGGGGAGGAGGAAAAGGAGGATCATAATTATGAGAGTGTTAGTTTTAGAAATATTAAAAGGATCATTTCACAACGAGATAGTAACTTAATTATTAAAATCAATACCTTTTAGGCGAAGAATAATCCTAAACTATACTTGAAATGGGAGAGAAATGTAGAACATATTTTTTGATTCATAATTCCTTTGAAGAAAAGGATAAATTAGTAACAGCTGGGTTTATAGATTATACTAGTATCTGGTGTTACAGTTTATGATAAATATGTGTAAGAATGATTAGAGACATATTTGGTTATGGAAAGAGATAAAGGCAGTGATATGTAAAAGGTTCATACCTAGTCATTATTAGACAGACTTATGTAAAAATTATAAGGGTTGACTCGAGGTCCTATAAGCATAGAGAATTCCTATAAAGAGATGGAGATACATATTATTAGGGCTAATATTAAGGAGGGCCATAAGCTACAATGGCTAGATTCAATGGTGGTTTGAATAAGAGATACCTATTATGGTAAGATTGTAATATTATATGGTGATGAAGGATTTATTATATAAAGTTATCAAGGTGGAAAGGTAATTTAAGTCTACAATTGCTTCCAAATAATGTTTGACTTCTAGCTCTTTATGGGGGTCAAATTGGAAGGACAATAAACATTCTCAAAACCTAAAGAAGATGTAAAGGAAAAAGATTCATTTATTGTATCCAAATGTTAACTGAAACTAAATCATCTTCTTAGTCACGTGATATTAGGTGTTTTGGGTACTAAGGATTTGGGCATATTACTTCTTGATACCTAAATAAAATATCTATGATTATTATGGATAGGGGTGTTATAAATGGTGTTAATTCAAATGATAATGAGATGCCATCATTGGGGGATTATAGTGATGTCAACATTTAGGGACCTTATATATAAATATATTGGTTACTAGATGTGCTCTTAACATCAACCTAGGGAAGATGGTAATAATATCTAATATGAACACATCTTTTATACTAGATGCCCTATTAATAATAAGGTTAAGTAGCATAATTATTGATAGTAGTTGTTATAATAATGTTGCTAGTACTTTGTTAGTGAAAAGATGAATTTGGATATATTAAAGCAACCTAATCTATATAAGTTACAATGATTGAATGAATGTGGAGAAGTTAAGGTAATGAAGTAGGTGTTAGTGGAATTCTCTATTAATAAATACAAGGACAATGTTCTTTGAGGCGTGGCATCAATATATGCTAGTCATATCTCTTAGGGCATTCGTGAAGGTTGCTCGCAATAGGTTTAAGAATAAATACTCTTTTATCATAATTAACCAAAATATTGTATTAACAACTCTTAAGAAAATTGTATGAGGATTAAATCAGGATAGTTAAATAGTGTAAGATGAGAGAAAAATAAAGGAGTGCTCAAGAAAAATAAAAGAGAGATAAGAAAAGTAAAAGTGTATATTGGCAATGCATTTGATTCATCTTAAACAAACTTCTTGTCTTACATCTCCATGATCAATCCTTGCAAAGGTTCCTTTATGTTATTCGTCTTTTCCTTAGTTATTGTAACTCTATTTCCTTACAAAAGATCATAAGAATAGGTAGAAATATATATTAGTTCAAGCTTATCTCCATCATTATTTTCATATCAAGGTTTGAGCTAATATAGAGAAAAATAATGAGCAACATATGAGTTAAGACAATAAAGAGAACATAAAGGTTATTTTTGTTCACGAAGATTGGTTTTGGGTTCATATAAGTAAGGAGAGGTGCATGCTTAAAGGAAGTCTAAACTATGGTCAAGAGGACATAAACATGTTTAAGTGTTAAAGAAGATCAAGGATAACACCTATAAATAAGATTTTCTAAGCAACTATAGTAATATGAGTGCTAAGTTTATCATTGTTGATTTATCTTTGTATGACGTAGATGATTTGAGTATGAATTATTTTAAAGAGTGAGAGAATGATGGAGATTAGCTTGCACCAATGCCTATTTCTAACTATTTTTGTAATCATTTGCTATGAATTAGAGGTCCAATGACTAAGGTAAAGAATAATACATGAAGGTAGCTATGCAAAGAGTAATTATAGAGATTACAAAAAGAGGCTGTTTAAGATGAATCAGAAGCATTGGCAGGAATAATCTCTTTTCTAAATGTTGTTAAAGATGAAGTATACTTAACATATGAATGACAAGGTTTGGAGAAAATTGGAGAAATGAGGAAATGTAATTGGCACTGTGTTATGTTAGAATCAAGTGTTAGTCTTACACTGGGTTTGGAGGTTTGAGAAACAGTAACAAACTGTTGCCAGTGTGCTACTTATGGCTAACACTAAACTCATTATTTTTTGCATTTGTAAAGTTTTGGAAGCTAATCAACACTAGTATACAAGTTGGATGGGCATCAAACTCATATAACAGTTATTTGGATTTAAAAGGATTTAACTTTTTAAAGTTGTTTAGTTGTTTATTAATCTAATTAAAAAAGGGGGATGTTCTTTTCTTTATATAAATCTAGTTTTTGCAACTGAATTATTATATATTTTATGGAGTTGTTATATTAAGAAATCAATTTGAGATTTTTCTTTAATTTTTGTGAAAATTTTCTCTTGGCTTTTTAACGAAAACTTAATACAATCTTATCAAGGCAACTTGTGGTGATCAAAATCACAGCTTCGATTCTAATCAATGGGTTTGATTAGGTTGAGTTTTCCTTGGTTGATTTTGAAGAAGATTATAGGGTTCTAATTCCTTGTTTTTTTTAATTTTAGGTGGTTTCTAGCTTAAGATTCATATCAGGTGGCTAGGCTTTTCTAAAGTTTGAAGAAGATAAGTCTTTGGTAAAAGAAATACCAAAACCAAAAATTCCTTATGCTTTGTTATAAAGATAAGTAAACTTGTCCCATGACTGGGGCATACTTATTCTAAGTTTAAAATAAGTCTTATTTAATTTTTAAGTTTAATTTGGCAATTAAAGAGTTTTAATTAATTAGTTAATTAATAAATATATTATAAAATAAAAAAACAAAATTTGAGTTATGTCAAATGGGTATAGGCGGAACCCATAAATCCACTAGGGCTTAAGTAAAATTTTGGTTAAGTTAATTAAAAGAGATTTTAGGGAGTTAAACCCTTGACTTGTGTTATTAAAAACCTAAATCTTAGCCAATTGTTTACTTCTTACAACATGTATAAGATTAACTTACACCTATACTTAAACATTTTTAATAAAAAAAGTCATGAAGGACTAATTTAAGTATATAGTTCTTATAAATTTTGCACTTCTATGTTTAAGATTGTGAATAAAATAGTCTACTTATAAAATAATCTAAATTATTTGGTAGTATCATGCATCAAACAATTTGTTTATTTGATAGCCCAAACATTCAATGATGTGTTTATTAGACAAGTTCTTCAAAACAAATAATTTGTTTATTTAATGGGCGCATGTTTAAGTAATGTGTTATTTGATGATCGTCTTGCTCATATAATATGTTTGTTTGAACACTTATGACGATGCTTTATCTCTTGAATTGATATAGGAGAGGGTCTTGAAAATGAGAGGGTCAAAAGTAATATGCATGTGTGGACAAAAAACAACACATTATCAACCTAGTGAGATAGTTGGAAGATTGTCGTGTGTGACTTGGATAAGACTTAAGAACATATATGTTAACAGTATATACTATGATAAATAAACTTTTACATTTGAATTATAGAAACTTCACTCATAAATTTTAATTCATTAAACATTGCATGAGACATTATTGCCTGTAGAAGGAGAATTATTAATAAGGACATGGAATGCTCATCAGCATAAATCGACTAATCTAGTCTTATAACTTTTCTTAATAGAGTATAGTAAAAGGTAAATGTTTAGGAGTATATTTCACATTGGTTTATTTTTGAATATTGTAAGATGATCACATCCTATAATACAGGGGATGAGTACTTTTTATGTTTAGTGCATTATTAAAGATTGTCAATTGTTTATGTACAATTATTAATTTATGAACAATTATTTATTTTCTGAAATGTATTTTCACCTCTTTATTATATATACATACATATATATATATATATATATATATATATAAACAAATACATCTAAATAGATTGACTAGTTATTAAACAATGGATGATGATTGAAGACTTTTTTATTATATATTTAATTGATAAACTAATTTAAATTTTTATTTAAAAAGTTATATCAAATTAATTGAAAATGACAACAACTGCATACTATATTATTGTGCAAACTATGTAATTAAAGGAAAATAACTATTACATCAAAAAATTTTGTCTTAGAATTCACTAGAGGTGAAAATATGAATGAAAATTTTTTAAAGAAATTTGGAGCGTAGAAATTTAATATGTATTGGAAAAGAAAAAGGCTATTGACTTGTTATATAAAATCAGGAAATTCCTAACAAAAAAATTACGACTCATTATAAGAAAAAAAATATGACGCATATAATTTGTGTAAAAAGAGAACTCCATGACTCTCGTAGCGTAAATAATGATGTTAAGTGAGAATTTAAGAGGTATGACTAGGCCTCAGCCATATGGTTTGCTCTGGTGGTATGTTTTGGTAGCATTATAATGACAAAAATATAATCACTTGCTGCTAAGTTCAACATATATAAGAAAAATAAATAAATCATAAATAAATAGATAAAATTGGTACATTTAATGCGAAGGCATATAATATTAATATCAAACATAGTTAGTAAACTGAGGGATGATGGTCATATCTTGTCAGATACACAGTAAGTGTGAGGTGTCATATGATCTATGCCTCTAAGTTGGGAGCATATAGAAATTATCCTAATTCATAATAAAAATATCAAGACAAAGAGGGATTCTATAAGACATCTACTATTTTATAATGAACATCTTAAGGCTACTGAGTACATATTCCGGTGTACATGACTAAATTATGCTCATAAGGAGCTGAAGATAAGAAAAGGAAGTGCTATGGTGAGTCTAAGTGAAAAGTATAAAGAAAGCCGTCCACAACTCTTAAGATTTAAAAATAGGGTTAAAACTAATTAAAATGAGAAAAGAAAAAGTCTTATCAAGTGGAAAATGTACAGATGACTATAACATTAATGTCTTTGGAATATACAGCTACAAGTTAGTTATGGTGTTCGAACCTTTTTTCTTACATGATATAACTTTTTGTTTCTATGATTTAATAGAATCTTGTTTCTATGGTGCTTTTTGTCACCCTTAGATTCTTAATTTCTATAGTAGTGGGAAGGATAATGTTCTTGGAATTGTAATAATTACAGATTTATGTTGAATGATTTTATAGTATTAAATGTGTTTTTTTGAAAGATGAACTAAATTAAAATGATAAGAAACTAGAGGTTATACATAGTTAAAAGTTAGCGCTCATCCTCTATACTAGGGAGCACAGAGACATTAAGTTCAGGCTAGTAAATATCAATAAGTAATAACAATACAAAAGCTAGGTTAATAAAAATTGTAAAGATGTAGACAGCAAGAGGAGCTACTTTAGATTAGTAGTTTAATGAGCAACTTGAGTATCATCATCATCACACCCAGTTCGAATCTTACATCAAAGCAGGGTCTGGAGAGGTCTGATAGTACGTAGCCTTACCCTTACATAGTAGAGAGGTTGTTTTCAGTAGATCCACATGCAAATGTGATAATGAAAAAGTGATACAGGTTAAAAGAGTAAATATGTAAAACTGATATGCTAAAAGAGTAGGTAAATAAAATTAAAATAAACAAGTAAATAAATAAAATAAAATAAAATCAAAGAAGATACCTGATATGGTGCCCAGATCGGCTAATACCTGATAAGCTACAAAGTAAGACTCTTCCTGTCACTAGTTGTGCTAGGAGTCTTTGCTCAGAAGCCCTGTGAATATGACAATCCTACGATATCAGATGGCCTCGTGGGATCTTTCCCCATACACCTAAGCTAAAAAGCCAAGTAGTGTGACAGAAAGACTTTTCCATAACTCGTAACTAGAAAAGACAGATTGCACACTAGGGGCACTTCCTGAGTGATAAATACATAGTGCGAGCGTTACAGTAAACAGCTCCCGTTACAGTAAACGGCTCCCAATAACTGACTTGACTATTTTGGTGCACTTTCAAGGATATCCTTTACCCTTATCCTAGCACGCCAAAATTTTCTATTTCTGGCTAATTCCTCAGTAAGGGCCAACTCTATCACATCTTTCTTGATCACTTCCCTCTAGTTCTTGTATGGCCTCCTTTTTATAGTAACTAAGGGTTATTTTCTCAAAGCGTCACACCAGAGCATCACGGTGCATCCTGCTCACATGCCCAAACCACCTAAGCCTAGTCTCTCTTAACTTGTCAAAAATACTAGCCACCTGTAGTTTTTCTCTCACCACACGATTCCGGACCTTATCTTTTTTAGTAATGTAACACATCTACCGAAGCATACGTATCTTTGCTACCAACAACTATCTTGTATGTCTACGTTTAGTGGGCCAACATTCTGCCCTATATAATATGGTCGGCTGAATCAACATTCTATAAAATTTCCCTTTGAACTCTAAAGGAATCTTTTTATCAAATAAGACCTATGATGCGCTTTGCCATTTGGTCCACCCAGATCTGATACGATGGACTATATTGGCATCGATATTACCATCACTCTGAATAATGGACTCGAGGTATTTAAAACTCGATTTTGTGGTATGACGTTAGTACCAATTCCTACCGCCGCCTCATAGACCATCTGGCTTCACGAAAAGTTGCATTCTTAATACTCCGTCTTAGTCCTACTCATTTTAAAACCTTTCAACTCTAACTTTTCTCTACAACATCCTAACTTGAAATTGACCCCCTCCTTGGTCTCATCCACCAAGAAAATATCGTCAACAAATAACACACACCAAGGTATGACAGAGTATAGAGAACATAAACCATAGAGGAAATCATAGTTTCTCTAATCCAAAATAAATTATTAGAGTTAAATATAAACCCTCTAAAAATTTTCCTTAATGAACTCTAACTTTCATGCTAAAGAGAATAAATGCTGCAACATTTATCAATAAAATCAGGGAATAAATTGCAAAGTTAACATATTAGATTTGTACAAGCTTTGAGTTTCTTTATTTTTTAGTCTTTATTTAGGAGCTAACTAAAAGATAAATGAGGTTTTAGGGATGGCATGCTTACACCAACTACATCATCCATATGATCCTTAGGCAATATCTTTTAAATATCTCTGGGCATGATTTATTATTGAATTTCTTATATTTATCTCTTTACTATATTATGGAGTCAGAGGATAAAGGATCAAATTTGTAGCTTGGCATATTAGCTTTAAGTCAAAATATTCCTCTTCTCTTGCAAATCCATTCCCCCTCCTTTTATTCATCTTTATTTTGACCCCCTCCTTAGTCTCATCCACCAGGATAATATCGTCAACAAATAACACACACCAAGGTATGACAGAGTATGGAGAACATAAACCATAGAGGAAATCACAGTTTCTCTAATCCAAAATAAATTATTAGAGTTAAATATAAACCCTCCAAAATTTTCCCTTGATGAACTCTAACTTTCATGCTAAAGAGAATAAATGTTGCAACATTTATCAATAAAATCAGGGAATAAATTGCGAAGTTAACATATTAGATTTGTACAAGCTTTGAGTTTATCTTTATTTTTTAGTCTTTATTTAGGAGCTAACTTAAAGATAAATGAGGTTTTAGGGATGGCATGCTTACACCAAACTATATCATCCATATGATCCTTAGGCAATATCTTTTAAATATCTCTGGGAATGATTTATTAGTGAATTTCTTATATTTATGTCTTTACTACATTATGGAGTCAGAGGATAAAGGATCAAATTTGTAGCTTGACATATTAGCTTCAAGTCAAAATAATCCTCTTCTCTTGCAAATCCATTCCAAATAATTTCTTTCACTTTGCCATTCTTAGGGATCTAGAGTCTCATTAAGCTCTATTCAATTATCAAATGGAGATGGCCTAAGTTACACTAGTTATCAAACCAAAAATAGGTATCTAAGCCATTTCCTATCAAGCTTTTAAATTTTTGGCAACTTTTGATTAAAGCTTTGGTATTATAGTTCTTGAGGAATTATTGTAAAAAAATATTATCACCGATATTTCTATCCTGGATGGATGTAGACTAATAAGGATTAATAAGACTTCAAGACAATCTTCCAATGTTATGAATATCATACCCAACTTAGTATTGGATTTGATTTTAGTATAATACAATACATAGACCAGCCAATATCAAGTACCTTTTTAGGTCACTTCTAAAAATATAGAATAGTCCTTAGTTTTTATAAAATTACAAAATAATCCATTAATATATTATGTTATATAATTTTTAGTTTTACATCAACCTTGTTTCATAATTTTATAATAATATAAATTTGAAATAATAACAATTTCTTTATTTCTATTATTATTACTTTTCATATATTTTCATATAAATAATAACCACAATTTATATTAAAAATTATTGTTTAATTCTCATATAGATATAAAACTAAAAATAATATAAAATTCTTAAAATATTACAATTTACATCATATAGTAAAGAATAACTATATCAAAACATCATATATTTAAAATAATATATGTTTATAAGCATTACAACGAGAGTGCGTGTTAAGGAACACATCAAAGTAGAAGTGAAACCTAAAACAAAAATACTTAGGTCTCGTTTAGTAACTAGTAATAAAGGAATTGAAATTAAAAAATAAGAATAAGAATGAAAAGTGAGAATCAGAATAAAAATGAAATTACTGATTATGCGTGTTTGGTATATTATTAAACAAAGTTAATAATTATGTTAATATTTGGTATTAAATATTAAAAATGATAATAAGAAATTTTTACTCATATTTAGTTATTATATAATTTATTTTGTTCATAATTAATTAACATATTTTATATTTTATAAATAATTAATCAAAAGAATTCAATGATTAGTTATTAAATTTTAAATAATTATTAATGATTTTATGATAAAATAAAAGTATCAATGAAATAAAATAAAATAATTATTAAATAAATTAATATAAAAGATCGTAATATTTGATTTTGATGATAATATTCTGAATATCTTGATAATATTTTCGTAATATTTTGATAATATTCGAATAATATCTTTTATCTCTTATTCCTGATTTTTTATTCCAACTTATATCGGCACCGTCCTTTTGAATAAAACTCTAGGATTGTTTATGATTCATTTCAGTTTTGTCATTCTCTATTTTATCTTTTACCAGTAACCAAACAACTAGAAGTCAAGAATTAAAGGTTACATTCTCATTCTTACCTCTTTATTACTGGTTACCAAATGAGACCTTAAAGTTAAAAGTTTTATATTTATATGACTTATAAAGAATTTATCATGTACATCAAATACAAATGAAATTAAAAGAAAAGACAAAAGATGAAAAACCTAAAACTTCATTCAATAATATATATGCTCAAATCACACAGGTCCTAATTTTCATTTGGTACAAATTTTGTCATCAGTAAGCGGAATCTAATCATCACTATCATTCGAACTCATTTTAACAAGTGACATGTCAATACTTTCCCATATAAGATTATTTTCTAAGTTACTCTTGTCTATGAAACTTGTTTCCTCTTAAACCTAATTTGTTAAAAGATCAATATGGTCAATCCAAATTGAATCTATAAAACTGTTTGTTCTGTTAAGACTCATAACAAACAAATGAAAATAAATTATTAAGAAATTACAAGAAATTATATTTAACTTAATAATGATAATAATATACTTTTCTTGAAGCTTTAAATTGTATCAAACAAACACCAAATCATTTAATCTTTTAATTCCAATATCTTTCTTTTATGAAATGGGTGAATTTAAATGTGTTATAATTCCTTTCTCACCTAGTTACACTAACACATTAACTTAGAATTTGAATTACAAACCTCTAAAATTATGAAACACCACTTCTGAATTGCTTCACTAAGTAACTGTAAGATAACAAAAATAATCTTATAAACAAAATAAATATATGTCTAAATTAAGTTTGTCTCTTTGATAAATTACAATGGGCAACCCAAAATCACCGCATATATCCTTATATACCTTCATTTATAAGGTAAGGAGATCTTGCATCATCTCATACAAACATAATTATTGTGATATTTAATAGCATTCCCCTATTAACTTCTACTTCCTTTGTAAAAGATGATTCAAAGCAAATACTAGGATTCAAAAATTCCCCAAGAGCAAACAACAAAGAATAAAATTTTCTTTCTCATCTTTTATTGATAACTGTAAAATAAGTTGTATAAAAGAAAGACCTATTTTACAAATTGGCCTTGATTACTTCTTTCACCCTTTCCATGAGATCATAAAAGTAACCATTATTGCCTTCTCATCACTATCAACCAGACGAATTACTCTCACCAAAGTCTCAAAAATTGAGATGAAAAATTGATATTAGGACCAAAATTCTTAATCTTCAAGTATAATTATGGAAACCTCCATTCCAGTATTAGATCTAGTATATTGAGATGCATCCCACATATCACTTGTAAATATTTGTTCCAACTTCTTTTTTATTAAAACAAAAAAATGAAATGATAAGAAATTAATTGCAAATATTATAATGGTGGGATGCCATAAGTTCTTACCATCAGTGAAATCCTTCTCATCAATTTCAGAATTTATGCACCATTGTAGATAAATTTAGTCACTTTTTCCACTTTCTACATAGTTTCATATTTTAATGCAATATACAACACAAAGACTCTAATAGAAAGAATTATACCTTATTAACAACCCTTTCCTAACTAATTTGTAAGCAATATCATTGATAGCGATGAAATGTCTAATATTTTCAAACCTAACTTCAATTACAACAACATCAAATATCTTAAACAGAGTATCAACATTTCTTACAAAGTCGAATGCATCAATGGACTTTAAAAACATCATCCCTTTAGTAGAAAAAACTAAAAAATTGATAATAGGCTCATGTCTTCTATCTGTCCAACTTTCATACATAATTAAACACTGATTGGGGGTTTGTTGTGTGTTAGTTTTAATATTAACCCTCGATAATCCACAGGTACATAATATGGTACATAATTTGTTAGCATAGGACCAAAGGTGTTGATCCTACGAGGAGGGAGTTAATCTAATCCTAAAATCTAAGGCTAGAAATAAATAACAGAAAATCAAGATGCATAAACTAACATGAGAATTTGATTCAATCAATCAAATTAAGAATCAAACGTGAAGATGCTAATTACTAAGCAATTGCAACATACCCAAGAATCAACTGAAAGAATTTACCAATTAAGTGAAAGGAAATTTTACCTATCCTTAATGTTAATCTAACTGATTATGATTTACTGGATTGTTGGTTCTAGACTATCCTAAGGTTGATTACTCTCTCTCAAGTTATAACCATTAACCCTAAATCATACCCTAATCAGATTATGGGGGTTGTAATCTCTTAATTTACAACATATCCAAGACACTAATTAGTTCTAAAGTTCTCTAATAAACAATTGGAAACCTATGCAAAATCTCTCTTCACACAATTTCTCGATCTGATTCTATTGAGACCCATTTTTGGACCTCAACTATCCAGAATATCATAAAACGTGAGCTTATTACCCTGTAGGGTTATTTCAAAGAACTCTTATTCGCCAACTATTTGGAATCATATAATGTGAGCGCAATCCAATGAAAAATACCTTAACCATTATTAATTCATCTTTATGCTCTGATACCACAACTGTCAGACCTCGTTTTTGGAGTTTGACTTTCATACTTGCTTATAATCATAATACTTGAGCTATTTCCAATAGATAATACCTTAATCAATATTGGTTCATCTTCTTGCTTTCATACCATAAGGTGTCGGACCCCGTTTCCAGAGCCCGACGATCGCATTCGAATAACATACATTCATCAACTATATTTGCATTCAAAACTCCCCTTTCTCAGCTTAGCTCAACTCTTCGAATAGTCATCTAATACGATGATAGTCGACTAGTCCATTTATCCATTTCAACCTGAATACCTCAAGGAACAACGTTGGTGAGTCCACACTTTACATATGTACATGCTCGGGGCTATTAGCGTAACTTTTTTTATAGGCATCCAATTTAGGGTTTCTTTAAATAGTTTGAAAGAGGACTTCGTGAGCTACAACTTTCATGAAGACTACTAAGGCCAGTTGTCACTTTTGAAGGGTCGAAAATAGGGCAACAAATAAAATTTGAATAGTAATACAGTCGAAGTCGTGAACAGTAACACAGAAGAAGTCTGTGAACAGTAATACAGACGAAGTCCATGAACGGTAACACAGACGAAGTTGTGAACAGTAACATAGAAGAAGTCTGTGAACAGTAATACAGACGAAGTCTGTGAACTGTAACACAGAAGAAGTCTGTGAACAGTAACACAAACAAAGTTCATGAATAGTAACACGGACGAAGTCTATGAACAGTAACACAGATGATATTCTTCAACTAATATAACTTCTTAACTCCTTCTTATAATCTTTGGCCTATGATCTATCTTCTGTGTTCTATCCTCTGTAGTTGACTTTTATCTTCTGTGTTGACCACTTATCGTCTGTGGTCTATCCTC
>JANZXR010000009.1:18963824-18979199 GCA_027575705.1 Erythroxylum echinodendron
ATTAGTAGTTGAATATTACAGTTTGTAATAATTTTGAGAAACTGGAAATGATTGTATTGTTGTAATTTGAAATGGGCCCAATCGACTAATAAAAGTTTCTGTTAATTTCATTGTGTTATATCAAATGGTTATAAAACAAAGTGGAACGTTTTGGTTACTGATTTTATGTACTTTATGTTGTGTGTTTTAAAAATATATATATACCGACTTTTGAATATTTAGTGATGTGGCACACCATCCTCGTGGGACACGGACTCGGATATCACCATCGATATCGGGTTTGGGTCCAGCGGGAGTGGGGTGTTACAAGATAGAAGTTTGAAAACCACAAAGAATTTGAACAAACGAAAAACATGTTGAAAAGATTCCGTAAATTTTTTTATCTCGTGGATTATAATACAAAAGTTCATAAGTTATTTTTGTTGAAGTGATAAATGATAAAAGTTAAATCTTATATTTATGTTCAAAATTTTTTTCAAGGTCACCAATTCAATTAACATTTTCCTTCCTTAATTTGAATGAACTATCCATCTTTATCATTTTATTTGACAAACAATTTATTATAGAATATTAACATAAATATTATAAAAAACTTACAATCTCTAACTAAGTTCAACGTTAAATTTATCACACCAATAGAGGTTAAATTTGATAATTCTTTTCTATATTTTAAAACTCACATCTCATCAATCAATTTCTAATTATAAATAATGTATAATAATCTATAAATTATAGGCACAAATAAATTATTGATAAATTAATTAAATAAAAATTATTTTATTAAAATTATTATTTTTCTAAAAATGTAAAGCCCAAATCCCAGAAAAGCCCATTTAATTTATGGAAGGGAGACTGGTTATAGATGGCAGTTGGTACGTCACGTGTTCCTGCAAAATACAACACGCCCACCCTCCCACACCACCTCGTCCAAGCGCACGTTAGCCCTCACTATCACAAGTTCACAACAAATGTTAACCTGTACTCCCTAAGCGCACGTTAGCCCCCGCTTCATCAAACAAAAACCATCATCTTCGCTGTCAAACTCTCTCTGAGCTTCAATGCCTGCGCTCTGCTCCCTGGAGTCGAGTCTTGGAAGGAACCCTAGACAGTGCTGTGCTACTCCCTTTTGCGGATAGAAATCATTGGGTTCACTTCAGATTCAAGCGTGCCCTTTAATTTGATTGGAACTGTGGCGTTTTAGCGATGGCGCCCAGTCGCAGAAGAGGCGGTGGTAAAGCCTCCACCGCCGCCGCTCGCCGTGAATGGAAAGTCGGCGATCTCGTGCTCGCCAAGCTTAAAGGATATCCATCTTGGCCAGCAATGGTATAGTTCTCAGTTAATTCTCGTGGATAGTTGTTGTCTACTTGTTCCTAGATACAGATATGTTTCGAGTTTGTGAAGTAGTTTTTAGGGAGGTTTTATATTTTGGAAGGTTAATCGGTTTAGGGTTTTTGGTTGCATGCTTGTGTATTTTGTGGTTCTGCGTGAGTTTTGGTTCGGAGTTAATTTGGGTTAGGGTATTGCTTGATGTACTGTGTGCAAATAGTTGAAGTTTTGATTCTGATTGGAAGGTTAATTGGTTTAGGGTTTTTGGTTGCATGTTTGTGTATTTTGTGGTTCTGGGAGAGCTTTGGTTCGTAGTTGATTCGGGTTAGGGTATTGCTTGATGTACTGTGTGCAAATAGTTGAAGTTTTGATTCTGATGTTGCAAGTGTAGGCTTTTCTTTTGACACGCTATTTGGAGGTTCTGTTTTGCTTTGCTTTTCTTTCGCACTTGAATGTTAGATTAAACGAAGCTGTGGAGATTCTTTTGGTTTCTTGGTCAGAATTTCTTTAGAGGTTGGTTGATGTATAAGCTGGGTACTTTTTCTGTGCAATTTTGTATTGAGTCTGGTGGCGCGAGTTGTGGCAGTTCAGTTTTCTGATGCAGTAATTGAAATTTGAGGTGACATTTATGGCAGAATTGACATTTTTATGCGAATCACACTTATTTGCTATCATAAAACTGTTGCATATGTAGTCTTTATGTTTGTATTCCTGTCCAAGCTCAGGCTTCTAGTAATGAGACTGGTAGTATAAATGTGTATTCACTTTTGGACTTTGAACTTATGAAGTTGGGTTTTCGTGTCAGGTAAGTGAGCCGGAGAAGTGGGGCTTTCAACCTGATTGGAAGAAAGTACTTGTCTATTTCTTTGGAACCCAGCAAATGTGAGTATGTGGGATATATGTGACTGAGATAATAAACTATGCCCTCATTACTATGATTATAGATTGTTTTATCCCAAAATTTCTGAACCACTGAGCAAATAGTTAAACTATCGTTCTTAGAAACTTGGTTCAGTGGGTTGTATGTTGTAATGATAATCTTTTGGCATTTTAGTGAAAGGCTTTCTTTAGCTATTTGCTAATTGACGAGTTGAACAATGAACTGAAGTTCATGTATTTGAAATGTAGCCCAAATGATACTGCATTCTAAATGGAGATTCTCTTCTTATTTTGAACTCTTGCCACGAAAATCTCTTCTCATATTTTAGGTTGGTTGTTCTGACTATGAGAGAGATTCATGGGAAAGTAGAGATTCAAGTCCTCCATTCTTTCTTAAGACCTTAATGTGGTTGATTGCATTTATTTTAGGACATTATTAAAGGACTATTGAAGAAAACTTTTAGTGGGACCAAAATTATTTCGGGCCAAAAAGATATTCTGTTGGGGATTTTTAGTTGTTCTAGAATTTTGCAATTATGATTGCAAATAATACCTAGAACTTGTAGGTACTACTGGCAACTGAACATAATAACTCTGTAGTTAGTTGTAAATTTAAGTTGTCTTAATTTGGCTGTTTGTGTTCTGGTTTGAATGACAACTATATACAGTAAGTTCTCTTACTATGTTTTGCGCACAAGATCTAGTTTGTAGCCCTCATTAGTAGTTGTAATTTGTGTAGGAGATTTGCAAATCCTGTGTTTTGTACTGTGCTACCGGATAGCTGATTCTTATCCTGTATTTTTTGGGGAAAGCTGTCGATATGTAGTAAAGTGTATAGGTTTTTTACAGTGTTAAGGCCTGCCATGAGGTGCTAGTTTATATTATCTTGTTTTGCTGATACTTGAACTGGTTTGACACTTCTGAGCTGGGTTTAGGCTCTGGTTAACTTGGCTTATGAGTTGTGGGCTACGCATCTTTACTTATAATATCTTTATGTGATTTACTAACAAAATGGTGGAGTTCAATTTTGTATATTTTATGTCATAAAAAGGTGTGTTTGTCATGAAACATGGTGTTCATGGTATTTTATTACTACTTTAGATGAAAGGAGGCACCGTTTATCAATAATGATTGCTGTTCATTATGTGGATTCATTATTTCATCATGAGTTGAAAGTCGTTATGCTGAGACTATTGAAAAGCAATGACAATATTTACCCTAAGCATAAATATGAAGAAACTTTATTAGCTGAGTATTGAAAAAGAATGGGCAAACACATGGTGAGATTTGTAATTGGATATGTGAGTGAGATGTCAGAGTGCTTTAAAGGAGTAAGGATCTTTTGAACTCTTTGCTCCTTTAAATTATGTTCCTGTGGTTAATAACCACATATTTTCTTATCGGTTCTGCTTTTTAGTAAGAATTGTTTGATGTTTGGGTTTTAGTCTAGGGATTTAATGGGTCCTTCACTTCAAGGCCTGGGGTCTGTTTGGGTCTTACTTTTGACATTGGAATTGAAATTGAAATTGAAATTGTAATTTTGTGTCAATTATGGAAAATGGAAATTTCAATTATTTTATTTAAAACTTGTCACAGACAGTCAAGTAATTTGGTTAAAGTTGAATTATTTGAAATTTGAAATTTAAATCTTACATTTGATCAAAATTCTTAAAAAATCTACATTTGGAATCATTGTAATTGTGTAATGAATTAGAATAGGAATCAGAACTGAAGTTGAAAGTTCCAACTTTAGTGTAGGGTAATCTAAATGCAACTTAAAAGTTAAAAGAGTTTGATTCAGTAATTGGTAGCAATTGTGGCATTATCACATGCAATGTCTGTATTTGATCCCCTTTACATTCTTGCTTTCTGTTCTCTGGTTGTTTAGTTTCTTTTAAGCTACCTATACAGCTATATAATCATTTCTGTCATAAATATCTGTCTCTATTGATTTGAAGCTCTGTAGGTGAATTGGGCATAGGTAATAGAATTTTAGTGGGTGCCTCAGTTTTTTCTACTTATTTTTCTGAATTCTTGGCCATTATGATTCTTCTTCAGTCAACTTTTATCTTGGTTAAATGTGACTTTGATGCTGGCCTTTCTAAGATGGAGAAAAAACAAAAAGCTTTTATGATATACTGGTCTCTGAAAATTTCTGTAAGCAAATTTTTTAATATAAAATGATCAATGTGACAATTTTTATTGTGAAGCATCTTACTTCTGTTTGCCATAATACGTGTACCCTTTAGAAAATGGAGCATACCTTCTTTCACGCTTGACAGAAAGGTAATTATGCACCAAGTCTTTTGATCTTCTTGTTCTTTATCTGTAATCGTTTAACGTATTTACTTGAGGTTGCTATCTGTTTGATGTTCGCCTCATTTAACTGGTATATGCAATCTATGTGATTGTTTTCCATATGCACACTTTGTGTAAGATCAAAGTTGGTGTATATATACACATTTTGCTCTGTATTGATGATATGTTTCTGTTCAGAGCTTTCTGGCTTCAACAAACTTTTATCTTGGTTAAATGTGACTTTGATGCTTGCCTTTCTAAGATGGGAAAAAAAAAGCTTTTATGATATACTGGTCTCTGAAAATATCTGTAAACAATTTTTTTAATATAAAATGATCATCGTAACAATTTTTATTGTGAAGCATCTTACTTATGTTTGCCATAATACGTATAACCTTTAGAAAATGGAGCATACCTTCTTTCACGCTTGACAGAAAGGTAATTATGCACCAAGTCTTTTGATCTTCTTGTTCTCTATCTGTAATCGTTTAACGTATGTACTTGAGGTTGTTATCTGTTTGATGTTCGCCTCATTTAACTGGTATATGCAATCGATGTGATTGTTTTCCATATGCACACTGTGTGTAAGATCAAAGTTGGTGTATATCTACACATCTTGCTCTGTATTGATGATATGTTTCTGTTCAGAGCTTTCTGCAATCCTGCTGATGTAGAAGAGTTCACTGAGGAGACGAAGCAATCTCTTATATCAAAACGTCAGGGTAAGGGTGCTGATTTTGTTCGTGCAGTGCGTGAGATCATTGATAGTTACGAGAAATCAAAGAAACAAGATCAAATTGATGATTTAAACCCCAATGATGGAGTCAGCAATGCAAATGGTGGGAATTCAGAGGAGTTATTATCTCAATTTGAGTTGAAGGATCAGAGTGTATCTTCAAAGACAATTGTTGCTGGTCGACACGATCCTAGTCCTCTAATTTCAAATGCTCAGGATGCAGTGCAAGTCACCTCTTTGCATGAGAAGGAGCCATTGGCTACTGATAACACTACGGACACTGGAAGACCTATCGTAACTACTTATATTTCAAGAAAAAGATCTGGAAACATACGATCTAGGAAATGTGTTGCAGAAAATAAGACACCAGCTCTTGAGAGGACCAGAAGTTCTTCACTTTTGGAGTCCTGTAGATCTAATGATCCTAGCAAGTTCAATGGGAATGTACTGACTGATATACTCCAAGGATCTTTGCGAAGGAACAAGCAGATCAGGAAATCACCAGATGCAGATTGCAATCATGTAGATTCATCTGCATTTGTTTCAAGTGATAGTATCGAGGACAATGATTCTGATTCCTTAACTTTGAATGAGGAAAGTGCTGTGGACAGTATTTGTAAACTTGGGCACTCTGAATCTCCTGTTGAGTGTTTGGAGGGCGATGCTGAATTGAGCAAAGGGCTTGATTTCCATATTAAGGCTGTTATTATAAAGAAGAAAAGGAAACCAAGTAGAAAACGACTGACTAATGAAGCTGGTGATCCAATTGTCAAAGATGAAAAGGAAGCTGTTTTGGAGGCAAATAACAGTATTCAAACTGCACAGAATGCTTGTACAAATTTCAATGAAAGATGTGGTAAAGAGGAAGGAGATGAGCATTTACCCCTTGTGAAACGAGCCAGAGTTAGAATGGGTAAGCCATCACCTTTGAAGGTAGAAAGAAGTGGCTTTTCTCAGGCGGAGGAAAAATACTCTAATGAATTTCCAGCTGAACAAATAGATATGCATAATAACATCAGTCAAGTGGTTGTATCCAATCATTTAGAGCAGAATAGCCCTTCCAGAGATTCTTACATTGATTGTCCTCCTGATAGAGATTCATTTCAAGTGAAGAGAGTTTTAGAGAAATTATCGCCTCCAAAGGAATGCACTGAAAGTTTGGGAAATGGGTCACAGCTTTTGAAAGTCCAGGAAAGCCAGTCCTTTGGTTGTTCAGCAGATGGTGAAGCTGTTTTACCTCCATCCAAACGTCTACACCGTGCCTTAGAAGCAATGTCAGCTAATGCAGCTGAAGAAGCTGAACCTTGTGCGGAAATATCAAAAACAAGGATGGAGATCAATTGTGATTCAATATCTACAACACTGAGCTCCCTTACAGTTATCGGAGTCAAAGAAGTCAATGGTTTGGAAAAGGGCATTGTAGGCTCTCTGGACTGTACGGCTTCTGCAGTGTGTTGTGATTCTGATACTGTCGTAGAAGCAGACACTTGCAATCTATGTGTGGAAAACCCTACAAGAAAAGAACCGTCCAGAGACACCTATGTGGGGGCTATGGCTGCAGATGATAGCAAAGATGATTATACCAATTGTATGGGAGTACAAACTGCAAGTCCAGTACACTTGACACCTGATCGTGATGGAGAGAAGGCTATTTTGCATTCCAACCAACAATCACAGCAACATTTAGTACTTGCAGAGCATGAGGACAATTCTGAAGATGTTGAGTTAAAAGATTTTCGAGGTGAAAATTCTGGTAGAAGTTTCGAGGAATTGGAAAAATGTGGGCCAATTCCGGTCCTTATGTCGCAGGCTTGCGAAGCTTCCAGAACACCTATAGGTTCTATGAATGTGCTTCAACACAGTGCAGGAGATACTACTTCTGAGTCATTTAGGTCTGCAATTGAAGATGGCGTTCAAGTGAATGTCCTGTAAGTGTCATTTGAATCTGGTTCATTAACCTATGCTATGATCATGGTTTTATGCTAAGCATTTTTAGTATCTTTAATATTTGGTTATGTATCAATTGCTACCTGAACATAAATGATAATATATTTTAGTATTTGTCCGGAATAAGGTATAGAGTAATTTGTCCACTTTGGTTGCAAACTCAGGAAAGAAAAATAATGAGAAAAAGTGTTAAGTGGTTATTGTTCAGTGGAGAAGTTACAACCACAGTTTGTCAGAGGCTTCTTTTATAGTTCATAATGTTTCTTTTCTTTTCTTTTCTTTTTTTTTTAATCAATCATGGTCTTTGCCAATTTCTTAGAGTTTGTTATTATTTTTTATCTAGGCGTGGGCTAGGAAAAGATGTGAAACCTGATCATTTGTCCAAGAGCCAAGTGTTGACTGTCCGGTTAAGTCCATTGCAAGATGATGAAATGGAATCTCCAAAGCGGCAGTCTCCACCAACAACTTTATTGTGCCACGTCTCCACTGCTGAAAGTGCAAATTTGACTGAAAACAGTAGCTGTTCAAGTCCCACTGGACAATTGCAACAGAAGAAACCTGTGTACAGTTCAGTTGGTGATGAAAACAAATTTGAAACGACAGTGCCTCTACAGCCAAAATCTGTTGGCAAATGGTGCAACCCTACAGAAGCACATGTTGCTCTCTCATCCTTTGAGGGAATGCTTGGATCCTTGACAAGGACAAAGGAGAGTATTGCAAGGGCAACTCGCTTGGCAATTGACTGTGCAAAGTTTGGTATCTCTTCTAAGGTATATGTGCTTGCTTTTGTAATTTACTTCTCATCTTTTTATCTTAGGAGATAGAGAGCTATGAACAGTGGAATTTTATTTAGGAACTTATGGAATATTTTGAAGAGATTATGGAATAGATCTGTGCTAGCAATAGTTCAGATTGTACTATTAAGAAGAAATGAGGTGGGCAGTACTTTTATACAGCTTAAGAGGTGTCACTTTTCTGTAGCACTACTTTTCTATTCTTTTAAACATACGGTCCTAAATTTTTATTTGATAATAGTTTTCTCTTCTGAACTAGGTGGTGGAGATTCTAGCCCATAGTTTGGAAACTGAATCAAACTTACACAAAAGGGTGGATCTATTCTTCCTTGTTGATTCTATCACTCAATGCTCTCGTGGATTGAAGGGTAAATTGCATTCCTCAATATTTGCTTGATCCATGCAGTTGAATCAATTCACGAGGGTGAATCTACTTCTGGATTCCAATATTAAGTGCTCTGATTGTTCGCAAAATGGAATGCTTATGCTTATTTTAAATTTCTAGGTGATTTTGGTGGCATATATCCTTCAGCAATTCAAGCAGCACTACCACGCCTGCTTTCTGCTGCTGCTCCTGCTGGCAGTTATGCACACGAAAATCGGAGGCAGTGTATGAAGGCAAGCATTGCACACATGCCATTTTGCCTTTTATTCTTAGATTTCTATTTTGTCTTATGCCTTGCACATTTTTCTTTATTTGATTAGGTTTTGAGACTTTGGCTGGAAAGAAGGATTCTTCCAGAATCTGTCGTGCGCCACCATATGCGCGAACTTGATTCACTCGGTGACTCTTCTTCTGCTGGGCCCTACTCTCGCCGTTCAGCTAGAACAGAAAGATCTTTAGATGATCCTGTTAGAGATATGGAGGGTATGCTTGTTGACGAATATGGAAGGTTTGAGTTTGTTGAAATCGTTGTTACTTTTGTGTTACTTCAGAATTTTTCTTTGAACTTTTATACTGATATTCTTCTTATACTCTCAGCAATTCAAGTTTTCAGCTTCCAGGGTTTTGTATGCCTCGTATGCTCAAGGATGAAGATGAAGGAAGTGATTCTGATGGAGAGAGCTTTGAGCCAGTCACTCCAGAACATAAATGTGAGGCTTCAGAGGAACATGAGTCCATCCTTGCAGTGGAAAAACATAGACACATCTTGGAGGATGTTGATGGGGAGCTTGAAATGGAGGATGTGGCTCCTTCTAGTGAGATTGAAATTCATTCAACTGCTAACAAAGCCAGAGACTGTGCAGCACTGAACACACATCATCAAAATAAACTTTGTTTTCCAGTGTCCCATGAACCGCCACTTCCACAGGATATTCCTCCATCATCCCCACCATTGCCGTTATCACCTCCTCCGCCGCCGCCACCACTACCACCAGCTCCTTCTATTCGTCCTTCATTTGTAAGGCATTATTTATTGTGATGCTTGATATAAATATATATGATTAAATAGTTTTTCACAAATTTAGGAGTGTTATACCTTAAAATATAAAAGGCCAATTGTTAGTAGTTCCTTTATTCTTTTCTACTTTTCTGATTCTGATCAAATTTGCAGGATGTGCAAGATGATTTGAGACAATTTGTGCCTCAGCAGTCAATTTCATCAAGGATCAATAGGTCGGTTTTCAATGGAGGGGATTATAATGCCCCAGAATGTCGAGATCAATTGAGGAACCAGGCTTGTGACTCGACAACCTCTTGCACCTTATTTAGTGTACGCTCAATTAGAGATGTTCAACACAGTGATGATCTTAGCTTCCGTCACAAGTCATATCCTCCAAGGCCACCACATCAGCCCCCCTCAAATCATTTCTCTTATGTTCCATCAGACCATCACATGAGGTGTCGAAGAGGAACCCCACCACCTTCCTACTCCCACAGATACAATGCTCCTCATAATACTGATGGTGGAAACTACTATAATAACCATGAGAGAATGCGGCCAACTCCGTATGAGATGAATGAGAACTGGAGATATCCTCCACCCCACTTGCATGGTAAGGTTCTTGCTTTAATTGTCTTTTGGGATTTAGAAGACATAATGCTGCATTCTGGTAGTTATTCCAGCATCCCAATATTCTGAGCTTATATTTAATTGCTCTAGGTCTACGGTACCCTGAGAAAGCCAAATCTTCTTATGAATCAGGTCCCTATGGTGGTCTCCCAAGGGAGCCTAGTAGATACCCACATCATGAGTGGGAATTTCCTTTCCGAGGAACACGTCACAGAAATTTTGCTTCCTTTAGACCAACTTGTGAAGGTGAAGTTGCATTAGCAAATGAATTTCCTGTCTAAGTTCAAATTTAAACACAGGACGTAAAAGAGTAGATTCATGCCTATGCCATACTTGCATGCTTTGAACATATTTACTTGTATGCTTCATGTACTGCTAATGGTGTTGGTCAATTTTCTTCTTTTGTTTCTGTGCTTCTTAAATTGGCTAGTATTAAAGGCTCAAATGTCGTTTGTGTTTCAGCTCCAGGAATATGGGGGCCAAGATGAGCAAATATTAATGTGCGGTAGGTAGGCACTGGGTACGTTGTCTACACTCTCCTGAACTTTGAAATTTTATTGCTGAACTTGTTACGTATATGTTCCCCTTTTTTGGTTGCTGTCTGTTAGGGCGATCAATCTATTTGGTGATTTCTGCGGCTTGTTCAAAAGAGTGAAGAGTCCAAGCGTGTTGATATTCATTAACCTGAAGGACCCTAACAGAACAGAACAGAACAAAGTTTTCAAATACGGCTCGGGTTATGGCACTCGTGTGAAAAAGGTGGATTGGGTTGGGTTGTACATAAGCATTTTATTTATCAATTCAAAGCAAATTTAGAGGACGGCACCACAGTCGTCAGTTGGGGACAACCCTTACAGCTCCTTTATCGTTGAGTTACATAACAGGGTGTTTCTTTTAAAGCTGTTCAGTGGTGGAACGCAGGAAGTCATTGGCAAGCCTAGATTTGATAGAATATAATAAGATAGAAACTTTTATTTATAGCTGAAGAGTTGGAATTACTTGAAGGTTATTTCAGCTTCTTTTACTTTTTAATTTTTGAAAATTGAAAGGAAATTTGGTTATTTAGATTAGAACTACCTAGTTCTATTGTCACAAGGTTATGATGTTGCTGGTTAAGCTCATAATATCTAAGTAGTGCCACGTTTTTCCTTCCCTTAACTGTATATAACATTTACTAGTAATTTTGCTTGCAAGCCTCCTTTGTAAAAGCATTTGTACTAAGTAAATTATCAAGAAACATTAATTATTTACTTTGAATTTAGAAACATAATCTTATATGGGAGAAAGTAAGATTCATAATTAGTGTGGTAATGTTAAGTCAACAACTGAAAGATTACATTGGACTCTATAATAAGACAGAAAATGAGTTGGATTATTATTATATCATATATCTAGGACGGAGTTACACAAAACTTTCAACTTCAATTTTCTCTTTTAGGTAACATAAAATGCTTTGAAAATTTTTGAAATTTTAACTCAGTGCTTTTAAATTAGTGCTAAATATTTTAAAATTTTTAATTTAGTAATTATTTTTAAAAATTTGTGCAAATAATATCAAACGATATTTCTATTTATATGCTAGCCAGCTTTTTTTTCAAGAAAAAATGAGAAGCACCTAGTAATTTTTTAAAGTAGAATCACGAAAATTCGAATTGACTCTTTATAGGCGAAACAATCAACCTAGTTGCAAGGATTCAAGGTGATACTTATGTCAACTCGACATAAATTATTAGTTATTGATCTTATAATTAAAGGTTGGAGGAAAAGAGAAGTTCTAAGAAGTGTATTAAAGTCAGATAATGGAACATGAAAGGAGATACGATGGACCAAATCAGAAATAAAGTAATATATAGAGAAGAAAGGAAATTGAAAGGAGATACTAACTAGATGTGGGCGAGAGCAGCAACTATTTTAAGGAATGCAACTAAAGAGCTCGTGGATGTTTCTAAGGGCCTAGAGGGTAGTAAGATGGAGTATTGGCGGTGGAATAAAGATAAACAAGAAAATGTTAAGATTAAGATTAAGAAAGTGCCTATAAAGGTCTATTAAATGACACCACACAGGTAGGGAGAGTAGCTAATAAAAAAAGTTACAAACTTGCAAAGAAAGAAGAGAAGAAGATATCCTCAAAAGCTACAGACAGAGGTTACAAGAAATTATACCAATGATTGGAAACTAAAGATGGAGAAAATGATATATTTAAGTTGGCGAGAGTTAGAGAACAAAAAGCGAGAGACTTATATCAAGTTTGTTGTATAAAAGATGAAGCAAGGCGGGTGCTTGTGATTGAAAATAGCATTAAGAGAATGTAGCGGAGATACTTCTATAGCTTTTTTTAATAAAGGTGTAGAGGACAACATCACTTTAGGTGATCTTAACTTGTTCGAAAAGTATCGTAACTTTACTTATTGTCGGCAGATCACAAAGGAAGAAATTAAAAAAGCTTTAAGGGAGAAGAAGAGTGGAAGGGCAATACAACCTAATGAGATACTTATAGATGTGGAAGAGCCTAGGAAAATAGGGTCTTATTTGGCTAGCCAGGCTTTTTAATGTGATCTTTAAGTTCGCCAAATTGTCGAATGAGTGGAGACTTAGTATAATAATTCCTCTATACAAGAATAAAGGGGAAATCCAAAGTTTTAATAACTATAAAGGCATCAAACTATTTAGTAACACCATGAAGTTATAAGAGAAGGTGATTAAGAAGAGATTGAGAAAGGATGCACCTATCTCGGAGAACCAGTTTAGTTTCATGTCAGGAAGGTCTATGATAGAAACTTTATATCTTCTTAGAAGATTAACGGAATATTATAGAGAAAGACAACTTAACCTACATATAGTTTTTATCAACCTAGGGAAATCATATAGAGGTGCTTAGAAGTTAAGGAAATTCTTATGACCTATACATGAGTTATTTGAGATATATATGAAGGTGCTAAGACTAGAGTAAAGATGATATGAGGAGATACAAAACATTTTTTATCGATATTGAGCTACACCAAAACACCTCATTGAGCAACTTTTTGTTTGCAATAGTGATGGATGAACGCAACAAAAATATTCAAGGGAATGTGCCTTGGTGTATGTTGTTTGCTAATGACATTGTTTTAGTAGATGAGACAAAAGAGGCTGTTAATATCAAGCTAGAACTATAGAGCAATACATTAGAGTCGTAGGGTATTAAATTAAGCAAGACTAAGATTACATACTTAGAGTGTAACTTTTCGGGTTATAAGGTGGCTTCTGATATAGAGATAAAGATTGGTTATGAAGTTATACTATAGAAAGAGTGTTTTAAGTATCTAGGATCTATCATCCAAAATAATAGAGAGGTCGATAAAGATATTGTTCGCCGTATCAAATCATGGTGACTTAAATAGAGAAGTGCATCAGGAGTTTTATATAACAAGAAGATACCATTTAAGCTCAAAAGAAAATTTTATTGTTTAACGATTATGACTGTTATTTTCTATGAAGCAGAGTGTTGACCCATCAAATAGGTGCATAGTTATAAGTTAATAGTGGCAGAGATAAGGATTAGGGATATCAATAGATCAGGCCTGATTAAAGGCCCAAGCTCGAACTCGACTCGACCTAGCTAGGCCTATTTTTTATTTTTAAAAAATTTTAAAAGGAAAAATGATGTCATTTTTTGCAAAATGACATCGTTTTCCTTATAATTATTTGGTCTATGGTCGGGCTAGGTCAGGTCGAGTTCGGGCCTAAAATCCATGCTTAATGAGGATGCTCGAGAAGAGATAAGATTAGAAATGTAACGATAAGAGACAAATTAAAGGTGACTAATATTAATTAAAAAACTTAAGAGAGAGAAGACTTAGGTAGTTCAGACATGTTAAAAGGAGATATCCTGACACTCCTGTATAAAGATGTGAAAAGATTATACTTAGAGATTATAAGAAGAAAAAAGAAAGGCCTAAAAAGAATTAGGAGGAAGTGATTGGGAATAATTTAGCTTTGCTGTAACTTACTGAGGACGTGACCTTCAATAGAAAGTTTTAGCGTATTAAAATACTGGTAAAGGACCTCACATAAAAAGGTCATTTTCTTTCTCGTAGGTCTTTTAAATATTTTTTTGAGTCTTATGTCTTGTATTTAGCCTAATATTTAGAAATTTTTCTTAGTTATTTTGCCTAAACATTTTCTTACTTAGACTATATAATATCTTGTAATGACTTATTTGTTTTATATTTACTTGTCTTCTTTCTTTTTTGTGTAATTATTACTTATTTTTATCTTTTATTTTTATTCGTTACCTTTTTTTTGTATTTACTGTATTATTTATTTTATTACTTATTTTTATATTTATATTTGTATGTATTTATTTTATTTATTTATTTACTAATAATAATAATAATAATAATAATAATAATAATAATAATATTATTATTATTATTATTATTATTATTATTATTACTATTATTATATTTTATGTCTATTTTTATATTTATTACTTTATTATTTAAATATATATCTTTTATTAATTTTTATTAATGTTTTATTTTATATTTGTATGTTAGTTATTTATTTATTTAGTATATAAAGTAGCTTGAAGAAAAGCCAACGTGCTTCCGTCACCGACGCCATTGTGATTCACAACCAGTGGGTTTCCCACGAGCATCGACCCAGGTATGTATTTACCCATTCCCCAGGGGCTCTCTGTGGTCCTTGTATGCACTTTTGGTAGCGATTAGCTGTTTTTCTTTATAGTTTATAGTGGTTGTTATATTATCTTTCCCATGTCGTCTGTATGGTATGAAGCTCGTGGTTTAGATTTCTGTTGAGGTTGCAACCAGGGTCATATGCATTCTTATGTTTTCTCATTTTTTCGGAATCTTTCCCTTGACTTTCTTCTGCAAAATTGAATTGGGTATTTTGCTTTACTGAACAAGATAGCTTGAGAACGTTGTATAGGACGATGTATTTGGTACTACATTAGTTTATTCGCTCATGCGCTATCTTCACTACCAATTTCAAGCCGCCTGACAAGTCTGCTGCTGTTAAAAACCATCAGTCTTTTCTGCTTCTTGTTACTACCCTGCTCACCTTATCTTACGCGGCTTCCTTTATAAGACAAGGCTTTTATTTTCTTTGTTATAACGAGTTTTAATCTACATCCTTCTGAAAATTTTCTCTTTATAGACTCTCTCATTACTGTTACAGAAACCCTTGCTCCTGCTACTTCAGTAATCTCTCAATGAGCTCTTCAACCTTGACGAAAACGTTGATTTCCTTTGTTTTCCACTTGGACCACATTAGTGTCTTGCGCGGGTTTCAACAAAACTTTTATTTATTTATTTATTTATTTATTTATTTATTTATTTATTATTATTATTATTATTATTATTATTATTATTATTAT
>JANZXR010000009.1:18987952-19010978 GCA_027575705.1 Erythroxylum echinodendron
GGTTCAACCTTTCATGCAGTAAGTTAAAATTGATTATTTTGGTTTTGAAATTTAGTATTATTCATAACTGAAATACATAATAATATTTTTAGATTATAAGAGGAATTGTTACGCGAGCTCAAGCCTGACAAAATACAGGATGATATCAATAAAAAAAGTTGGAAGACATTTTCCTCGATAGTTCGAGAAATATGTAAGTTTTCACTTACAAATATTGAAATGATTGAATTATAAGATTTAAGTGTTTAAATGATATTATATTGTTTAATATGATAATTTCTTTTATGTAGGCCTTAGAAAATCCAATAGAGAACAAATTCATATGTGATCTTACGAAGGGACCTTTGCGAACTATTAAATCGTATCCATTGTATTTTGTTAATAGATACAAATATCATATAGGATATTATGGTCATAACATGGCAATAATAAATAGTGGAGTTTGCATATAGGGAGAATTGATGGATTACTATGGTAAAATTATTTAGATACTTGAAATTGAGTACCTTGCATTGTCAATAAAGCGAAGTGTGATATTTAAGTGTGATTATTTTGATCCAACTCCAAATGTTGGTACAAAAGTGCATAGCCAATACAATCTAGTTGAAATCAATAAGCAAAGAAGATTTAGGCAATTTGAACATTTTGTGCTCGCAATGCAAGCGATCTAGGTGTATTATGTCCCTTTTTTCAACTTACGACAAAATAAGTCAAATTGGTTGGTTGTTTGCAAAGTTAAACCGAGAAGTGTTTTTGAATCATATGGAAAAGGAGAACAGAGAATTGAAAGTGAAGCATTTCAGGAAGATGTTTATGAAATAAATGCATCTGTTATATATGAGGATAATGAAACTTTAAATGATATATATAATGAATATGTTAATATTTTACCTGACTAGGATAAGGAGGGCCAGAGATTTGAAGAAGAGCCTGAGTTTGATTTTAATTCTTCAGTAAAAGAAGATGATTTTGATTTACAATTAAGTGATGATAGCGATTAATTTGTGTTTATAATTGAATATTATATTCAACAAATCAATTATTTCCTTTTCAATATATTGTATAAAATATTGAATTCAAATTGTTATATTTCTAGAAAATTCGATCATATATTAATTTCAGGTTGAAACGTACCACCAAATAATGTGACCAAGGTTCAGATCACGATTCGAAGCTACTTACTATACAGGTGAAACATCTCATGGTGTAGCAGTTGGAAATGAATCACATCCTCCCCCTCTAGCTACTACACTTGCAGATAAGGCATCACCTTCCATACCTGCTGCTACACCATCCGCCACCCTTACATCATCCACTCCCTCTATGCTAACAGAGATATCAGGGGTATAAAGGAAGCGGCCGCTAGCCTGAAGCTGAGGGATCTAATAGAAGAACTTACATCACAATTGTCAATAATTTGTAAGTGAAAATACATGAAACACTATATGTTTATAATTAATTTATAGGTTTAAATTTTAAAAATGGTATAAAATTATTTGTTTTTACATTAGGTTGATTCAATTTAGACTGTGCTCAAGAAATATGACATCCAAATTTAAGGAAAAGATTGATCTTGAGGGTTATGTATGGAAGAATATCTCTTAAGCCACAAAGAAATTTACTATCAGGAATTTGAAGTACAAAAAATTATTATTTTCTTTTTAATTAATTTTTATACATTAATTAGATAAATATTATTACATTATAAGTACTTATCGATTTTTTTTCTTTTGTTTCATAAAGATTTTTTTAGGGATTTTGAATTTGACACGATATTTATAAAGTATGGGAGAGACGAGCACGTACAAGTTATCGGGACTTTGTTGGTGCGATACGCAAGGTCGGTGTACGACCGCCTTATATTTCTGAACGAGTATGGAGTCGTTGGCAACAATATTGGACATCACCTAAGGCAATGTCCATTTTAGAGCATAATCCTACCAACAGACGTTAAAGACTGGGAGGAGAAAGTCTTCTCGTACATACGGGATGATCTATTACCCACCACGAGCATGCAGAGAGACTTGTATCTATACTTTACATTTATATTATGATTTCTTTACTTTGCTCTATTTCAATTGAATTTGCTATGTGAATTTTGAAATAAAAATGTGTGTTATGGCGAATGATAATTTTATAAATGTTTAGTGCCATATATGGCTGTGTTGTTGAGTTATTTTCTTTGTTCAATAGAAGGTAAATATCATAAAAATAGAAGAAACTCTACCGAAATTTTTTTAAATTCTAGTTCACTTATAACATTTGATTTTTATACAGAAAAAGTCTATGGGTATAGGACATACACTCCCTTCAGATCTTTTTGCATACTCACACTAAGAAGCATGACGGTGTGGTATTCGTCAATACCTAATATAGAGAAGTAAATGTATATGAAATTTATAGTTTAATATTAATGCTTAATAATTATCACTTACTAATATAAACATTACCTTTTGATAGAACCAAATATGGATTGGTTCTTAGCTCATATTGGTTCCTAGCTGGCTCGCCGACCGAATGTTTATAATTTAGCCCAAGTGGATGTCTAAAGGATGGTTGTTTGTGCATAATTTTCATGGTATGGAGTTCTGAATGCAGTTTTCAGTTATGGTGGCTATCTATGTTATGGAAGCAGATATTTGCATGGCCTTGTTTACTGAAAGTAAATAGCAAGAGCACCAAAAATGGGAAGGCTGAGGCACTATTTTCCGACCTATATATTAACGAGAGGAGAACCTGAGATTGATAAAAGATGCTCTTGCATGAAACGGTTTTCCATAAAAAATGTGGACAATATACTAATTCAGACATAATCAACTGAGACATTAAACTTGTCATGTTGTTTTCTTCCCTGATTCTTTAAGCTGTCGAAGTTCCTCAGGGACACTGAATCAAGTTATTGCCAATGTTCTAATTTTCTGACAACGATGCAGAAGAATATCTGAGTTGAACATGTAGAGAGAGACCGAGACCATTTAATTTTCAGATATTCATGGGCCATGTTTCATTGCATGTGTTGCTCATTCTCTTCATTTACTGCAGATTGTTAAGGCCCTTCTGTCCCCTCTGGATCTATCAAATGAGATCGTAGGTAGTTTACGAGACCCCAAGCTACAATCCTTAATTATTCATAAAACTTATAAGTTGGTCTGTCTAATGATTTCACATGTCTACTACTAAAGGTATAGAAAAAGTGTTGAACACAACCTCGATCACTACACAACAAAATAAAAATAAACTTACATTACATGCAGGAAAGATTAGCAGGAGAAGAAATCCTAAATTTAACAGGTTGCAGACAAACCTTAACTTCGTTAATCCAACAAGACATTATACCTGAATTCATGTTGCCCGTCAATCTCCTTCACTCGCATATATTCTCCACCAACCAACATTAATAGTATACACACCTTTGATATTTCTTCCTTTTTATTATATGAAATTTAAATGTATTCCTAACATATTGGATTCTTCTTTATGTGTCGATTATAATACCTTTTTTTTTGGGATTGAAAGAAAAACTCTCCACAGTGACTTGAAACAGTTGGCATCAACTAAGAGTGGGGATAAATTAAATTGAAAAAAAGAAAATATAACAGATAGATAGTTGCACGTAATGTTAACTGAAGGGGCTTATCGGATTGTCCTAATCCTAAATTTTGATAAGGTTGAGGGCCTAGGCTGTCAGGCTTTAGGAGTACAATAGGGTAATAGATAGCACGTGGGATGGACCCAGAAGTAAGTCTAACTGACCAAAAACTGCGATGTGTCACATTTTAATTCGTTGGTCCCACCTTGTCCACCATTACCATATTCTTTCTCTTAATACGCGTTTTCAGATATAATATAGTTATCAAAAATAAATCTAATTTTTATCGGACAAAACAATTATAAACCTTGATCGATGAAGCTGTTACATCCATTGAATTAAGGAAAACAATACACAGATGAGGCATCCATGTAACACGAGACAATGGTATTTAGGAAAGTGAAGAAGAAAGACCCAACTGGCGTTGGGTGTTTGTTGGTGTTTCTGCTTGCAAGTGAGATAACTGCGTCACATCTCTGACCAGTTCCCCCCAAAAAATGTTGGAGCAAGCCAAAGCCAAGAATGTTAGGATACTTGTACAATTATGAATCAACTCAAATCAATCAGCGTCGACTGTGGATTGAGGAAGGAAGGAGGCTCACTGCCTCATAATCACCCGCGATTATAGAAGTGGGCCACCACCTTGTGATTGACTCTGACTATCTACATGCTTTTTTCAGCTTTATATTATTCCAAATACAAATATTATTTTACAAATTATTAAAAAAAAGATTATACACACTTTTATTGTTGGAGTCTAGCAACGAAAAATGGGGATGTCTCTTCTCTTGGTCTTGGTTGGTTCAGTTGAGACGTCGTTTTGGGTTAACTTCACCGTGGCCCTCTTCTTTGTCTATCGATATATCATAAACTGTTTAGTTTGTCACTTAAGTTTTAAAAAATAATCTAGGGTGCTTCCAACTTAATTACCTATGCTCCCGGCTTTTGGGAAGTCGGGCTCTGAAAAGAATAGCGGTATTAAAAAATCTGATCTCTTAAATAATTATTTATAGTCAACTTTATTTATTAATTTGTTTTAAAATAAATAATTTACAAATTATTATGGATTCAATTTTATTTTATTTTTCTATACAGTATACAGAGAGCCTAATCTGATAATAATTTGTGCCAACTTTCTGATAGAAGCGGTTCGCGGCTAGTGTACCGTCTGTTCCCAAAGTCAAGCTGCCACTGATTAGGACACGATGGACATAAATAAGTAGGGTCATATGCTTACTAATAATGAGTACCTAACCATCTCAAATGGACAGTGGGCTTGTTCGGTCAATGGAGCTTTCTATGTAGCAAAACATCATCAACTTCAGCACTTTGGTCTCAGCAACATTTTGCATGTTTCCTTCTGTCAGTCAAGATAATCAAATGGTCGTGGGATGTGGAGAAGGTATTGGTATGATGAGGGAAGAATATATGCAGTTTGTTTGATCTGCAAACCAATCAAATATTCTGTTGGTCTGAAGCACCTGGAACTTAGTTTAAATGCATTGCATGAATGAAGAAAGGTATATTATGCAATGCATGCGACACAGGGATGACCCTTAATGGGGTCAATTCTCGGATGGTGATAAAAAAATATTTCAATCCGTGATTTGTGATAAAGAAAGTAGAGTGGTACAGGAGTAGGGCAATCTGCCGGTATGAATAGCGGGGTTGTACACTGTGGTGTCCACCGTATGTCTGTGACGAGTTGGTTGACACATCGATCCACGTGTTTCACCCCGCCAACACCTGTGGCGGGTTGGGTTTAGCGGGGTGCCCTACAACTAACCATCCCACTGTACTTCTTCCTACTTTACAGGCAGAATTTTTTTTAATAACACGCGAAAAATTTAGCCCCTTAATGGCCAGAGTTGGATGACAAGTCCTCATCGAGTTGGTTTGGCAAAGCAGACAAGGTTATAGGTCTGCTTTGTCATCTTTGCATGAACAGTGTAGGAACTATGGCCCATTGTCCCAACCAGAGGCCTACAGTTGCCACCCACCACAAATTATTTCCTTGCATATCTTCTTCAACTCCTCCTATATAAACGCCCATTGTCCTCAGGACTCTTCCAAGCCACAACTCGTAACTTCTGGTACCCACACGTACTCTATAATTTTCCTGGATTCACTCCATTATGGCTGCAACCGCATTTCCTATTAGGAGCATGAAGCAGAGGTCGTGGCAGAGGTGTTCCAAGCATATTCGAGAGCAAAGAACCAGGCTTTACATCATATGGAGATGCACTGTTATTCTTCTCTGCTGGCATGATTAACATTACCTGCTCATTATTCTTCTCTGCTGGCATGATTAACATTACCTGCTCATTGACTTGATGGGTTAAGCACGTGTCTGGAACTGCGGGGGTTTGGTTTTGTTTCTAAAACTAGAACAACCTAGCCCGCTTATTCACATCTGAGCTAATTTATGAGAATGGAAGCTCCTATTCTGCAAACTAGGAGTAGCTGTCTGTACACTGTACAGCAAATAAGGAGTGCATTTTCTCTAACACCGGAAAGTGAGAGTTTTCCTTTCTATTTTTTTTAGGGAAGTTAGTAGTCAGAAGAAGGAAGTCCCTGTTGATGTTTGATCAAATACATGTAATTACAGGAGGAAAACTGAAGATTTGTGAACTCTTAAGTTCAGTTCTGCAAGAGGTTCTTAACTTTGTTTCAGCTTTCTGAGATTTGGCTTTTTAATTAACCACCTAGCTAGTAGCTAATGTTAAATAAGAAGAGAATCCTGCTAACCCCATAAATTGTTCCTCAGCTGCCGTTGAAAAGCGCTCATAGGACTTTGATCAGTCCTCAATATTTATGGTCGGGATTTATCATTCCGCATCCTCGAACCTCTTGGCAAGATAAAACGTTCTTTATTCTGTAACTATGTTGTTACATGGATATGGACACAAAGTAGATGCCATCTGAAGTAAAAACTTGGTAGATGTTGCTGGCAAAAATCCTATTTTAGTACCGTGAAATTGAAATGATATTAGATGCAAGCAATCTCTTGAGAGAGTATAGAAATCTGTCCTTGTTCAGTGGCTGTGTTGCAAGTTGATTTCCAATAAAACCCCATTCATTTCACACAATTAACGTATTGGGGAGGTTATTAATCATTCAGAGGAGCTTAGAATGGAATAATTAACAGTAATCCAAAAGGATGGAGTTGCCATTCTCAAACACACATCAATTTTGCCCTTGACCGGTAAATTACAGCCATAATTAAGCCAATAAGAAAATTTCCTCCTCCATGTCCGACGATTTGTTTTAAGGAGTTTTATGACAACTTTTAAAACTTAAGGACTAAAGAGGAAAACGTTTAAACAACATTAGATTTGGTATAATTATCCCTTATAAATAATATTAAATATGTGAAAATATTGTCATAATTTTTAACAAATATTTTTTTATTAAAAGGAAATATTAATAATATATATATATATAAACATTGTTTGCTTAGTTTAAAATAATTGGATTATTAAAAATAATATATTTGCTCTTCACATCTTTTAAGACTAAAAGCAATGATGTGGAAAACGAAGCAGTGGTAAATATTTTAGTAATTCTTTAATTTAATTTATACCATACAAAACTAAACAACCTCTAATTCAGATGCTAAGATTGTATAAAGGGAAAAACTTGAAATGTGGGATATGATGTGTTGCATTTTATTCTTAGTAAACTTAATTATTTCTAAGTTCAAATAAAATATACCGTCTTGTTGTTAGCTCCAACTAATGTTGATAAAATTTATTATGTTAGGTTATACTAAATTCTTATATTTAAAGACTTATTTGAAGATTTCAATACTTAAATCAAACATGCATGATTCAAAATTGTTTGATCTAAAAATAGTAAAATAATACTGTACCTCTTTTTATATTTGAAAATTATGAAATATTTATTTTAATGATCTCAAAATTTAGACATGTGCACTAGATGTAGTAAAATTTAGACATGTGTGTCTACAATATGCCAAAGTAATGTCAATAATTAAGCTTTCAATAAAATTTCCAACTCATTTAAAATTTTTTCAAATTCAATATGAATCTTATGTTCATATTACTAAATTAATTGACACAGAAAATAGCTTGAAAGTGCTTGACGACCAAGACAATTGACAAGGTTATAAAAATATTATTAATTTTACGTTCAGAAGCCAATCTTGATCAATTTTAATTAAATTTCCATTTCCTTAATAAATAGGAAATATATTAAAGTTAAGATACAAGAGCATAATTAAGGTTGTATTTTTTTTTTGTCCTTTTCATACACTCTTCTTTTTTTTAACATCCACAAACTTCACATTGAATAACACAATAATTACAACAATAACTTGCAAAGAGCATTATGAGAGAAGAAGAAAATGTTATTATTCCGAAAGTTAGTTAAATTCACTCGATTCCAACTAATAAATCAACCACATCCAATCCTATTTGTACATTTATCACTCACTCACACTTTTACTAAACTAAACAACATTGTAAACTCAAGATGGTGGTCACTAATGGTAGCAAAGTGCCTTGCAGCTTGAAGAGATCCTGCCAAAATGAACTCATAAAAATGGGATCCCTGTCCAAGTTAATTTTGAATGGACGCCATAAACTCGAGCAACTTCCTTGAAAAAGAGGTCTAGGGAACATTCATGGACCTTTACATAAATGCTGAAGCTGAGAAGGGTAGTGTGCCCTTAGATCAAACACAAGCTCGGAAATGGAGAAGATCTATGGGTGTGGTTTGATAATTAGTCTAAGTATAGCCCTCTCTTTTTAAGGAATGAAATCTTCTATTTAATTTGCAGAGTTCCTATCAATGGTACAGTGTCCTCACTAATGCTTGATGGGCAATGGAGTGGCAACTTTAGATTATTTAACTCACTAATGGTATACCTCCCTCAGATCACTTAAGAGCTGATGAAGGATAATGTAATTTGGAAGCCAGATCCTACTGGAGTATTCACTAATAAGTCATGCTGTAAGGCACTACAGGCTGAGGGAGAAATTTTACCCTAGTTCAACCTCTTATGAAAGAACTACTTAGACCCGAAAGCATTGATATTCAGCTGGCTAATTATCAAGAACATGATCAAAAATAAAAAAAGATGGTTTGGATCTTTTGACCTTATGTGTGTATTATGCAAAGAAGCTGAAGAAGACAAAGAACATTTGCTCTTCCAATGCAAGTACTCTAAGGTTGTCTAGAGCATGATCTTACATTTGCTATTAGCTTTTTGTTCTTCTTATGATTGGATTATAACTATAAATTGGATTACATGTATTGCTAAGCAACAAATGTATGGTGGAGTAATTTATAAAATAGCTTTTACAACAACAACTATAAAAAGAAATAAATAGGAGGATCTGCACAAGAGTGAGGAAGTAAGCAAACATTAGCTTGCTAAGGAAATTATCAACTAGATTTAAGCCATAATAGTTATAAAATATGCTCAGTTGACCCTTTCTACTAGAATTAGAAATAGATGGAACTTATAATTTGAAACTAGAAATAACTGCAAAATTTGTGTTTTTTTAATTATCTGTTCCTATTGTTTTATTTTCATATACTATTTTTGGTGAACTCATTGTAATATTAGGATAACTTGGCTATAGTGAATGGAAACTTTATTTAATTTCCAAAAAAACTTATGATGTTATTAAAAAAGAAGAGAGGCCTAAGAAATGGGCATGCTTTAAGACTCTATGGACTGGGCATGCTTTAAAAGTCTATCGACTACCACCATTATGGTTGTCTTGCCTAAGGAAGGGCGTAATGGGTGACAAAATCCATGACAATCAAGTCTTAGATTTTCCCATGTAAAGGTAAGGGTTAAAGCAATCCTTAAGGGGCTTTATTGAATGGTTTGATGGACTAAGAGACACGACATTGAGCAACATATTATCAAATTGATTGGTGGAGCTTGTGCTAATAAAATAGGTTGGCAATTTAGGAAAGGATCCTCTATATCCCAGCATGTCCAACTAGTGGTGTGGTGTGGAATTATGCCAAAATGTGAGTTTATATGGCAGATTTGGCAGGAACTTGGATTTTGCCATTGTACATAAAAAATGCCTCCTTAATATAATGATGTGGAAAATATAAACAAAATTGCTCGATTGATGAAATCAAGTGTGAAGAGGGAGGGTGATTTTTATAAAATTCTCACAGAACATCTAACAAGGTTAGAGTAAGCTTGGACACATTGTGTAAAGCATTAAAGGATCTTTGCGGGATTCTGGACAAAGTATCGATAGACTTATTTTTAGAACCTAATTTGTAGATAATGTCAAAGTCATAATTAAGGCTCTAATGATATGTTTGAATGATAAATGTCCTTCGAAGAAGATATTGTCGTCACTTCCTTACTACTTATATGATGGCGTACATTTTTCGAGTATAGGTGGATGCAACTTGAAGGCTAGGGAGGTAGTTCCTTGTAAAATAAGCCACAGGATGCCCTTGTTGAGTTAATAATGCCCTGTGCTAGTACTTAAGGCATCAATTTACATAATGAAGAGAATGGAGAAACTTGGGAGAGATAGGATTGGGGTGTTGGATAAAGCATACTTTAACTATTCGAGAGCAACCGTTGCCTCAAGCTTCCAAATAAAGGAGTCCTTACAAAATTGTCTAGTTAGTAGGGTTGCGATTAATAAATATTAAGCAACAAATCAATGTTAATAGCTGGTTAACCTAAAAATTCCCCTTAAGCTTTTAATGGAATTGGGAAGAGGCCACTATTAGATAGCAGAGACTTTGTCTGGATCGATTGTACCCCCTTTTCAGATATCTTATGGCCAAGATAATTAAGCTCCCTACTGCCAGATTCACAAATTTGAGGGTTTAACAAATAATAAATTAGTCTATAAAATGGATAATACCATGTCCAAATGCTTGAGATGGACATCTTATGATGAACCATATATGAGGATGTCATCGAAGAAGACAAGGAAAAATTTGCACAACACCTCTTAGAATATAGAATTATTCGTAATAAGATATTGTCTAGAATTGAAAAGGTCTTACCAATAAAATTTCCATTTATACGGGATTTAGGCATAGGAGCAGTAGGAGGAGCTCGAGGCTCTGATCGCGTGCCTGTTGAAGAATGAGCCGACGACTCATAGGCAGTGGCTTGGTTAAGGGAACCCACCGGAGCCGTAGTGAAAGCGAGTCTTTATAGGGCAATTGTAACTGCTTATGGACCCGAACCTGGGTGATTTATATATGACTAGGATGAAGCTTGGGTGAAACTAAATAGAGTTCAAGCTGACTGATGTTGAAGAATCAACGGAAGAGTTGTGGTTAGGGGTGAAATGCCACTTGAACCCAAAGCTACCTGGTTCTCCCCGAAATGCGTTGAAATGCAGCAGTTGACTGGACACGCTTGGAATGTAGTGGGAACATTTGAAAGTCTAATTGGCATTACAAAGAATTTATAATGTCCTTTATAAGTTTGAAACACCATCTTTTCCATATCTATCGGGTGGATTGCACCTAGCGATACCCTGTGCGAAGGTCCAGTTTAAAGAAGATAGTTGAGCCATATAGCTCATCTACTGGAAATGGGGAATGGATCTTTGATTATTATGGTGTTTAGAGTGTAGTAATCTACACAAAACTTCCATAATCCATCTCTCTTCTTGATTAGGAGTATTAAGAAAAAGGATAGGTTAGTGCTTGGTCGAATAACTCCGTTCGTTAATATTTCTGTCATTAGTTTCTCAATTTATGTGGTCTGAAAATAGGGTATCAATACTGTTTTACATTAACTAGAGTGGTGTTTGGTTAGAGAGGAATATGGTGGTCAATTAGGCAAGATGGAGGTAAGGTAGAAGGTTTTGAAAAAAACTGGGTAAATTAAGAGAAGATGTTCTTAAATGCCTAGAGGATAAGGGGAGGAATGTTTGGGCCTATGGTGGGTTGGGTAATGGGCTTAATCGGTTTTATAGATATATGAAAATAGTGGGTTATAACATTCATATTATTGTGAATGCCTGACATGCTTTAAGCCGCCGTGGGCTAACGAGCGTTATTGAAGGCCATTTAGTCGAATTGTGGACCTTTGGTGCTTAAACTCCAGGGCTTAGTAATATAATAAAGTAGGATTTAAGTTTTGCAAGACAGTGCAGACCTAACACAATATATGCCTCATAGATTGGAAATTTATAGGGAATTGGGTCAAGCCTAACTTAAAGGGGCTTAAAGGTATAAACTCGTGCAGGCCCAAGATTCATCGCTTCCTAGAGTGACTATTAGGTGAACAGAGGGATGGATGGAAGACCCATGTAGGTAGCTAAGCGATTTTGGATGAAGATATTTGTCGAACCTTTATTAATCAAAACTACAATGCAGTACGCAATTGTTGACATTGCTTTGCCCCAAACTTCCTTTTATGTCTTTACTAGACAATTGATTCCTTCTACACTGTACCGATACTGGTCAATATCGGGTATCGTTTTGAGTAATTTTTTAAATTTATAAAATAGTTCTTAAATTTTTTTAGAAATTGGAAAATAGTCCATTGTCATATTGTACAATTGTACTATATAGTTTATAAGTTTACATCAACCATATTTCCAAAAATTATAATAATAAATAATAACCACAATTAATATGAAATAACAATAATTTTCAGATATTTTACATATAAATAGTAACCACAATTAATATGAAAAAAGATAATTATCATCATACAGGTATAAAATTAAGAACAATAAAAAGTATTTGAAATATTACAATTTTATTATATAATAAATAATAATTGGATTAAAACATCAAATAAAAAGAATAATAAACATCCTTAACTTTCTAATTATTACAATTTATAACAAGAATTCAAGATAAGAAAACAATCAATTAGAAATGAAACTTTAAAAAAAACATATATTATTTAATTTACTATTAATTGAATATATTATTTAATTATTTAATATATTAATTATTAGTAAAAATTTAAACAATTTTAATTTAATATTTAATATTTAATTAATTAAAATTAATTATTAATAAAATTATAAACAAATTAATTTAAATTAAATTTGTAAAATGAATTATTATATTTTTAAAATATATAAATTTCAAATACAATTTGATATAATAATTAAAATATATTTTTAAAAAATTATTTTATAAATAATAAATTTTAAATTATTTATTTTAATAATAAAATAAATTTTATTAATACTTTATTAATAAATATTATATAAAGTTTTATTTAATGTATAATTATTATGAGTAATAAAAATATTTATTTTATTTTAAAAATAAAATTAAAAAATCACAATAAAAATTGAGATAAATAATTAAAAATGTTTGAAAAGGAAGGAGGAGACTTGAGAGGAAAAAAGTTTTAAAAATTTTGTAAAAAATCTTTTATTTTTTAAAATTTAAAAAAAATATTTAGCTGATATTTTAAATATCGACCAATACCATGCAAAATCGGCTTGTATCGACCAACATTTTTAAACATAATTTCATACTATTTTTCAACTACTATGGTACTTTCCGGCTAATACGGAACAGAATTTAAAACAGTGACTAAGCACTTCATAATCTATAGTTTCAAGGGACTGTTCCAAATTTGTAGTCATATCAGGCGATGGTCTTCAGCAGCTTCAGCCATAAGGCAAAGAAGTTGAGGTGGTTTGCATGATGCCTTTGAACAAACTTTTCGAAACTGTTAAAACAAAGCCCCTTGTCCCACTTAGTTAACATTTCTGTTGGTGTAATGCATTTAATAAGGAAAGTGGATTTAGGGATTTGCATTGGTGTTGTTGTTTGAGTGAGTTTAGGTGTTGGGGTTATGGTAATGGTAGTGGATGAAGGGCGAAAGGTGGTAGTGAGAGGGGTTTGTGTTTTAGGAAAGAAAGAGCAAGGCTTAGAGTTTTTTTATAGGTTACTCTTGTCTTCCAAAAGCTTGGTAAACTAGTGACTTCATCAAAGGTTTGTGTCTTAAGAATGTGAAGCTCTCGTTGAATGTCCTCTCGAAGCCTAAAAGTGAGTAGTTTAAGATATTATCGTGGCTGAGCCCAATAATATGATCGAAGACGGCTTCAAATTTTGAGAGGTACTCTGTTTATGCCTTGAGTTTGTATAGCTGTGCTTCGTGATTAACAAACTTCGAGCTCCCGAATCAAAGATTTAATTGATGGATGAAGGAGTCCTAGGTTATGAGTTGCGATGTAGAATGAAGTCATTAGAAAGCTTCAATCATCAGCTTTTGGTCGTATGGAATGTGATGGTAGGTGAAGAAATGTTCCATTTGGAAAAGCCATCCTTAGGGATTATCTATAGAGAATAGCAAAATTTCCAACTTAGGTAGCTGAGGTGTGAAGGATTGGGAAGTTTCTGAAGATATAGAGGTGGATGAGGCCTGTGAAATAGTGGCTTTAGTCAGGGGTAAAGGTAGCAAGGGAGGGCTGAAAAGGACTTTTCATTCTTGGAGAATTTAAGCATCATGTCCGATATGACCAGCTGCTGAATTGACAAGGCCTTCTTAGTGTGATGAAAGGCATCTGGATATCGTTAACCCATCTTGCCAATTGTATCAAGCTTGTCAAAAAGTTTAGCAAGTTGATATTTGTATGCCTTGCACCGCATGATCATCCCCTTTGCTGTGGTAGGAAAACCTCAATGAAAGTACTAAAAAATGATGCTTGCTCTAGTGACACGTCTGCTAGAAGTTAAACTTCAAATATTCTTCTTCCTAATAGAATATGCCTCATACATAATCTTTGTACTTGAACAGTGTACGTCTGATGGAAGAATGCCATAAACCATTATGTGGCCTGCTATCTATTAAAGTTTGGCATAGGATATGCATCATTTACCTTGCCAAGCTAAGAAATCCCCTCGTATGCTTTAAATTCACTAGAATATGTCACTTTTTAATTGCTTTATTTTCTAAAATAATAATAGCCAGTCCATTTTATTAATCACATGCCCTAAATATTCAACATAATAAATGGAAAACTTGCATTTAGTGACTTTTGTATGTAAAGAATGTTGTTTAAGCTTCATTAACACCTCTTTTAAGTGCTCCAAATGCTAATCATAAGTTTTGTTATACACAAGGTATCATCAAAGAATACCATCACAAATCTCCTTAGATAAGTATGAAACACCTCAGTAATTAAATTCTAGAAGGTAGTTGCGCATTAATCAAGACAAATGATATGGATAAGAACTTTTATTGGTCCTTGTGAGTTCTAAAGATTGTTTTAGAAATATCCTTTTTTCCATCCTATTTTGATGATATCTAGCCTTTAAGTCTAACTTTGAAAGCTATCATACTGTACCCAATTCATCCAATAATTTTTTATCAAAGGAAAGAGAAAATAATCTTTGACAATATGTTTTTCAAAGACCTATAATCCACACAAAACTTCTAAGAGTTATCTTTCTTTTTCACAAACATTAGAGGGGATAAGAATGGGCTCTCACTATGTTAAACAAAACTTATTTTTAACATATCTTGAACTATCTCTTAAAGTACAGTTTTTATACCCTTGAATAACTGTATGGTATGAGATTAATTACATATATATCCTCTGTGAGAACTATCTTAATATCAAGATTTCTCTCATACGGCAAGTGTTTAGGATCCTTAAACAAATAAGTAAGCCCTATCAATAGCAATTCCACTTCCTCTTATTGCTCTTGACTTAACTCAACTACTTTAACTATTAGTTGATAACATTGTAAAGAATAAACTAATATCATTGGCTCATCATTTTGTATCAAATAAAACTAACAAGTTGATTTTGTTTCCCCAATAACTTCATTACTTTTCCTTGTAGCATCACCTTTACTCACACCACTTTATATTTTTACACATTGTCCATGTCATTCAAACCTTATTGTTCTCTTACTATATCATTTAAATAAGATAAACACTAAAATGATAATACCATATCCACTCTTTCAATAACTATCACCAAAATATCAATAGAGAATTGACTACACTCATGGAATAAATAAATCCTTATAAGCCTTTAACACTCTTTTCATTCAAAAATCTATTATTAATGGCACTAATACCCTTATTCTTTTCTATTAAAACTTGATTTTTAAGATATAGAACTATCGAAGGATTTGGTATAACTTCTTATCTCCTTCTGTTAAACTCCACTAATACCACTAATACCATGATTTGTGATATACCCCTCCCACACTACTTTAAGCATTTTTTTCAAAGGCATCTATAATAACGTGAAGAGTCTTAACTTACAAGATTGTTGAAGATTTCAAAGATAAGTAGTTTAATATGCAATTCTTTTCTAGGATTGACATGTAGAGTCAAGCTAGATTGAAGTGCAAGCATTCATTTTGAATTTATGTAAGGTTAGAGAAGACTTAAATAAGAAGATAGCCTCTAACATGATGTGTATTAGCTTTTGTAATTTGCTGGATGGCTCAGTGGTGAAGCATTGTCTCTAACATATGTATGGCCTAGATTATGTTTATATTTAAAATTTACAAACATAATCTTTGCTATGGGCGTGGCCTACACCTTATATACTAGATCCCATCCAACTTCCTGAAAACATAGAAGAATCTATGACTTTCGAACGTGTCTTAGACTATGCCTAGTGACCTTAAAATGTTAAGATATAATATGACTTGACCTATGATCATGTTTTAAGTATGCCTAATTGAAAACCCTAGTTTTTACTTAAATATTGAAACCCTACTTTTGCGTTTTAATATCTAAGGGTTATTTCTTTTCCATTAAAGGCATCATGATTGTTAATATGATTATGAGAGTTTTCTCTTTGGTTTTTCAAAGACCTATTTAAACTTGTCAAGTTGTTTACTTGTTATGTTCAAATCATTTTTTAAAAAATATTTTTATGTTCAAATCATGTTATAATATTAGTTTTAGTTCTTTATAACATCAAGTCAAAATCCTTCTTATACCTTTGGTTTATGATTCTATATAATCATTGGATCAAGTTTTTATCATTTATTTTGGTTATATCTTCCTTGGTATTTGATTACAAATCAAGAGTGTTGAATTTCAAAGCCTTATCCTTGAGCTTCATATCAATTTGGTATCAGAGCTTTGGCTCTAAAATCAAGTTATGCCAATATTTTGTTTGTTCTTAATTTTTATTCTTATCTTTCTTAATTTCCTTATTTATTTTCTTTTTGTGTTCCCTTTTTATTGTTCTTACATTCATTAATTTCTTCTTTATTACCTTCCTTTGTTTTTCTTAATATCTTCCTCTTTTTCAACATTTACTAAAGTCTATAAATAAAGGGATAAAGAATGTTCCTATAATAAAAAAGGAAAAGAATTAACTAATAATTTTTAGGAAAAGAATATTTTTACCGTTATACTTGCTTAACCTATTATGTAAAAGTTTGAATCATTCTATAACAATTGTAAATCCTTCTGAAAATATTCTTAACATGCTTAAACTTTAAGATTATTGTTTACGTAAAAATCTAAATTAGTCTCTTTACTCAATTGTAATTATTCAAAATGTTTTTAATTCTTTTGTTTTGTTTTTGTTATTGCCCTCTTACTTATCCTTGCCTCCATTAAGATTTGAGATTGATTAAATACTGTGGGTTTATTCCTTAGTTTATTTTGGTTAGTTTAATAAATAATTAAAAGGAAAAAAGAGTAGTAAAAGTCAAGCATTTGTGAGCACCATGAGCAGAGAAAAACCCAGTATTCAAAGTGTATGAGTAAATATAGTGAGAGTAAATAAGAGAAACACGTGAGGTAGTGTTATGAGATTATTACTAACTTTCTTTTAAAGGTTGAATCATGTCTAATCAGGGCAAAGTTGAAGGAAGGAAGGATTATATATTTATACTTCAAGCTATCTAGTAATAACTTGAAAGCAATAATACGATGTTTAGGAATATTAGAGATTAATTATAGTTGTAAGAAAAAATTATGAACAATTTATAAAGGGAGTATTTACCGCAAATTCCTAATTCATATTGATAATAAAGGTGAGTTCTCTAAGATGATTTTGATGGTGATGAAGAGGGAGGTAACTTACATAGTTAATATCAATCACTAAGAAAATAATATGGGTAGATTTGCAATTCAAGATGATGGGCAAGATAAAGGCCATGTAAGGGAGCTTAGGGGAGATGGTAAACTTGGGAACACTAACATAAAGATTCTTTTTGAAAGGAATAAAATTCCCTTTGATCCTTTAAGTTTTCTAAGTGAACTAATTATGCAAAAAATGAAAAAGATGCATTTAATGGGATGGTGAGAGAAGTTGCTATATATGGAGGATCAAGTCAGATTGAAGGACAAGTGATATGTGTTTAATTGATTGAATATTTATTTAATGACACTTAGTGATTAATGATATGGAAATGCTTAAGATACTCACTTTAGCTCATATTTGATTTTAGGTATATTTCAGAAGCGAAGGAGCTAAAGTGACTTGAAAGCATACTCATTGAGCCATTTTCTCAAATTTCATACCTTATTGTCTTCATGGAGCAAGAAGAAGAAGAAGATTACAAGAATAGGAAACAAAATAGTGCATAAAAATGGAGGTATGTGTAACATTTTGATTTTAAAAGTTATAGCCGTGAGCATTATCTCATGACTGTAACAATTAAAATGTTACAGCCATGAGACCATGGTTGTAACATAAATTGCAAGCCTTATTTTAACTTGCCAAAAGACACTCCATGCAAAAAACAACATGACTTTTTTATGGACATCTGTCTCATTGAAACGCTAGCTATCTCATTGTAACATAGCTGTTCACTTATTCCATTTAACTTAGCTTTGTAAGAGAGGAAGAACATCTTGGTGGAGTTAGCTGGAGACACCTCACATTGCCAAGAAAAAGACACCTATGACATAAATTCTAAACCTAACTTTGAAGTATACAAGAGGGAAAGTGTTGGCTGCAAGGGTAGTAAGAACCGAGAGTGAATAAAAGAGGTCGGCTGTCAACTAAGGGGTAGGAACCAAACCAAATGAAGGAAGAATATTGGGCAGCAACTGCAACATCTTAAGCCCTCTTCGGTTCTTGCCACCTATCCCACTCCCTTTGAAGCTAGCTTTTATCATAAATAAAGGAGGGTCAGGACTGCACTTGTTATGGAATAATCGAGAGTGAAAAAGATAGCAACTCTTTTATTTTTATCTTCTTCAGTTTTGTAACAAAGTGGATGACTAGAACAAGGTGAGCAATTGAGAGTGGACAACAAATTCTTTATTCATTATTTACCTTTTATTTCCAAGATGGAGAACTGAGAAAACACTTAGGAATTCATCATCAAATCATCTTGGAGGTGGGTCGGTTGTTAACATAATAAGGGAATTATTGGAGGTTAATGGAGAAGGCTGGACAAATGTGAAAAACCTACAATTTTCTTCATTTCTCTTCATTTTTCTATAGAAAAAAGGTGTTCTTGGATGATGCTTGGAGAACCATGGAGAAGATGAAGGGCTAGATGTCCCGACGACGGTTCAGAGGTGACATCGACACCAACGAACCCGATTAAGCATATTTTCATTATGTTTATTATTCTTACTCTCTTTTTGGATTGATTACGTTATCTTGTATATATTAATTAGGTATTGTATGAGAATGATTTTGATGCTCTAATGAATCATTTTTCATGAAAAACCATTGCTAGAATTTGAATGCACTATGAAATAGTCATGTTGAAGTCGTATGTGGCAACTAACAGTATTAAATCGTTAAGGATAATATAACCTAGGTTAAATAGTCTGAGCTTGTGTGATTATTGCTTAGATTGGTTTATTTTTCTCATTCGTAAGGCAACAAACTTAGAGAGCATCTTCTAGGTTATTCGATAACTAGGGTTAATTAACGAGTTCTTCTATAATTAACTATGACCTAAGGAAAAACTGGGATTAACAGAACTTGTTGTTAATCTTCAACCAATAGTTCAAAGAGAGATGCGAAGACAATAATTCAATGAAATATGTTTAATTGAGTGTAGGCCAAGATTGAAATAAAGAACTGGGTCACTAATGCATTTATCATTATTTTTGCATGCTTTCTTTCATTTGTATTGACCAGTTTAGTTTCATTTTATTTTCTTATTCGATAAACTAATCCCCTTCCCCTAGAACCTAAACACCGTTTAATTTCATTTCAAAAGCTAATCGAGCACTCTCTGTGAGATTAACCTAGACTCACCATTGCTATAGTAATAGATCTAGTTTATTTTGAGTAGTTTTACGATGGGCATATGCCAATTTTGGCATTGTTGCTAGGGAGTGCGATGTTTTAGTTTTTATTCTTAATTTTAATTGGTGTTTTGTACATTTTTTTATAATTAGTTTCTTTTCAGTTATTTTGTGATCTTTTCGCTTTTTGTTTCGTGTTTGTGTGTTATAAGAAAATGGATAGAATTAATTTTTTCTATAACTCACATCCTTAATCCTATAACTATGTTTGGAGTGATCATATTAACTTTAGTTATAGATGAGATAACCATCATAATTACTTCTTTGATAGTTTATAAGATACATAGCAATTCCTACATAGAACAGAAGCTTCTTACTATGACTCAAGTCCATCTTTAGAAGAATTAGTTAATGCTGTCACTGCTAACACTTTGAAATTTGAGTAAGAGGAAAGACAATTTTGGCGAGATACAAAGTCTACCATCTAAGACTTGGAGTGATAGAAAAACTCAAGTAGATCTCTAGAAGAACTAGTAAATGTTTTTATTGCTAATATTTTGAAATTCCAGAACTTGAAAAGTCAGGCAAATCAATTAATGGAAGCTCTCAACTGCCTAGCCTCACAAGGCGAAGATATACAACCATATCAACTCGAGGTATACCTAAGGGACGTTACTGCAGAGGCTTTACAGAGTGATGAGGAGTTTGAGAATCTTGAGTGGACTACTCAAAGAATTGTTTGTGTCGAGAAGTAGATAGGAGCTCAAAAGAGAAAAACCTATATCTTTTAGCTCTAAGGTAAATACTAAATTCCAATTTGTTATTAAGAATGACTCTTTTCTTTTACCTAGCAGGTTAGAGAAATTAAACAAAGAAGAACAAGGTGAAGAGACAATCGAGATCTTTCCATAGACTCAGTAGAGATTGAAAATTTGAAAATAGGGAAGCCAATGTATGTGAATAATCATCATATGAGGCCCTACCCTAAAGAAACTCAAGTGGAGGAAGCACATGTGACACTCAAAGATCTTAAGGAGTCAAACTAGTGACACTAATTAAAGGCGTTGCTTGGGAGGCAACTTAAGGGAAGTTTATTTCTTTTCTTTACATTTCTGCATGTCTTTCTTATATGCATATTTGTTTTTATGTGTTTTCAAATTATCAATAAAATGAGAGAGAGAATAAAAGAAACATTTTCTCATTTTCTATTGCTTCTAGGTCTATATAGTAATGATTAGAGAATGAACTGACTAGAAAAATCCATAGGAAAATTTAGCATGTACTTTTGCTCTTGCGATTGGTTATTATGCATTATTTTTAGAAGATCAGTAACTAGTGATAGAGAAAAACTAGTGAGATGTTGAGACTTATTGGACTGATAGGTCCACATGACATATATATCCTAGACCTTCATGACACGTACATCCTAATTTTACTTTGATTTTCTATTCAAGACCACATTTTTATCACATGCATTATCATGGAAATTATTAGGCTTTCTTTGTTTGTATAAGTTATATTAGCCAAATAGCCTACCCATTTATATGAATTTTCCTTTGTTAAGCTAAATTGAGCTTTATTTCCCTTTTCTTTTTATTCTAACCACATTACATGCTTTAATCCTAACCAAATGTCTCACCTAAGCCTTAAAGCTAGTAACACATTTGTTGATTGTTGAGTTTATGGATATACAAAATTCTAATTGTGGAGATATGCATATTTGTGGGATAGCTATAATTGTTGGGTTGCCAATTTATATCTTATCATTGAAATTCTCATGTTAATGTAGTTTCTTTCAATGTTTACATTAAAAAAAGAAAAGAAAAAGAAAAAGAAAAAGAGAAAAGAAAAAAGAAAAGGAAAGAAAAGAAAAAGAAAAAGAAAAAGAGAAAAATGATTGAATAAATGTATTAAGGAGGAAATTCATATATATTGAAAAGTTGTTTATGATTAATCTTTCCCACTAAAGCTGTATTGAATGGGTTACTTGAGTATGTTAAATATAAAGTAGATGTTATCTTGGAAGGTTCACTCATTATAGTTTCAGTGTATTGTTATTATTAATCTTTATGAGTGATCCCTTTTAGTTAGTTATGTTTCATGTGGTTTGTGTGAGAGGGCTCGAGTTTGAGCGGTGAAACATTGTTTTTGCATTCATCATAGTAGATGTATACAATTGTGAGAGAATGTTGGTTTTTATACTTGATGTTACATTGATTATTACTCTTGTTTTACTAGCTTTGATGGCTTTTATGCTACTTTACCTGAATACATCTCACCTTGCCCTTGTCTACATTACAACCTTAAAAAACCCTTTGATTCATGATGATGCAAATGAATCTTTGTAGTGGAGAAATGAAATGATATGCAAGGTTGTGGAATGTCTTGATTGTGAATGGTATTTGAGTGTTGATCGTGTCATTTGAGCTTTAAATTTTATAAGCCCTCAAATATAGCAAATGCAAAGGTCACGACTATAGTATAAGAGGGGTCGATCCCATGAGGAGGGTAATAGCCTGATCCTTAGTCGTCTAAGGCTTAAAGCAAAGAATAAAAAGAAATAAAAACTACATAAGTGAACACAGAAAGTAAATACGAGAATTTGATTCAACAATTGTAACGCAGAAACTTCAACAAAACAAAATTAAACTGAGCAGTCACACAGGACATAATGGAAATTCGTCAAGAGCATTAATCAAGTTATGAGAGAGGGGATTTTACCTATCACTAATGCTAATCTAGCTATTTATATGTTTACGGGGTGTCAATTCTAGACGATCGTAGGGTTGATTACTCTCTCTCGAATTATATTGTAAACCTTAATCGAATTATGAAACTTGTAATTTCTCAATTCACAAATTACCCATAATTCTAATTAGTTCTAAAGCACTCTAATAAACAATCGGGTATTGCACAAAATCTCTCTTTATGAAATTACCGACTAGATTTATTAAGTGGTTTATCAGATCGCCTAACTCTCATTAATCTAATCTAATCATTTTATTCGGCTCACCCTCCTGGTTTGTTTCCGAAATATGAAATTACATTAATCAATCACAACACTCAAAATAATAAACAAAAAATAACTAAATCAACATTAACTCAAAGTAAAATCCCGAAGGAGAGTTCAGAACATTATCAGTAACCCGAAATCCAATTCCATACAATCCATCTCAACTTTACAAATTTAAATGAAAAGGAAATGAAGAGACTGTTGGAGTTATGTAAATATAGTGCCCTAGAAAGCAAGTGTATTTACATGTAACTTTATCTTCTTCAGTTACAGT
>JANZXR010000009.1:19022926-19059465 GCA_027575705.1 Erythroxylum echinodendron
ATATATGAATGCATGCATATGTCACTATTCATTTATACACTCCTATTCATGGCAATTTACCAATATACCCTTCCTATTGGTGAGGGGATGTTACAGTTTTAACCCTTTAGGTCGATCAACCAAAGTCCATCCTTGGTTTTCGTACATGGAATCCATTTCGGACTTCATGGCTTGAAGCTATGCTGAACTCTTCAGAGCCTCTTCATATGTTGTAGGCTCATCTTGCTTTATGTAATACGTCATTGTGTTCACTTACGAGAAATCCATATCTCTCTGGAACATTTCGTATCCTACTTAACCTATGAACGTTTTATGTGTTAGAAGGTTCAACTATTATCTCATCTCTATGAACAACAATTTTGAGTTCAGGCAATTATTTTGCATCTGTTTGAGCATCATGAACTTTATCAAGTTCAATTTTGCTCCCACTCTCTTCTTATAGAAGAAATTCTATCTCTAAAAAGACAGCATCCTTTAAGACAAAAACCTTTTGGTCTAAAGCATTATAGAACTGATATCCAATTGTTTCCTTAGGATATCTTATAAACAGACATTTATCAGATTTTGCTTTAAGCTTGTCTAATTGAATCCGCTTCATATAAGCCAAACATCCCCAGACTTTCATATGTGAAAGGTAGGGCCTTTTATTAGTCTATATCTCATATGGAGCAATTTCAACTGCCTTTAAAGAGACTCTGTTTGTCAAATAAAGAGTAGTCTCTAATGCATAACCCCAAAAGTATTTCGGTAGATCTGCTAAGCCAATCATCGACCTTACTATGTCTAACAAGGTTTGGTTGCTCCTTTCACCCACATCATTATGTTGTGGTATGTAAGGTGGAGTCCACTGGGATGCTATCCCATTATCCCATTAATAAGTTAGAAATTCCTCGTTTAAGTATTCACCACTTAGATCTAATCGAAGTGTCTTAATACTTCTACCGAGTTGTTTCTCTACTTCATGTCTAAATTGTTTGAACATTTCAAACGCTTCAGACTTGTATCTCATTAGATACATATATCCATATCGTGAATAATCAGCGATAAAAGTAATGAAGTACACAAAACCACCTTTGGCATGAATGGACATCAGACCACATAGATTAGAATGCATTAGGTCTAATAACCCATTCATTCATTCACCCTTTCCTTTAAAACGTAATTTAGTCATCTTGCCTATATGACCAAGTCTACAATGCCATAAGTAAGATGATTTTAAGTTATCTCTTTTTTGTTTTTTATTGTCATTGATATTTAAAATTGGATTAGAAATATCTAATATGTAAATTCCATTGCACAATGTGGCAGTACCATACAACATTTCATTTAACCTAATTGAACAACCATTGCTTGAAAAAGTTAAATGAAATCCTGCTTTATTAAGACATGAAATAGATCAATGTTTTTAGCACAATGGGTACATAATAGCAATTTTTCAAAACTAACTCTAGCCTATTAGGAAGATACAAAACATATGTCCCTATAGCTAATGCAGCAACTCTTGCTCCATTTCCCACTCGTAGGTCCATCTCTCCCTTCTTGAGTGGTCTACTATCCCCGAGACCTTGCATATCAACACATATGTGTGAGCCACATCCGGTATCTAATACCCAAATGTTATGATCAGAAATAGTATTAACCTCAATAAAAAATATCATACTTGAAGTAGACGGTGGGCCATCTAATGCCTTTTTCTGCTTTAGCAACTCCTGATAAGCTTTGTAGTTCCTCTTCCATTGTCCTTCTTTGTTACAATGAAAGTATATCCCCTTTGAAGTTGTCTCCCTTAGCTTCTTTTTGGCTACACCTCCCACTAGCCTCTTGGACTTCTTCTTCTTCTTTTGATTCCTCTTTCGAGGACCAGAAATAGAGTCCACCAGTATGACAGCCTTATTGTCTTTTTTAAAGTTTGCTCAGCTATTTTGAGTAAATTAATCAGCTCAGGTATCATTGTGGATATTTAGTTTAACCGATAGTTAAGCACAAACTGTTAATAACTATTGGTCAAACCAGTCAGAATCAAGTCTATACTTAATTCATGATCCATAATGAAGCCTAAACTGCCTAAACTCTCAATGTATCCATTCATCTTCATCGCATACTGCACTGGAGATTATCCCTCAGCCATCTTAGAATGGAAAAGTAACTTCAAGGTCTTGAACCTTTCAGATTGAGCTTGCTCACCAAACAGTTCTCTCAGATGGTAGACTATGGTATGAGCATCCATATTCTTATACTGCTTTGGTAATTTTGGTGACATAGAGGCTAGCATTATATAGCTAGCAAGCTCACTATCATGCAGTAGCTTCTTGTAAGCTATCTGATATTCATCAAATGCATCTGCAGTAGGGGATTAGGAAGTGGTTCATTTAGGACATATCCTAGTTTTTTATATTTTAGAAAAATTCTTAAATTCCGTCACCAATCCAAGACGTTTGGTCCTGTGAGTTTGTTAGAATCTAATAGGGAGCTTAGATTCACACTAGAAGACATCGTGCGATTCAATGACCTAGAAGAATGAGAGAAAGTGTTAGAATGTACATTAATGCATATCGATAAAAGGACTTTAATCACATGCATTGTAGATCCCATTATTCTAACTCAAATCCATATCCCTCATTACGAATTTGAGAAAACTTATAGTTTCTTAATAGGTCGATATCCGATATCACCAAGAATGACCTTGGGTTTGCCCAACAAGCCACTTTAGGTCAATCGGTAGTTATCATTGATACCAATTACATTCAATTATAAAACTATCAACTTGTGTCATCAACTGTTGATTTACAATACTCATTGGGTCATCAACTTTTGATTTGTATACATCATATGTATATAATCCAACTTTGCCTCTATCATGTTGACCTTAGGTTTGCCTAACAAATCAACGCTTCCAATTAGAACCAACCCATTAATCTAGAAATCTAATTTTCATGGTTTGAACATATTCATATAGAGCGAGCTTAGGTTTGCCCAACAACCCAGCTCTAAAAGAACTCTGGTTCTTGCCATATCAATGGAAGGCGTAAGTCCTAATATTTTGGTTGAGGGATTTGTCCTTTAGTCTCATCAATACTTGGATGATCTTGATTATGTATGTCACATATACATTTAGATTATCGACAACTCAATTGAATTGAGCCTATGTCCATAACTACCCTTAAAATGTATCTAATGCATGTATCATGCAAAGGAGGTTAATTTAGGTTAAGACTTGACTATACTTCTAAAGTTCATGATTCAATTCAACTCTTAAATCTAATCAGCTTCTAATTTTAGTCCTACCTAATCCGAATTATGAATGTGATTCGATTAGGAACCCTAAAATTCAATTATTTTGATGTCCAGATTAAACGCTTTAATCTTAGTTTTTATGCCTTTATCTAGTTACACTAGAAATGTTATGCTCTACTTGGATTAATTTTAAATTAATCCCTAAGGTTTTCAAAATTTTGGTACATCAACTAATCATCTATAATATCCCTAGGTCATCTCAAATATATCTATACAATTTTGGCACATGCCAAAATCATCTTGACGGCCAAAATTGTCAAGATAAATAAGTTAACCTACTAGATACTAAAGGGACCTATCCAATGTTCGAAAAATTTCCAGAACCCTAATTTCAAACACATGTATTAAGCATGTTATTGTCATCAAAAATATATTTCTTATCACATAAGAACCTCATTTAAGTCTCATAACTGAAATATATACATTATAAGTCATTTAGTAAGCCAACTCCATCAACTTTCAAAAAGTTGACCAATGTTGACTTTGACTTTATTTGTTAATTGAATCAAATTCAATTCCAAAATCTTATAAACATTCTAAATATGTCTAATAAAAAATTCCAGAAGCTAATTCTTAGGAATTATCTATTAATAAACAAGAATAATCCAACACATCACATGTATGACACTTGTCACATTACTTCTAACACATGTATTACATCATGCATGCATAAGATAAGCACTTTAACAAGTGTCAAGCATCTCATACACGTGGCAACATCTCATCTTGCATGTGTATACATAAAATTTGTAAAAAAGTTTATAAAAATTAATATAGAATTTACATGCATACATGTTCATCACATTTCCAGAATTTCCAAAACTTCATACATGCATCAGGCTAAAATTAAATTTGTAATAAAATAGAAAATGACATGAAATTGTAGTTTCCTTTTACAGAAATACAATACAACACCTTATAAACATTTCTGTGAAAGAAAAACAGAAAAAATTCTAGAATTATTACGAAATTTTCAAAACAGTATATACATTCAGTTTTTCATAAATTCCCAGAAATCAATATATGAACATGCATTCAACTTTTCAGAAATTCCCAGAAATCAACATATGAACAGTCTGGATATTAATTCTAAATAAAATAGAAAATGACATTAAATTGCAATTTCCTTTGTCATAAACATAATATAACATCTTATAAACATTTCGACCAAAGGAAAGTAAAAAACAATTCTGCATTTTACACGAATTATTTCAAAACAGCATGCATGTCAATCACAACCCAGCAAACACTTTGCATATGTTCAATACATCATCTATTACATGCATAAACTTACTCTGATACCACTATTAGGTTAGCCATGGTTGCATGCATCACATGTATGCGGATGCAGCGGAAGTGTTGGAATCAAGATTCCAACACCATGACAACCCGAAAACTACAAGATCATACATGCATGCGAGGATATGTAAAGAATATGAAATATAAAAACATTTTTCCTCTTGTTTCTCCTCCTTTCTTGTTTCTTCTCCTTGTTTGGGTTGTTGCAAACACCAAAACCTTCCTTGATCACCCAAGAACACGAAAAGAAGGAAGATGAAACAATATGTAAGAGTTTTAGAACACCAAACTTGATGAATTCAAGTAGATGTTCAAATGGGAGATAAATCAAGGTTATCCTGCATGCATGTTGATTTATACAACAATTGCACAAATTGAATGAAGATAACTCAAGAAATCTTCTCACTCTCTTTAGAACACTTCTAGAACCCTTTCTCTTTCACTTGAGTGTGTAAGAAGTGAAAGAAGCTCATGTGCATAAGTGAAGAATTCACTTATGTACCATTTCATGACCTTTGTCACGATCGTGGCCTGGCTCTCACTTATATACCATTTCGAGCCCTCTGTTATGATCGTGGCCTTCTTGGCTTGCTTAAAATGGCCATACATACTTTGTTTTTCATCTAATATTTTATGCGTGTGACCCTTAGGTTCCCAATTATTTTAGGCACTTGAATTAACTCTTAATTCAATCAACTCATGAAGGGTTTAATGATGCCAATTTGTTAGAATATAAATGGATTAACACACAAACTCTTCAATAGTTAATTATCCAACTTATGAACCTTTCCATTGACAATTACCATGCAATTCATCCTTTCACTATACTATACCCTACTTGGTTCGAAGTATGGGTTATATGTCAATCCCACTAGACTGACTACGTCATATCTAGTCCAAGTGATTTTAGTTCTTGTTCTGGGACCTTATTACTCTTATGTGTCATTGAAGACTCTCTCCATGACACATAATTGCTCTAACCAGAGACTCTTGAGTAATGAACTCAATAGGAAGTCTTAGGTATCATCTCCTTTTATCAGGAGTGGTGAATCCTTTATTGGCTACCTAATTACCTTCGAATACAAGTAGCTGTACCCAATCACCACCCTAAGAGCGACCTTTTCTTGAGGTAACGAGGAACGATGTCAAAGCACAGGATTCGTATCCAAAATATCCTTGAGTACCTCAAGTCTAAGGATATTTGCACCATTTCTATGATGAGATTAATCATTGACATTCGATAGATCAACCATAAGATAATCTCATAGCAGTTCATTTGATGTACTTACCACTTTTAGTGAGCATCCACATGTTAACTCTAAACAACTCATGCTCACAGTTTGTGAGATCCACTGCTTGATCAAATCAAGGAGTATAACATGTTCTAGTTTGTTTGGATTAATAATGTCTTGTCTTATTAATCCTATAACTAGGGATTATTTAGATACTAACATAATTGCACATGATAAGAATCTCATTATCATGATCTCATCATGATTTTCATCATGATATGTTTTATATCATAAACTTCATTAATTCGATTTAAGATCAATATCAATTCATATATAAACCAATATCAAATTAATGAAAAATGTCTTTCTCTTTATTAATCAAAATAAAGTTTTTACAAAAGTGCTAAAGGTGATTGACTTTAGAGCACTACTCTAACAACCTTGAATTTCTTGACTTGGATTTGACATTTAAAAAATATAATTTTAACAAAAGGATATTGATTCACCATTTCATTGCAATAATAAGATATGTTTTCACCTTATTAAAAAAATACTAGCAGCTATCAACAACATATGATCCAGAAACAAAAGCCCCACTGCATATAATAATGAATTTAGCAAGTATAAGAAAATATAAAAGCATAACGAGAATGAAATAGACAAAAGCATAATAAGCATGACATATAGACAAATAGCTTTTGAGGATTAAAATTTGACAATGAAATAAAACACCCTACAAATAACAATGAATCCAACAAATATAAAATAATCAAAATTTTATCACAGTATTTCTTCTTAACTTTGTCAAATTTTTCTAATGGAGCACTTGAGGCAATAATCAATAGATCTAATGCTAATATGTTTCTTTCTCTTTAAGTGATTTTTTTTCAATTTTATGAAAGGACATGTATATTTTGAATGGATCAAGAATCATATCATACAAAATCAAAACTAGCTCCTAGGATACAAAAATCAAACACATAATGAGGGAAAAAAAGAATGAAAATTGAATAAAAAACCAAAACAATTCAATGATTATATAAAAACCTATAAATAAAATCAACCAAAGAGAACAAAAATGAAAGCACAAAATTAAACCAAAAAAAAACCTAGATTAATGCTCAATGCTTATACAATATGGCCAAAACATCTATGCAAAAGAATGAAAAAAAATACGTCAATGTGTGACTCATGATATTATTTAGAGGGATAGAAAGCTAGAGAGCTTCAATCAATGCTCTAACAAAAAAAGAGAAAATCAGTTTTAGAGAGCTGAAAAGCTATTAATAAAAAGAAAAATAAAAATAAAAAAGGAAAATAAAAGGATACTTACCAGTAGACAATTTGATGGCTGTCAGTGGTGGCTCACCACGTCGATTTGTGAGAGACGTTGGTGGTGAATTATGGCTATGGAGGCCTCGATTATGTGAACTTTGCAAGATAAGGATGTTCTAGATGATTATACATGTGAAGGAGTAGATGGGTGATTTGTGGGTATTATGAAAATTATGTGTAAATAATAAGAGGAAAAGTGGCTAAAAAATAGGTTCATTAATTAATATGAAAAATCTTCCTAAAAAGCCATTTGAGAGGCTTTTTTTGGAAGCCCTAAATTTGGGCTTCTTAAACAACTTTATTTTGGCTACCAAAGAAGCCATATCTATGCACTCACGCATATGATACAATCCAATTAGAGACTCTCACGAAAAATATTTCTTCCGGGATGTCAATACGTCTCGACAAGCATAATATCAATCATCAGCTTGATCCTAATCCGGCAATGTTAAAGGTTAAAAACAAAGAGCAGGGGGAGACAATGGATTTGGGTTCTAATCCAACCGAAACAGAGGTGCACATGAATACTGACACTCAATCTCTGACGGCAGCCCCACTATCGTTTAAAGAGAAACTTTTGCAGGGAAAACAGAGTCCTTCTCTAGGTGTTAAAGGACTGCACACAATTCCGATCATGATTGAGCAAGGGGACGTTCAGCATGAAATAGTGGAAGGGGTCCCCGTTATTACTTTCTCTGATGAATCTATAGGAAGATTGCCAATAATCTCGGCTTCAGTTTAATCCTTGGGCCTCTTGGTCGACATATACATTTCAAAATCTTATGCCAACGACTTATGGCTTTATGGAAGCTAAACGGGAATCTCTATCTCATGGATCTCGCAGATTGATATTTTCTCCTAAAGCTTGAAGATGAAGATAATTTCTATAAGATACTTCTCAATGGACCTTGGTCGATTTTGGGACACTATATCACAGTTATTCCGTGGGAAAGAAATTTCAATACAAAAGCTAATCACATTAGTTCAGTGGCAACATAGCTCCTTATACTTGGCCTACCACTAGATTTCTTTCAAGCTGATCTACTATGTGAAATCGTAAAACCAATCAGTTTATATCTCAAGGTCGACGATCACACCTTATTGGCAGAACGTGGACAATTTACCCGTATAGCATTCAGGTTAGACCTAAACAAACCACTCATTCCAAACGTTATAACAGACGGTGTGGTTTATCCTGTTCAATACGAAGATTTACATAATATTTGCTTTACATGCGGAAGATATGGCCACTCAATGGAAGAATGTTATTTACAACCAAAGGATGCTCAAGGATAACGTAATCCGTCAGCTGGTGTCAATCCACAATCAGAATCCTCCAGGGTATCTGCTCCGGTGCCAACAATGAAGGAGGGGACAGCGACAAGCCATCAAGTAATCAAAGGAAATTAGGAAGCTAATGCTACATCTTCTCGTAATCAGTTGAAGTCAGACCCCCCATCTCAGACACAACGATCAAAACTTGCTGAACCGAGGCCGTGGTTAATTGCCTAGAAAAAAGGAAGGTGTCCCATTAGTCAACTGAAACAATTAATGACGCCAAATTAGCAAGAAATCAGGTCCAATCAGGGAAAAGACAAAGTTACCTCTTTCTACACATCTTCCATATTCGAAGCCTTGTCAACCGTGGTGGAAGAAGATATGCCAATTAAAGACACCACCCAGGGAATCTCTCTTCTTTCCAAAGTGCTACCACCCCTGCCCAACATAACTTTTAATACAGCAGGCCCAAGAGGTAAATATAAAACCAAGAGGAAGTATGTTTCTAAATCTACTGAACAGTTATGGGTTAAAAAGCAGGCCAATACAAATACACAGTCATCAAATGACACAGCCCAAACACAACCTATCTTAGATCAAATGCCATCCGGCCCAGCACCCTCAACTTCCTCAACTAGTATAGACCCCTTATCATATAACACAACAAACCCAGTACAAAACAGTGAAATCCAGGCACAACACCAGCTTCCACTAGCAGCTAATACCATCTCTTCATCCGATTACCAAATAACCCACTTCCACGACCCAAATGAAATCCTTAACAATAAAAACCATACTATTTCTTATATTCTCCACCCAGCCTAAACTCTAGCCCATACTAAGAACAATATAACACATGGGGGTGGGTGCAGTTAAACAATATCCCACACACCTAGAACAGGTTTTCATGTAGGTGGAAGGGTGAAAACAAGATACAAGTCTCAACATTATGATAATGAACAGTATGATCGAGACACAGACCTGATGGAAAGTAGTGGGGAGGAAACACCAACCCTTGAGAATATGGTTTTGGAAGCTAATGAAGAAGAGTTACCTGATGCCTCCAGGCAACTCAAAAACTTACCACAAATCCATGGAGTGCAACTTAGTTTCTTGGAACTGTCAAGGTATATCCAATAAATTAATAAAAGTGACATTAAAAAATATCATCTCAATGTATAAAATAAAAATAATCATCATCTTAAAACCTAAGGCAAGTGGTCAAAAAGCTCTAGACATTATTTATGAATTAGGTTTACCTTTTTCTCATAGGGTTGAAGCAATAGGTTTCTCAGGTGGCATTTGGGTATTATGGCACGAAAGCATTACTGCTAATCTCATTCAAGTCGACTGGCAATACATACATATGAAGATTTCTTTTAATCATTGTTACTCTTTTATGTTATCTGCTATTTACGGGAGCCCCCAACCAATAACCAGAAGGGCTCTCTGGGAGAATCTTTCTTTGATTGCAGATACGATGACAACGCCTTGGTTATCGGTGGAAGATTTTAATGCATATATAGATGACGATGACAAGGTTGGTGGAAAAAGATCGAGGGGTTGCTCAAGATTTATATCATGGATCCATTATGTAAGGCTGAAAGACCTGGGTTTTATTGGTTCAAAATAAACATGGTCTCGAGGAAACTATTTTGAAAGACTCGATCAGGCCTTGGGCAATAACCTTTTGATTGACTCACTCCACAAGATATAAGTGAAACATCTACCAAAAATCGCTTCTCATCATTTGCCAATATTGGTAAAGTTGTTTATTGAGGTCTCTCATAAAAAGCCAGCGAATTTCTTTAGATATTGGAATGCATGGGAATACCATCCAAAATAGACGGATTGGTTGAAAGATGTTTGGAACATTAACACTATGCTAACAGAAGCCCTACAAGTAGTGGAGGACAACATAGGTGATTAGAAATTTCAAATTTTTGGAGATGTTCATATTCGCAAGAAAAGTGCCCTCGCTAGGCTAGCTGGAATTCAAGCTAACCTACCCTTTAACCCACCAACACACATCAGGAAACTAGAAGCAAAATTAAGGGGTGAATTGGAAATGTTACTCACTCAAGAAGACGAACTGAAATCTTAAAATAGACGATCCTTGTGGATCATTAATGGCGATAGGAATATAAGGAAGTTCCATTCTATTCATAGGCCTCCGAGAACCAAGAAGAAGATCAAGGCAATTTTACTGGAAAGTGGGGAATGGAGTAATGACAAAGCAATCATTAGTAAGGTAGTCTCAACCTTTTTTATGAATCTTTATAAAGCAAACAGGCCGATCTCTGAGCATAGGTTTCCAAGTCTCTACCCAATCCAGAAGTGTTTTCCTAAGCTACCAGATAAATTATCAACCATGCTCTCCGCAGAAGTACATGATGTTGAAATTAGGAATGCAATTTTCGATATGAATCTGCACAAGGCTGCAGGCTCGGATGGTTTTTTGGCTAGTTTTTACTAACGTAATTGGGATACAATCGTTACAACAATATGCAGCACTATCAAACAAATCTTCTCTTCAGGATCAATGGTCACACACCTCAACAAAGGAATGATCTCACTATTGCCTAAATTTAAGAATCCGGAAAAGGTTCACCAGTTTCGACCGATAAGTCTAATCAACATCGGGGCGAAAATAGTGACAAAAATTATAGCAAACAGACTGAAGCTAGTTCTACCTGACTTGATACTTCCCACTCAGACTAGTTTTATTAAAGGTCGAAGTATTGTGGAGAATATAGTACTGATGTAGGAAGCTATTCATGAAATAGATAACACCCAAGGTAATGATGGTTGGATGGTTTTAAAAATTGATCTGGCAAAGGCTTTTGATAGAATTAAGTAGAGCTTCATCCAAGACACACTCCACGAGGCTGGAATTCTTGAATACCTCCATAAAGTAATAATGAGCTCCTTAGAGACTAGTTCTACACAAATCCTCTGGGAAGGCATGAGGGGTGTGGAATTCAAGCCACAACAAGGCGTACGACAGGGAGACCCTATATCACCCTATTTATTTGTTTTATGCATGGATAGATTATCTGACGCCATTAATATTAAAGTTCAACAAGGTGTTTGGTTCCCACTAACCTTTGGCATGCAGGGAATTTCTTTATCTCATCTGCTTTTTGCATATGACCTTGTCATATTCGCCAAGGCAACCGAATCCCAAGCTAGATTAATCCAGCAGGTTTTAGCTACATTCTCTCATTACTCGGGTAGGTAATAAACACAGAAAAATCTACTTTATATGTTTCCCCCAATGTGCCAGACAATAAGGATGAGGAACTGAGTGATATATTAGCCATAACACGAGTTCCTAGATTAGATAATTACTTGGGAACCCCAATTATACATGGTAGGCTTGTTAAGCATACACATGCTCCCTACATTGCAAAGATTCAAAAAAAAAGCATCCAACTGGAATGCTCATAAAATTTCGATGGCAGGGAGACTTGTTCTTTGTCAGTCTATTCTTGGACCATTGCCGTCATACATTATGCAATCCATGCCTTTGTTAAAAGGCATAAGTAACGAGATGGATAGGATTTCCAGAAGATTCCTTTGGGGGGGAACACGCAAGAAAGCAAATTAAGTTTAGTCAAGTGGGATGACATTTGTCAACCCAAGATTAGGAGTGGTTTAGGGCTTCGGAAAATGCTGGAGAATAATGTTGCGCTAATTTTGAAACTTGCCTAGGACCTTATCTCCAATAGGGATAAACTATGGAAACAGATTTTTCTTGCGAAATATAAACTGTTGCAGGTACAGCTTTATGAAGGCTTTCCCAAGATCAAAGGTTCACATCTCTGCAATTATCTATAACAATGCTGGCACCTGATTCTAGCCGGGACCAAATAGGAGTTGGGTAATGGAGAATCCGTCAAATTCTGGAATGATAATTGGACGTACTCCGATATTCCACTTTACAGGGAAGTTTTACAGCCTCTATCTCCTCATGAATTAAATCTCACCACTAACTATTATCTTAACCCTACAGGGAATTGGGATTGGAACAAATTGTCTACACTATTGCCTACTTCGAGACTCGACAAAATTAGGGCCATACCTCCACCACACCAATCCCTAGGGAAAGATTTCCGACGTGGAGGTGGTTTAGTAGAGGCATATCCACCACAGCTACAGCTTATAGAGCAGCTTATGTTAATAATTGGAATCAAGAAGAAACAATTTGGAAACTGGTTTGGAAGCTAAGGGTCCTTGAGAAAGTTAAACTTTTTCTTTGGAAATCAATAAAGGGCATTCTTTGGACCAACCACGAGAGAACGAGAAGGAAGATAAGTTCCAATCCTCAATGTCACTTATGCAACTCGGACGAAACTCAACTTCATCTTCTAAGAAACTGTTACCGAAGCAAGATGATATGGGGAAAAATCAGACCTAGTATCCACACGAATTTCTGGTCAGAAAACTCTTGTTCTAATTGGATTTTCACTAACTTGAATCAAATTTTTTTGCAGGAAAATATTGCTTGTCCTATATGGTTTACGATCACATGTTGGACGCTCTGGAATACGCGAAACGAGGAGATTTTTCGAGCTACGCCAACATCTACACTGTCACTATTGATCAAAATAAAGGCTTCAGTCAAAGAGATTCACAGGAGCTTTGCTATTCAGGATCAGAGGAATAGAGCTTTCAAGGCGGGGACTACTGAAATACACACAGACAATCAATCTGAAGTTACAAATCTCTCAGACACAGACTTTTTTAGACTCGCTACCGATGGAGCTGCATCTAGGCCTACTGGGGTCGCTACAGCTGGAGGATTTATCTTAGACGGGAAAGGGTCTTGGCTAACCGTTACAGTGAATATTTGCATTTGCCAGCCACTCCAAGCCAAACTCTGGGGTATATGGATAGGTATCAATATCGCTCAAACACACGGTATTCAGAAACTACTCGTTCAAACAGACTCCAAGGATGCACTTAGTCTACTCGTATCAGATAAAGAAGAAGCTATCAGATATGTCTTCTTTGTACATAAAATTAGACAAATTGCAAGTCATTTTCAGCACATAAAGTTTGAATACATTACACGGGATCATAACAAATATGCAGATAAATTAGTCAAACTAGGTTTTTGGGTTACCGTACATAGACCAGTAGTTTTTCCGACACCACCTCCGGAGATCCAATTCAGCATTGCAAGCACAAACAACAACGGAGTTACACCCTGTTGGATAGTTCGAAACGACCTTTCAACAGCTCGTCCACAGATAAATCTAGGATTACCTTCTCTAGAAGCCTCATTAGCTGGAGGACAGCTATCGCGATGGATCACACCAAATATCTTGCAAGAGGTTCACCGGACGGCAGAACAGACGGATTCATCGGAGCTCCCCTCCAAATTCGCAGCATTTCTTCAGGGAGCAGCTAGGACATCTCCTACTTGCGATTTTGCCTCCTTAGGTCACGGAATTCAGATCGTAGGCGAGTTATTCAATCCTACCACAATGACCACCATTGATCCGGCCCAGTTGGACCTTAGATCTTCCACCTTCATCGACAGACTGGCAGGCTTCTTGTTCCCTCCGCCAGAGCTTCAGCAACAAAGAGGAAATGGAATTCGAGAAAGAGAGAGACAGGAAAGTTATTATGACTCCCAATTTTCCAACTCAGCTAACTAGTAGGTTATTTTTGTAATTTTCAGTTTTGGCTTTTCAGCCTCCAGAGTATTAAAAAAAAAGCCATATCTATTAAAGAGGTGTTTTTTTATTCTACAGCCAAACACTTATGTTTCTTAAAAAAAGTTTTTGTGGTAGAGAAAAGAGCTTATTGACCTCCCAAAAGCCTATCCAAACAGGTGCTTAAACTGTATCCAACTTTAAAAATTATAGGAAGATCTATGATCTCCAAAACACGTTTAACTAGATTAAGGATGACAACTGGGCCTGGGTTTGGCCTAGTCTGAAGTCAACAGGCCAGGCCTAGTTGACCATGCTTTAAGCCGGCTCTTGAGTTTAGTTTTTCTAAAAAATTGGGTCCCGATTTGCTTAGGCTCGGTTGGCCTAAGACCCAACTCTTATAAACGAAACAATGTCATTTTTTATTTATTATTTATTAAAAATTTCAGGCCGGGTCAAGCCAAGCTCTGTGCTCGACCAAGCTGCCTCATGCTCGATTGGCCTAAGACCCAACTCTTATAAACGAAACAATGTCATTTTTTATTTATTATTTATTAAAAATTTCAGGCCGGGTCGAGCCAAGCTCTGTGCTCGGCCAAGCTACCTCATGCTCAGTCAAGTTAGAGTCTCTGGTTGATTTCAGGCTCCAATAGCAAGGGGTTGAGTCGAGCCCGCCCAAGCCTGACCTGACTCATTGTCACTTCTAGACGATATTATGTCCAACTTTACAAAGTGACAAGAGTATTTATGGTTAACATGAGCGTGGTTCGACCTGACTCATTTTCATTTCTATACGATATTATGTCAACTTTACAAAGTGACAATAGTACCTACAGTTAACACAAGCGTGGTTCAAATTATATCCAAAATTTCAAAGATGCAAAGAATCTATAACTTCAGACACAAGCTTGTCTCATACTACACTCAATGGCATCAAAACACTGCCTGGTCCAAGGCCATGTTTTAGGTTGTGCCAAATTAAAAAATATAGTTTTTATTTAAATATTGAAACCTTAGTCTTAAGTTTTAGTATTTAAAGATTTTTTAATTGAAAACATCATTAATTCAATTATGAAAATTTTCTCTTTAATTATTCAAAGAGCTTTCTAAAGTTATTAATTCATTTGCTTGTGGCATTCAAAATTCGTCGTATACCTTTAATTCATCATTCTGTATAATCATCGAATTAAAGTTCTGTCTGTTTATTTAAAAACTCGATGACAGATCAAATATGTTGAATTTCAAAGAATAATTCTTGGAGTTCACATCAAATGTCTTCTAATTCATTTTCCGCTGAAGTCTTATACGATGTTAAGAACTTAACACACTTTTTTACACTCATCCTCTCAATTCGATCACATCACAATTGAGGAATTCCACGTTGCTGAACTTTGCAAGAGCCTTATAAGCATTCCTGATACGACCCTGTTCCTTCCTTCGTTCTTCCTTATTTTGATTATTCCGTTGATTTAACTATTCAAATTCATCTCTCAAAGCTGATTTCTCATATTTTTTTCTAGCCTTTGCAGGTCATTTTATCAAGTTTGGTCGACTATGTCTTTGAAATGATGCGCTCTTTCCTTGCTTCAGAAATTTATTAACTTCTCCTTCAACAACACAGAAGAATTACGTAAAAGACGAAAATTGCTATTATTCCAAAAGTTAGTTAAGAGTCATTCAGTTCAGCCAATAACTGTTACGGTGGCCGTTAGGTACAATCAACCCGATCCAATCCCATTGGGCATCGTACACTCGCAGGTTTTCTAGTTCTCCCGCGGTATGGGTTTGTTTTCAGCTTCTAACCCGCCCCAAACGCCATTGTACACTCCTTTAAACATTTTCTGCTTAGATGTTTGACGTATCAGATTACAAGATTGAGCATGGTTTCGGATTTCTGATTAGTGTACTACTGTTCAAGTTGTTAAAGTTCACATTGGTCATATGATATTTTTCTAAGGAAGACCTCCAGACTCCGATTGGCTGGAAGTGTCATTTGACAGCAATCATCCAAACTTCTTTGCCATTGGTCCGTCCTTTTCTTGACCTCCCTGAAAGAAGCAGTCAGAGCATCAGATCAGACAACAAACACGTAACGCCAGCCCCTGTCTAGAAGACATTGGATTTTACAAGGGAACCCTGCAAGAGTTCTTCTGTTGTACAACTCTCCAACAACCATGGAGTTTCTGATGATCCACTAACAATGAAGCAATTAAGAAGGCAGTGGGAGTATAAATTTAACATCTATAAAACTTTTTCTTACAATGATCTTGTGACCAGGCAATCGCCGAGCTGAAGGTCCTCGTGCTACAAAAGAAGCTGCTGCAGCAGCAGCCACCCGTATTCTGAGATTATCAAGGCACAATCCAGATTCACTCATGTTACTGAAAAATTCCCTCAAAAATAAAAACCTCAAAACTCGAATCCTTTGATACCTTTTATGTACATCAACATATACGTCAGTCTCGTCCACAATTTCCTCCTGCATAGGGAAAAAATTAGCATTAGCTAGTGAAGGAACATAAACTGGGTGCTTTAGCTGTCAGAATCATTACCGCATTACAGAACCACCAGAACAACTTGATAAGCGTAGAATACTTGACAATGGAAAGGAGGTGAACAGCAATGTTAGCAGCGAAAGGTACCTGCAGAAGTTCTTCAAAGACATCCTCAAGTGTAATTATGCCAATGACTTCTCCGTCTTCAATATCCTCCACTGAACGTGGCAGGTCGTTTGCTGCAGCACCAGCTAGTTCAGGTGTTTGCTTCTTTGCAATTGGCCGTGGGGGTTTCTCAACTTCAATAACCACACTCTCCGATCTATTATCATTGTTACATAACAGGGGCATCTTCAATTCAGTATTCCTATTAGAAATTTTATCCATGTCCAGTTTCTTGTCGTCACCCATAGGCCAAGGGCTCTTGCTCCTCTCTTTAACCTTTACCACTGCAGCCATGTGGCTGCTTCCCTTCTGAAACTCATTAAGAATATCATACAAAGGCATATCCGATGGAACCCTGTGATATCTAAGAATTAGAATTACAAATATTGCATTTAAAGTAAAGCATATCAAGACAGGAAGAGAAATTAATGTTACACCTAGGAATCCTCCGGATGGAAACTGCACTAACTGGAGTCTCAGTCTCTGCCCGTATTGTGAGAAGACTTTTCACCTAAATCCCACAAAGAATAAGTATCAAAGGAGTAATTAGTTTCTGGGTTAGCTCTCTACTAGAATAAGAGACATTTCAACCAAATGACACTTTGGTGATTTAGTTTGTAACAACCAATAGAAGCCCGATAATACTCTTTGGACCTCCAGAATAGACAGGGACACGGCTATGACCCCTTGCAAGAATCTTCCCGATTGCTTCCCTGCATCATATTAATGCAATGACTTATAAACCAACTACTCATATCTAGGTACAACCTCTACATAAACCACCTTAGACGTTCGAAAATTCTTTGGAGTCCACCGGGACTGGAAGATGATGACTATCAAACTTCACATCCTACAACTCTGTGCTCAAAAGAGCACCCAAAATCACAAGTGACCAATAATCAGATAGCAATCTTTTTAGATATGTAACTCTCCGAAACAAATAGAAAGGAAAACACATTAGTTCTCTTGCACTTAGTTGTCGCTCATTCCCTAGGAAAAAGCATGTATTCTTCCAGATTGATACCCAACCAACCTTGGTGTATAAATTGACAGAGCCATACTATTAGTTGGTCAGTACATTCGGAGGGCCTCAATGACAGCCAAAATAAATCCTGATCCTCACCAAGAAAATTTTATCTTGTAGATGCAAGGAAAAATGGAACATAGTTTCCATCAGGACAGTAGCTGTTTATATACTAATACTAGATAAAAAAAAGGAATCTGGGCATAAAGAAAATACCTACCAGTCCAATTTTGAATTAACATCTAAGGAAAACGTTGATTCAATAGGTGTCATAGCCTCCTCTGCAGTCTGCATATTGCAAAGAACTTGGGATCATGAGTGTTTGACTTAAATTTGATATTTCTAGGGACAGAAGTAAGTGCCAGGAGACTGGTAAGCTGGATTAGTAGCCAGTAGGTCTAGAAATAGAAAATCATATATATATATATAAGGGTGTTGCACCAGGAAAGATTAATAATATATAAGCCAATTACAGGCCAAAATCCATCCAGTAAGTCAGAGCCTATGTGGCTTCCCACAAAGCAAGGATAAGGTATTATATCTTATATCACCACTAAAGAAATCTTCCCTTAATCAAGAACACAGACCAAAATTAAACATTATCTCCGGCTCTCTATGGATGATAAAAATACGATATTCCAAGTATGAAAAACATGATAATACTAATATAGATGGATATTTCAAAATGGCAAGGTTCAGGAGGTACGAAGCCTCTAGAGTTCTCAATAAATAGCAAGAAATACCTTTTCAGTTAGATCTAGTGCACCACTGATAATTGTTGTCTCATCATGTGTGAGTTCACCACCCTTACCAGCCTAAATTCCATAGAAACTAGTTAAAAAGAAGACACCAATAGGACTTGAATGTAGAAAAAGATGAAAATGATAAGAGATCAAATAAATGTTAGAGATCAGTGACCTTTGAACAAATAAAACTGGCAGTGTTTTATTTGAACTGTCAGTTTCTGTACCTCTTGGCTGTGGAGAGAGACAAGGGCCTTAAGCTGAGCTCTTCTAAACAAAGGGTCACCATGTCCAAGTACAGCATCCAGAAGCTGAAACCAAATCATAAGGGATATGTTCTTATGAAGGAATAACTTCATCGGATAAATCAAGAACTATTTTGCAAAGAGAATATAGGTGCAGTTCTCTTGTTAATCAAAGTACAATGTTACTTTAGAGAAAAGTCTTCAATCTAATTTACCTTTTAATGATATCCTAAAGAATCTACATGTTACAGATAAGGTTTTTCCTCATTTACAGCCATCAAAAGACAATTAGCAAGGTCAGTTAAATGTCCAACTTTCTCAATTTTTCATTCTTCTTTTTTCCCTACACAAGACTTGCACAAAAATTATCATACAATAACGGTAAAGTAATAAAATGCATTAAGCTAATGAACTGTACAACTTCAACTCCACTGACATACTCACAGCCCAAGATCCTTCCTCATAATTGACAAAGTATATGGACAGCTTTGCAACTATTTCATTTTCATGAGTACTATTATTAGCTATAACCATAGATTAAGATAAATCCAAAGCACTAATGGCAACCACTACATGTTTCACGAGCACTGTTATTAGCTATAAACCATAGATTAGGATAAATCCAAAGCATTAACTGCAACCACTACATGGTTACACCTATACTGCAGAAAAATTTTATCGCCAAGAAAGGTGGTATAAAAACACATACAGAAAGGTTTCAGGATGAATCTTGCTGCTGAATATTAAGGAATTTTACCTTTCCAATTGGATAAGCGATGGGATAGCAGACTATCATCAAAATACGAACTAACCAAACAAAATTTGCGCCAACATAGAGTCCGTATCTTGAACATATTGCTTGTGGAATGATCTGAACAGACCATTTAGAAGGTCTTGGTGGATATTTAAATGGTAAAAAAAGGAATCATACTGAACTTTCAAGATATCATACCTCTCCGAAAGCTAGGACAAAAGTAACTGACAGCAAAATAGCAACAAAAGGATGAAATATCTTATCAAGGTATATGGGAAGGGCCTGCAGAAGCGAAAATCAAAACAGAAGTATAGTCAGTAAAGAAATCTCCTTCCGTTTCTTCTTTCATTTTACCATTTTAATTAAATTCATTTTCAACCCAATAAACAGTAAAATTATCGTCTTAATTACCTCCATTGCACATGCATTACATAGAAGTAGAGTTACGAGAAGTTGGTGTTGCTTCTGAACCACCGGAAGGATCACAGCTGTAATGCAAAAGAACCAAGAAACTTCATTGCAGGGCTAAAGAAACTAACTTTAAACATCGTATCACAGATCCAATCTTCCATAATCCAGATCATCATTAACAAAACATAAGAAGGATTTGATCAACGTGGTAAGACTGACAAAAGACACCAACCCCGAAAACATTTTCTCAAAACTAACAAGAATTTCAACAAATTCAAGAAGCAGAAAGCGAACGAAAGAAAGAAAAAAAAAGGCACCAGCTTGCTTCTTCTCGGTGGAGGTCCCACTTCGCTGCAGAATTTCTAGCTCGACAAGACCCAAGGACATCAACCCCAACGTCAGACCAGACATAATACCAGCGAAGAGCACCAGGAAACAAGAAACACCCGCGTACACAAACCACCAGAGGGTACCGAATTTCATGTCATCAGGCTCAAAGACGATGTCGTTGATGGAGTACATGGTCTTAGCAAAGGCTATAGCGTTGACAAACATCCTAGAACAGGAAGGATTAGAGTTAGAACCTGTAATTCAGGCGTGCTTACAACTCAGAAAACTTCAGCGGCTACTAGTTGTGAAGTGGGAGAGGTGAGGTGGAAAAGAAAATGACAAGCAAAGGTTAAAAAGCGACGATTTATGAGCATAGGACAGCATAGCAATGTACTGCATGCGGTTTTGTTGCTATGTAACAACATCTAATAATATACATAGGACAGGGTCTCGTCGCATAGAGTCTTGCGGTCCTTGTTGGTAAGTATACGAAACTTTGCTTGCTTCTCCTCCGTACCACATAAAATAAAAATGCGATATTTTGCCAATATTTGTTGTTTTTTTATGCAGTTAACCTTCATAATTCTCAACTTAACGCTCAAACGTTACTTCATGCTAAAAAACAATTATTAAAAGAGAGTGTTGAATGTTATAGTTGAATTGCAGCCGTTGGATGAAATAGTTTGTGGACATTTCTGATGATCCTGTCAATGTACAAACACCTTCTCTCTCCTAGCCTCTGGGTTTTGGGCTAAAACCCTAGTCCCTAACCATGTAGATGATTCGTGTCTGGATCGATTCCTCGCTAATTTTCAGGTATGGTCTTCAAAGCTCACATATTGTCTAAAAAGTTGCACATTCTTAAGAAAACCATTAGCGAATTTCTAGTGAATCCTGAGCTCAGCCTCCAAGCCAGACCCATTTCAAGCCTCAAAGTTGTGTGGCGGAAAGACCCAAGACTCGATCTTGCCATTCAGAATGACAAGGAATACAAGCTATGTGCACGCGTCGTCAGAGAGGTGTTGAACGAACCAGGTTCAGTGATCCCGCTTCGTCACCTAGAGAAAAGGCGGGAAAGGTTACGCCTTAAAGTCAAAATCGAAACTTTTCTCAGGAAAAACCCGTATCTCTTTGATGTTTACTACGATCGAATTAAGCCCAAAACTCAACCCGTCAAATTTTTGCGTCCTAGTTATTGGTTGAGGATTTTCCTTGAAGAAGATAAAATGTTTAATTTGGAAAATGAAGGGTTGATTGTGTCGAAGTTGTGTAAACTGCTGATGATGACGAAAAACAAGGTGGTCAATGCTGATAAATTGGTTCATGTGAAGAGGGAATTTGGTTTCCCCAGTGATTTTTTGGAGAATTTGGTGCCCAGGTATCCCAATTATTTTAGGATAACTGGTTGTCCTGGAGAGGGAAATTCGTTTCTGGAATTGATTGAATGGAATCCGCAATTTGCTGAATCAGTGATTGAGCAAAGAGCTGAAGAGGAGTATAGGATGACCGGGATTCGACCCCGTCCTAACTTCAATTATAAACTTCCAAGAGGGTTTTTCTTGAAGAAGGAAATGAGGGAGTGGGTTAGGGATTGGTTGGAACTTGATTATATATCACCATACGCAGATGTGTCTCACTTGGATCAAGCTTCTTCAGAAATGGAGAAGAGGAATGTAGGGGTTCTACACGAGCTGCTATCGCTTTCGCTGTACAAGAGGATTCCAGTGCCAATACTGGGAAAGTTTAGTGAGGATTACAGATTTTCCAATGCATTTGCAAATGCGTTCACCAGACATTCTGGGATCTTTTATTTATCATTAAAAGGTGGGATTAAGACCGCCATGTTGCGAGAAGCATATAGAGATTGTGAGTTGATTGATAGGGATCCATTGCTTACTATAAAGGATAAGTTTGTTGAGTTGTTGAAGGAGGGGTGGCAAGAGCGAGCAGAGCAGTTGAAATTGCAGAGGGAGATTGCAGGTCATTTGCAAAGAGAAAAAGGTAAGGTCATGGAAATGGCTGCTGTATCAGATTGTAACTCAGATGATCAAGAGAGCAGTGAAGAGTTGGATTCTGGTAGCAGCACAGAGTTGGATGGGCAAGAGAGCATTGAAGAATCGATTTTGAAGAGTTTGATCAATTCTTTTGAAGCTTAATGTGTTGCAGAATTATTTTAGGACATTACTGAAGTTGAAAAACATCAATTGTATGACCGAATTCTTGTTAAGAAGTTACTGTAATTTATACAGATAGATCAATTAACAAATTAAGCTCTTAAGTCCTATGTGATGGCAAATTTGTTATGAATTGTTCATATTTTTCTTGTTCAATTTACTATCTGGTTGCAAGTATTGCATGGAACACATAGATGACAGGGACTGGTGAAATTGGTTTTTTGTTTGCATGTCAACTGCATTTGCTTTTCTTTGGCCAAACGTTGTCTCAAGTTTTGAATTTCATATTCCTAAACTTTAAATGCCACCTTAACACAATCCAATTCTGTTAATTATACTGTCTGAACTCTGTGACTGTTCCCTAACTTGTCAAAGTTCTTCCTTCCCCTGCTTTGTTCACTTAACACTGCCTGCTTCTGTTGCTTTGAGTCGGGAACAAGAAAGAATGCTAGTCCGGCTGCATTATCTCTTCTTTCAATTGTTTGTGGTAAAGAGACCGACGGGAACCATCCCAATAATTTAATATAACTCTCCGGCCCTGTTTGTCTAAAATTCCGTTCTTTGTCTGGTATTCTTCTTTCTTTTAAGGAAGAAACAACAGTATCAAATCTTTTGCTAACATCTTCCAATCGTAGATTTAGCATTGTCTGGTATTCTTCTTTCTTTTAAGGAAGAAACAACAGTATCAAATCTTTTGCTAACATGTTCCAATTGTAGATTTAGCATGAGATTTTCATGGTTCTTACTTTTTCTTTCTTGGAAGTATTTGCCTCTAATAGGCAAATGGGAGAATTTTTAATTTTCTTTGGTCATTTCCTTCTGGTTTTATTACTTGTCTATGATAGAACATTCTGATCTTCAACAGCAAGAAAGCTTTGCAATTTTCGTTATGGCCATAAACACTCTCCCTAAAGCCTTGATATTTTTTCATGAAAAGGAACGGCAATATTTTCCATATTAAGCATTTAGGCTTGGCAAGCCTTTAACGTTTTGTTAAATGCGTTTTTTTCCTTTCGAACTATTTTATCTAGTGCATTACCGAGACATTATGATGTAGGACATTCATAAGCAAAGTGACCCCTCCCATTGCATCAGAAGCCCTTCTTATCACTGCTGCTTTGGTTCGTGCTAGTCTCGGCTGTAGCTTTGCCTTTAAGTTTAGCTCGTTGAGAAGTTTTTTAGTTGTTTTGTGGTGTAAATTTTGATGCATTGAGTGTTGGTCCAAACTTTTGCACCATTGTAGTTCTCTTCATGTCGAACTCCTCGGTTTGACTTCCAACTTTTTTAGTTACTTGTTGCCCTAAGTATTGCTCCGCTCTTAAAGCTAAGTGATATGCATCTTTAAGGTTATAAATCCTTTGCATTATTAGTTATTTGCCATTTCCTGCCCTTAAGCCATTTTTGTATTGAGATATAAGTTGTCGTTTCAACTCCATCTCTTTACATCAAATAGAAAGTTCATCAAATATTTCTTTGTACTCAGTCATAGGCATAATCCCTTATCTAAGGGTTGTGAGTTGATCTAATAAAATGGTAAGTATTTTTTCGATAACTTCAACTTCATCTCTTCCTAATCAACAATTGGTGGTTCGCCTGTTTTTCGAAATTTATCCTGTATCATTTTCCACCAAATTTTAGTGTGTCTAATTAACTTCATCTTTGCGAATCGAACTTTTTGATCTTCTGACATGTGGTACCATTCAAAAAAATCTTTCATTGTCGTTGTCCAATCTAAAACTAGGTGTGGATCCATCTTTTCTGCAAAATGTCACGCATCGCTAAATTCTCATTCTAGATTGAGAGGCTAAGCTAGAGTTCTCTAAAAGATTCCACACCATTCTTCTGTATTTAAGATAAGGTTAGAGATGGGTGGAAGACTCTAGAACCTTGTAGATAATTGTAGAGTATACTTGAACATGTAGATAGTTGTAGAGAATTCTAGGTGACCATTGTGAGCCCTTGGATCAAATAGGTCCTAACCTTCCATTGAAGAAGTGAAAGGCTATAAATAGCCAAGGGATTTCGTTTATAAGATGCATAGAAGCACTGAGAGTATGGAGAGAGCTCTTAGCATTTGCCTTGTAAAACTTTCTGAAGTAATATAAGCATTCTCCAAGGCTCCTTATTGTTGTTCTTGTTTTATCTTGCATCTTTGATAACGTGTGCTAGCTTTGTTTATAGCATTTGAGGGAGAGGCTGACTTAGTTGAAGATATACAACTAAGTGCTGTGCGGTTCGTTGATAAAAGACCAAGTCCGTGATAGTTATCAGGGTTACCTTGGGGGTACTATCATGTGGTATGGAGACAATACACCGTGACCCCTGACGAGGACGTCAGGGATTGGGCTGGTGGAGCCTGTCACGGTCTCATTGGCATGTGTTATCCTATATCGGTTTTATAAGTAGATGGATAATCCTCACCTATTAGACTAGTCTTTTGGGTAGAGGGCCCAGTCCATAATTTCTTAATAATGTCATCGAGCTTGGTTTGTGTCATCGCCTCTAAAGGCTTGCATGCATTCTACATGTATTGCTAGTTGATTTCTCTGTCTTAGATGTCTTAGTAAGCGTTGATTTCCTAACTTCATCGTTGGATTAGTGTCAACCTATTTATCTTGGATTTCACTTTCTCCAGTCTCACCATCAAGTTTAGTTTGTTGTCTAATATTATGTTCTGAACTAATTCTTGGAGCACCTTGTGATCTAACGTCAATAAGATTCAATCTTTCTATAACTCTTAGAAGTATCTCATCTCGCTCCTGGTAGTTGAATATGCCTCTATATGCTCTTTTATTACGTGTCGCCATCGTGAGCCAAAGCTTTGATACCAATCTAATGTAGGACAAATAGAAGAATTACTAACTAGTAGCTAAAATTAAAGAATATGGCTGATATTAAGCTGCTGGAATGTCTAGTTTCAAGGTTGAACTTTGGTTAGTAATTCTAAAATTTCAGATTTTGTCTAGCCAAAATTTTAAGGTTTGATTGTTGGAAATTTAAGCTTAGGATTTTAGGATTTAATATGGCTAGAACATAAGTTTAAGATGATTATAATATATATTAGGTTTGCTGGAATTTAGTAAGGAACACAAAGAATGGAAGGCAGAAAACCATTAATCACTCCTAGGATCTAAGAATCACTCTTAAAAGAAAGTATCACACCTTTTAGATGAAAACTTAAGTTTGTAGAAAAATTCCAAATTGATTATTATTGATGAAGAGCTGAATATACACACATATATAGAGAGAGAGAGTTTTAGAATCCTTATTCTAGTAGGAAATATCATAAACACATGTAAGAGGGGGGTGAATTGTGTGTGACTTGAAAATTTTTGCAAGTTACTATCAATTCGTATAAACAATAAGAGCCTATTAAAATTTAAAATACAAGGAGCTTGTTTAAATTTGAAATAAAAGGAGCCTTTTGAAAATTTAAAACAATAGGAATTATAACTTGGAAATTTAAAAGTTAAGAGAAAGAATGACACAGTCAATCTATACTGGTTTGACTTATAACCAAGCCTACGTCCAGTCCCCAAGTTTTTAACTTGAGTGTTTCACAAAAAATCTCCAAGTAGTAATTTGACGGCCTCTCTAAGCCCACAAATACATCTTTTTCAAGGTTTTTCAACCTTCTACATTATTAGTATTTAACAAGTCTCTTCAGACTCTCAACAAATGAAAATAGGATTTGCTCAATATTAGCTTCGATGAATATTAATCTCTCTCTTGATAAAGTGTTTTCACTTTCTAAAGCATAAAGGATATAAAGTTTAACTTTTCGAGACCAAGTATTGATGCTAATGATGTATTTCTTAAATCTGGTGTCCATTTGAATGCAATAGCCGTCCCTTAAATAAGTATTTCCTTCAACTAATTGTTATTTCAATTTTATCATAGACTAACTGGCCGAATCGGCTTTGAATCTATTAAAACATCTTCCTCACTATCTTTAACAGAAGTTTCAAATATCTGGTTGTTTGGATAATCTTGTGTATTGAAATCGACTAGGTGAACAAAAGGATCCTTCGACCATACAAAAAAGATAGTAACTTATCCATTTCAGATTTTGTGGAACCATTTCTGATTATTTGGATAAGTTTGTTATATTGGTTCTTGTAAAATAGGAATTGTTAGATGTTCTTCATTTAAACAGATAACTAAATTATATAACCTTTTTTTATGTCGTTATCTTTATAAATAAATGAGATAATCCAATTAAATAAATTTGAATTTTGAAATGTAACTAAACATTATCAATTGTTATCATCAAAATCATTAATTTAAAAACCTTGAGCTAACAATTTCTAGCTAATTTAAATCATATCCTAATAAAAATTCTATAAGTCTTAAACAACTATGATAACATATGCAAAATATAATGACATATTCAACTTACTATTACTTCCTATCTAATAAGGAATCCTAACATAGTCTAAATTTCAGTTTTTAGCTTTCCTTATTAACTCGATTCTTAATCTTCATCCCATCAAATTAAAACTTGTGGATGACAATAAGTAGGAGTGGCCTAATTGGTTCCAACTCCTTACTTAAGGCTCTCATTTGTAGGAGATCTTGAGTTCGAGTCACCACAAAGGGGACGAGAGGGGGAATTTTCTCTATTGATGATCCTCTAGCCACTTGGGCATGCTCTTTAATCGGATCAATTGCGAACGTATCGTTTCCAGCGGCAGTGTGGGAATTGGAACTACTGGAAACTTAGGGCTGATGAGAACCTGATGCTGAGTAGAGCCAGTAATCAATCAGCAGTCGACTAATTAGTATATGACGACTCCTTGTGCGCAGAAGTGTACAGGCTATGTAAGAACCTAAGAGACCTTGGAGTTCCAGATTTACCTCCTCTATAACTTTTGGAGTGGGGGCTTAAGGGCTTAGGATTAGTCCGGCGAAGCTGGGATACCTAATGTATATCCAAAAAAAAAAACCTTGTGTATTACTAATTTTTCCTCTTTTATTTCTTCTATATACTTTAATTTGTTTTGCATAATATTACCACCAAACTTTCTTTTCCTCACCTATTCTTTTTGGGAAATTGGATAGATTTTCCTATTATAATCAGTATTTTGTTTGAACTTATCATCACACCAAATGAATGATACCTTCCATTCCTACATTTCAAAAACTGTTTCTTGTCCATAATCAGCTTCATCTCTTTGTCATTCCTACTTTTCTTTCATTACCCTGGAAATGAAACCTAACTACGAAACAAGTTGCTCATGAGTTGCACCTGGGCATACTCCTTAATCGGATCAATTACAAACATCTCGCTTCCAGCAGCAGTGTGAGAATTGGAACTACTGGAAAACTGGAGCTGATGGGAACCTGATGCTGAGTAGGGCCAGTGATCAATCAGCAGTGGACCAGCAGTGGACCAATTAGTATGTGACGACTCTTTGTGTGTAGAAGTGTACAGGCTACGTAAGAACCTAAAGAGCCTTGGGATTCTAGATTTACCTTCTCTATAACTCTTGGGGTGGGAGCTTAGGGGCTTAGGATTAGTCCGGTGAAGCTGAAATACCTAATGTATATCCAAAAAAAAAAAAACTTGTGTATGACTAATTTTTCCTCTTTTATTTCTTCTATATACTTTAATTTGTTTTGTATAATATTACCACCAAACTTGCTTTTCCTCACCTATTCTTTTTGGGAAATTGGATAGATTTTCCTATTATAATCAGTATTTTATTTGAACTTGTCATCACACCAAATGAATGATACCTTCCATTCCTACATTTCAGAAGCTGTTTCTTGTCCATAATCAGCTTCATCTCTTTGTCATTCCTACTTTTCTTTCATTGCCCCGGAAATGAAACCTAACTACGAAACAAGTTGCTCATGAGTTGCACAAATATAAAAGAAGACTCGTACAAGATTTCGAGGAATAACCCTTCTCCTTTAATTTTAACAACATCCTGAAACTGGTGAACACAGTTAGCTGATATGGAGAGAGTAAAGATTCTGCCATTACTGATCTTTGCAGCATGCTTTTTGTTTCAGTCCAAAGCATTGGCTCAGCTACCTCAACGCCCACTCTGCGCGTCGCAGTTTGCACTAGTGAATTATGCATGTGCTGCACTGCCATATACCCCTCTTCCACCTCCGGCTCCGCCTGCTCCTCCTGCCCCAGAACCGGATAGACATGGACATAGTCATGGTCACCATCACAGGCGGAGGCATAGGCATCATCACCATCAAAGTCACAGTCAAAAGAACTGCTGTCGGTGGCTGAAAGAATTGGATGACGAGTGTGTCTGTGATTTGCTAATTCACTTGCCTCCCTTCCTCTCCAGGCCTGCACACACATATTCTATCATAGTTGATGATTCCTGCAATGTCACCTACTCATGTGGGGGTAGAATAATACTCTGAAGCTGCTTTGATTGGGAGCAACTACGTCTAATTCTAGTTGTCTCCTTCTTGTAGCGAGTTTGGTTCAATGCTGCTATATCATTTCATTTTGAACTTGTCTGGGGACAATAACAGTCTTGAGAAGGCTTGTAAGTACATGAAGTCACATCACATGTCTGCAACAGATTGGTTCAGCTTGTATTGATCATAAACATGGCTGAGTTTATGGTGATTCCGTTCTCAGATTGTAGTCTGTTAGTCATTTTACTCAACATGTGATTCTGTTAAGAGGTCCTATGCATATCCCTCAGTTTGACAATATGCTTCAATTTCTAATGATTTAATTGAATCAGAATGCTTATGATTGGGGAAACATAGTCTTCTGAGAGCCACTCCGTGTCCTTTTCTCGTGCTATCACTTTCAGACTATGCCTTGACATAAAACAAAAATGGTCAGAACATGAATTGACTGACTTGATAAGTGAAATTGTCATCGTTTTGGATCTACTAATTGGGAGAATTCACCTATTGAAACTTAGATCACAAGTTATATCATAGCCAGCATCACTATTCCCAGGTTTGAGCTTGGGAAGATGTGAAGTTAAAGAATGCTTGAAACTTCAGGTGCAAAACATAGGCATAGTAAAAAGATGGTCTCATATTTTTCTAGACTAGCATTTTGGATAGGATATGAATCCAAAAGCTTGATTGCTTTCAGCTATGTTCTTGCTGCGTAGCAAAGCAGGATACCCTGCTACTATAGTACACTTGTCTAACTTTTGGTACTTTTAGTTGGGAATGAAGGAATGCGCTCAGGGATAGTATCACATTGGATCTGCAGACATTATGGCCAATATAAATCAAACAGCAGTTCAAATATATGCTAATCAACTATAATTTGGCTCAAATTGACAAATTCTGCCTCATAAAAACTCAAAGAAACAGCCCCATCCGATGGCGCACTGTGGCCAATATACCAATAGGAGAAGGCAGAGCCATCAAAACATCAAAGTAGTGACGAATTTCCACTGAAAATTAACTGGTTGTTCAGGTACCTGCGGTAGGAAAAGTTCCAACCTCCAAGTTCGGTGTAGGGAAGGAATGACAGTAAGTTAGCCTATATAACAACAGGTTATATTAACGTATGCTTTTGGCAAACCAATGCTTATTATTTAAATAGGATACGTTTCTCCTTTTGTAGGAACAAGATTGGTGAATATCACCTAACTAGTCGTCACAGGAAACAAATGCACACCAATTATTAACAATTCAGAACCTGCAATCTTCCATATCGTCAACTAAAAAATCGGCCTCACGCCGTTCATCACGGTCAGTTTGTTTGCCATTGCAAACATGAAAACTAAGCTAAAAACAAACAAGCAGATAAATAAATACATTCACACCAAACTAGTATAAAAGGCGAAGCCAAGGCTAGCTGGTACAAAGTCAGCTTCTGGAAATCTATCAACAAGGCTGATATTTTGATGATAGTTGGACCTCATGCATTTTATGCTCAAATGGAGAGAATTAAGCTTCATAGATTTGCATTATTCACATTGTTCTTATTACTTTTGTCTGGCGTAAATGCCCAAGCAAGTGTACCTCAACGTCCACTGTGTCTCTCTCAACTCGCACTGGTGAACTATGCTTGCGGCAAACTGCCTATAACACCAGGAGGACCTCCACCGCCACCCTTTACCATTCTGCTTCCAGATCATCATCAGCATCACCACCATCACCACCGACATAGGCACAGATACAGGCACGATCCCAAGCAAGGACAAGTTCAGTATGGAAGTGGAACACCTGCAGAAGAGAACTGTTGCCGCTGGTTGAATGATGTGGACGACGAATGCGTCTGCGACCTCTTGCTTCATCTGCCTTCCTTCCTTGCAAGACCTTTGCACGAGTACACTGTCATTGTTGACAACGCCTGCAACGTTACTTTCTCGTGCGGTGGCAGAAAGCTGTGATCCTGTCACGAGATTAGGAAAAAATATGCAGGGACTAGTGGTCTTATAAGCTTCCTTATCTTTTAATATTTTGGATAATTTAACTCTATTTTTGTCATTTCACTTTTAGTAAGTGCTGAATAAGATATAAAAATTTTCATTTTACTTATTAAAAATTTTATATTATTTAAAAATTATTATATGTTTTTAAATTAATTTAATAAAAATTATTAAAAAATTTAACCTAAATTTTTGTTAAAAATAATTTAAGGAAAAAGATATCATTTTTTATAATATTAGAATTTATAGTTGCAATGATCAATTCAAATCATTAGGTGTATAGTAGATAAGTCATTTGACGAATTAATCATTTAAAATTAAGAAATGATTTGATCTAATTCATAGTTGCAAATGTAATGCCTCCGTGCCCTATTCACTAATATTCAAACTGCCGATATAAAAATAGAGCTCAAATACAATTCATACGGTCAAATACACAACGAGGGACACGTTTTGCTGATTGAATCACCGTCTAAGGCGTAGATATGATCAAGATATAGATATTATCAAGATATACCATTCATGAGCTAAATTTAGGTATTTTTAATGAGTCAATTTATATGTTAAATCAATTAAAAAAGATGTTATTTAACACTTTTAATTTTAAAAAAGTAGCAAAACCGACCCTATTATCATCCCTATAAATAAGTAATAAAAGAAAAAAAAGAAGCAATTCTGTTATCCGCACCTAATGGTGTACATAAATTTAGGGGAGAGTTATGAGTAAAGATGGCAACAACCCAAGTTCAATACAATTTTTTTTACTCTGATTTTAACTCAAAATTAAGTCAAATTTTGATTATTCATTCCGAGTTAAATTGAATCAAGGTTTAGGCTACCTAAAAATTAAACGAGGTCAAATTATTTACCCTAAACTCAAGCTTGATTAGACTTGACGATCCAAAACTTGATTGGACTGGGTTAGACCTAAAAATATGGCACCATGAGACCATCCATCTACAACCTTCCTCAGTTTTCTAGTGACACTATCAGATGAAGCATTTGAGGGGGAGTTTGCTTAAGGAAATGTGGAAGTTTTATAAATCTAATCTTACTATTTACCATTTGCAACTCTCAACCTCTAGATTTAAAGCATCTCTATTCTCCAATAAAACGTAATTTAATATAAAAACAATCCAAAGAAGTTGCGGTTGGTTACTAATGGGAGGCTAGTCAATAGTCATTGGTCATTGGTAGGAAGCTGGTCACTGGGGGGTAGGGCGACATGTAAAAAGTAAAGAAGAAACTAGTAATCAGCCTAAGTTTTGTTTAAACCACTATATCACAACCTTGCAAGCTCAGATTACCACCCTCACCAAGCAATTTAATAATATGCAAGGAGCTTCTTTATCCATTGTCAAACCCATGCAAATCCACTGTGAGTTATGTGGGTAGGACAACTATTGCACAATAGAATGCTTCTTGTTAGGAGCTAGTAGAACAGAACAGGTAAATTACTTGGGCCAACCACATTGAGGTAACAATCCATACTCTAACACTTATAATCCAAGGTGGAAAAACCACTCAAATTTTTCTTAGAGTACTATCAATACAGGTAGTCAAGTAAAACCACAAGGATCACCCATATTTCAGCAAGACCATTTTGGGTCTTTAGAGAGCAAAATAGACAAGTTAATGGACGTATTGGGGTCTAAATTCTCAAGTCCAAAGGAAAGTCAAAGAAGGTAAGAAGAGAATCAAAAACAGATGTTTGCAAGCTAGGACGCCAAATTTGACCAAATCTTGAAGAACCATGCTTCTTCCATTCACAACTTAGAGGTTCAGGTAGGTCAACTTGCTACTATTTTGTCTTCTAGAAATGTAGGTAGCCTACTAAGCAACACTGAAACTAACCAAAAGGAACCACTCAAGGTAATCATACTCCAAAGTGGCAAGCAACTGGAGGAGCTAAGTGTGCAAAAGGAGAATCAAACAAAGGAGAAAGGCAAGGAGATAAAAGAAGAGAAAGTAGAAGAGAGGCCATATATACCACCACCACCTACAAGCCTAAACTCCTGTATCCATAAAGGGTGAGACAACATCAGGTAGGCCCATAAAGGGTGAGACAACGTCAGGTAGACACTCAGTTTTCTAAGTTTTTGGAGAAACTAAAGAAGCTTCAAATTAACTTATCATTGGTGGAAGCCTTAGAGTGCATGCCTAATTATGCGAAGTTTCTTAAGGACATACTCACACATAAACGCACTTGGGAGGATAATCAGATAGTAACCTTGATGGAGGATTGTAGTTCGATCTCATCAAGCATAATGCCTTCAAAACTAAAAGATCCAGGGAATTTTACTATTCCATGTGTTATTGGTGACTTTGAATTTTCTAAATGTTTATGTGATTTAGGTGCAAGAATTAACTTAAAGCCTCTGTCTATTTTCAGGAAATTAGGATTAGGAGAGGTCAAGCCAATATCCATGCTCATTCAACTTACGGATCAATCCATCAAGAGGCCATTTGAAGATGTAGAAGATGTGTTGGTAAAAATAGATAAATTTATCATTCCTGTTGATTTTGTTGTGTTAGATTTTGACACAGATAGACATTTTCCGTTGATTTTAGGTAGGACTTTTATGAATACTGGTAAGGCATTAGTTGATGTGCATTAAGGAAAACTTGTTTTGAGAATTGGTGATGAGTAAGTTGAATTTAACATGTCTAAATCTTTAAAGAAACCAATAAATGGTACTGTATATACGAAAATTAATGTTGCGGATGGGTGGATGAAGGAGGTTGAAGAGGAAGTTGATGAAGTTATTGAAGTGCACAGGGATGAGAGTATGAGAGAAGAGGAATTATGTGAGGAAGTTGAGCTAGAGAAGTTGGAGAGAATAGATACACCCACACCACCTTCCATTATTAAGCCTTACACTTTAGAGCTTAAACCCTTACCTTCCCACTTGAGATACACCTTTTTAGATAAGAATTATACCTTACCCATCATTATCTCCAACCAACGGACAAGCAAGAAGAGAAAGTGGTCGAGATCATTAAACAGAGGATGAGATCCATAGGGTGGAAAATTTATGATATTAGGGGGATTAGCCCCAATGTGTTGATACATAGGATTAACCTAGAAGAATGACGTAAAACAGTGAGGGAGAGACAAAGAAGGTTAAATCCAAACATGCAAGAGGTTGTAAAGAAGGAGGTAATGAAGGTTTTGGATATGGGGATCATTTACCCCATTTCAGATAGTGGGTGGGTGAGTCGGGTATAATGTGTGCCTAAGAAGGGAGGCATAACAGTGATGGAGAATGAAAAAGGTAAAAAGATTTCTACTAGGACCATCACAGGTTTGAGAGTGTGCATCGATTAACGGAAGCTCAATTCAGCCACAAAGAAAGATCATTTCCCTTCACTTTTTGTGGACCAAATGATTGAGAGGGTGGCTAGCCATGCATTTTACTATTTTCTTGATGGATACTCAGGGTATAATCAGGTGTTTCTATACCTACAGGATCAGGAGAAGATCACTTTCACTTGTCCTTGTGGGATTTTCGATTATCGAAGGATGCCTTTTGGTTTGTGCAATGCACCTGCCATATTCCAAAGGTCCATGATTGTAAGGTTAGCCATGGTTGTATGCATGCGGATGTAGCGAAAGTGTCATAATTAAGATTCTGACACCATGACAACCCGAAAATCATAAGATCATACATGCATGCAAGGATATGTAGAGAACATGAAATATAAAAACATATTTACCTTTGTTTGTCCTCCTTTCTTATTTCTTCTCCTTGTTTGGGTTGTTGCAAACACCAAACCCTTCCTTGATCACCCAAGAACATGCAAAGAAGGAAGATAAAACAATGTGTAAAGGTTTTAGAATACCAAACTTGATGAATTCAAGCAGATGTTCAAATGAGTGATAGTTCAAGGTTATCTTGCATGCATGTTGATTGATACAACAATTGTATAAATTGCATAAAGATAACTTAAGTATTCTTCTCAGTCTCTCTAGAACTCTTATAGAACCCTTTCTTTATTACTTGTTGGCCACAATCGTGGCATGTCTTGCCTTCGGCCACAATTGTGGCCCTATGAGGCATGATCATGGCCTACTTAGAATAAGTTATACACATTGATTTTTCATCTTTATGCGTGTGACCCTTAGGTTCCTGGTTATTTTAGGATCTTGAATTAACTCTTAATTCAATCAAATCATGAAGTGTTTCATGATGCCAATTTTTCAGAATATAAGTGGATTAACACACGAACTCTTCCATAGTTAATTATCCAATTTATGAACCTTTCCATAGACAATTACCGTACAATTCGTCCTTTAACCATACTATACCCTACTTGGTTCAGAGTATGGGCTATGTGTTAACTCCTACTAGATTGATTACATCACATCTAGTCTAAGTGGTGATAGTTGAATGAAAGCATATCCTCTTTGGTGCTTTCTCCTTTGCCTTCTTCTTGGCTACACCTCCCATTGGCTTCTTGGACTTCTTCTTCTTCTTTTGGTTCTTCTTTCGAGAACCAGAAGCAGAGTCCACCAACATAACAGCCTTATTGTCCTTCTTGACAGTTTGATCAGCTGTTTTGAGCAGATTAATTAGCTCAAGTATCGTAGTACATATTTAGTTCATCCGATAGTTAAGCATAAACTGTAAATAACTATCGGTCAAACCAGTCATCTTAGAATGGAAAAGCAACCTCAAGGTCTCAAACCTTTCAGACCGAGCTTGATCATTAAACAGTTCCCTCATATGGTAGACTATGGTATAAGCATACATAGTCTTATGTTGCTTTTGTAGTTCTGATGACATATAGGCTAACATTATACAACTAGCCAACTCACTATCATCCAGTAGCTTCTTATAAGCTTTCTGATCTTCATCAGATGCATCAACAGCAGGGGGATTGGAAAGTGGTTCATCTAGGACATATCCTAGTTTTTTGGATTTAAGAACAATTATCAAATTCCGTAGCCAATCCAAGAAGTTAAGTCTTGTGAGTTTATCGGAATCTAATAGTGGGTAGGTTGACACTAGAAGACATCGTACGATTCATTAACCTAGAAGAAAGAGAGAAAGTGTTATAATGTACACTTAATGCATATCTATAAGCACTTTAATAACATACATTATGGGTCCCATTATTCTAATTCAAATCCATAGCCCTCACTGCGAATTCGAGAAAACTTATAGTTTTCTTAATGGGTCGATATCCAGAGTTACTAAGAATTAGGTATCATTGATACCAATTGTATTCAATTATACAACTATCGACTTGTTCCATCAGCTGTTGATTTAGCACACTTATTAGGTTACCAACTCTTGATTTGTATACATCCCATGTATATAACCCAACTTCGCCTCCCTCCACGTTGACCTGAGGTTTGCCCAACAAATCAACGGTTTCAGTTAGGACTAACCCATTAATCCGAAAATATAATTTCCATGGTTTGAACATATTTGTGTAAAGTGGGCTTAGGTTTACCCAACAATCCAATTCTAAAAGAACTCCAGTTTTTCCCATATCAATGGAAGGCATAAGTCCTAATATTTTGTTTGAGGGATTTGCCCTTTGGTCTCATCAATACTTGGATGATCTTGATTATATATATCACATATATATTTTGATTATGGATAACTCAATTGAATTGATCATGTCTCCAAAACTATCCTTAAAATGCATCTAATGCATGTATTACATAAAGGACGTTTAATTTAGGATGTGACTTGGCTATGCATCT
>JANZXR010000009.1:19059565-19074734 GCA_027575705.1 Erythroxylum echinodendron
TTTAAAAACATAATTAAGTCATATGGAATACATGTTTAATGAAACATTCCAACTAGGCTACAATTTGGGGCCTTACACATTGTCCTTGGTGGAGCCAGTGTTAGAAGAAAATCTGCAAAAACAAAAAAGAAAGTGTGAAATTTGTATTTTAGAGAGAGAAAATAAAATCCCACCTAAATCCTTGTGTTTTTGAATGATTGGTGCATGAAAAGAATGAAGGAACGTAAGATTAATGGAAAGGGATGAAGAAAATACCAAGCATCTAGATAAAAAAAGAAGAGTTTTAGAGAGTGGAAGGAGAGAAAGTCTTGTTCTAGAGAGAGATGGAGTGAAATTTTGAAAAGTAAATTAGAAAAGAAAAAGGGGGGGGGGTGGAATTTTTAAGCTCCCTTTCAGATGGGATTCCCACGCTCGTAGGAATCCTCACAATATTCCCACGAGTGTGAGCATGAGATTCCTCTCTAGAAACTTTCTGTAGATGATTCCCACATCCATGGGAATCTTCAGAGGTTTCCCACGTTTATAGGAATCACCAAATGTGGAAATTGGTGATCCTCACAAAATTCAATCTTTCTTCCAAGCTTATATGCATTCTCTATGATCCCAAAACCTATAAATACATCAATATTATATCATCAACAAGAAATTTGAAAAGAAAACAAGATGAAATCCAAACAAATTCAACACAAACATCAATACAATCTAATTCAAACATGATCATAACTAAGGAATTCAAATGAATTATTAATTGAACAAAAACAAACAAAGGTTAGTTGACTCCCATGGGTTGCCTCCCATGTAGCGCTTCTGTTATCGTCAGTAGCTCGACTCTTTTTCTTACTCATGGTAGTTCAAAGGACTAAAATGATAGCGGTGCATAAACTGATCTCAAACTTTGTATAGGGGCTACCTTATTTTGGGCTCCACCTTCATTATTGTTTTCCTTTTTTTTTGCCTTCTCCTATGCGTTTGTTTCTTCCTGAATGTGTTTTCAAGGTCCTCAATATTTTCCCTTCCCCCTTGGAGTTCAGGTTCCTTGATATTTGTCGAGGATGGTGAAAGACGTTAATTTTTCTTTGATACCTTAAATGTTAACTGCTCCTTCCCTACTCTCAATATTAACTTGCCCTTATCAACATCAATAATTGCGCGATCAGTAGCCAGAAACGGCTACCCCAAAACCATAGGAGTTTCCTCGTCTTCACTAATATCTAATGTGTAAAAATTTACGGGGAAGATAAATTTCTCAATGTGTAGCTGCACATTCTTGATCAGTGCCTTCAGTAAATGCACCGTCTTGTTAGCTACTTCCACTAATGTCTTAATCGACTATGGCTCTTCTAGACCTAACTTCTGACTAAATGAATACGACATCATATTGATACCTTCTCCCAAATTTGTAAATGCTCGATCTATCTTAACTCCATTTATACTACACGGAATGAAAAAGTCTCTTGGGTCTTCTTTCTTCTGTGCTACATGGGGATTTTTTCCTGATATGTGACTAATAACCTCTTCTTTCAATGACTTCTTTAACATGAGTTTTGTCTGGAGTTAATTTGTTATGCCTATCATCTCACATAACTCCCCTTCCTTAGAATTCTGAGCTACTTCACTTGAAGATGGCTTCCACTGAGCAAAAATTTGATGTGGAAGTCCAAGCTGAAGTTCCTTAATCGACTTGCTTACTGGTCCACTCGAAAGGACTTCCAACATTGTTTGTTCTTCTTACTTGTTTCCATCTTTCTCCCCATGTTTGCTTTCTTTTTTCTTTATCTGAGTAATGGCCATGATTCTTTCCTTCGGATTCATGTCAATGTTGCTTGGTAGACTACCTGCATTTCGTGAAGATAAAGCGTTAGCTAGGTGTCCATCCTGAACTTCCAGATTCTGGATGGATGAAGTATGATTTTTCAAAATTTGATCGAATTTTCCTTCCATCCTCTTCTGATTTTCCTCCTAGCTTGCATGCATCCTTTTATGATTCTCTTCTTGTATTGCCAATTTGGACCCTAAAACCTCCATCATCTTATCAAGTTTTCTTTCTAATGCTCTGATTCGATCTTATTGGAATCTTGTTGGTTCTTGTGGTCTTTAATAGCCACTTACATTATTATTACTCCAAGAAAAGTTTGGGTGGTTTTTCTAACTAGGATTATATGTGTTAAAATATGAGTTATTACCTTGTTGCAGCTAGCCTAAATAGCTTACCTGTTCAATCCCGCTAGCTCTAAGCTGTGGTTGTTTTCTCCACATAGCTTACATTGTGCTTGCATTGCCTTAGCTGCTGAGGTGGACGCTCTTTGTATGTTGTTTAGCTGCTTCATCAAAGCTGTGATCTGAGCCTGTAAGGCAGTAACTGAGTTAATAAGTATTATACCTTTTCGTTCATTCTGTCCTTATCTACTCCTCTTGCTTGACCACATGCAGCTGTTGCTTACCAACTCCTCCAATAAATCATGAGCTGCTTCCACTGTCTTCCTTATTAGTAAATCTTCATCTATTGCATCAATTATGCCCTTTGTGCTCAGATTCACTCTATTATAAAATGTTTGAAGTAAAAATTCCTTCGGGAGGTTATAATGGGGACAACTTCTTTAAAGTTCTTTAAATATCTCCCAAGCTTTGTATAGAGATTCTCCGTCGCTCTGCTAGAAATTTGTTATCTCTTTGAAAATCCTTTTCGTCTTCGTTAACAAAAAATATTTGGCGAGAAATGCTTGGGTGAGCTACCCCTAAGTCGTGATCTAGCCTAGATTCAAAGAATTGTACCATGCCTTAGCCCGATCCTTTAACGTGAATGAAAATAATTGTCGCTTCACCTCATCTTCGGATATTCCGTTGAATTTGAATATGTCATAGATCTCTAAGAAATTTTTGATGTGGACATTCAGATTCTCATTGGATAGCCCATAAAACTGCACCCTATTTTAGAGAATGTTGAGTAGTGCTGGCTTTATCTCAAAATTATTCACTTGAACTACCAGCCTCGCCACTCCTTGAGAACCAAACCCTGGCCTCATGAAATCCATAAGTGTCCTTTCCTATCCTCCTTGCTCTCCTTCTTCAGCCATATCTTCATTTGACAAATTTCTCTTTCGTGTCTCTTAATGTCGGGAAATTCATCTTCTATAGCTTCTTTCTTCCTTTGTGTACTCCTTGTGTTCATGCACCTACAAATACACAAGGAAAAGTATCAAAAACTCTTAAATCAAAGTAATATAAATCAAATACGATGCTCAACAATCAATCCCTGGCAACGGTGTCAAAAACTTGTTGATGGTAAAACCTATCTACTTGTTTTACACTCAAAACATCGCAAGTAAACAGGTCATGACTTATAGTAAAAAGAGCGGATATCAATCCCACAGAGATTGATGCCTAGACACCACTTAATTTAGACACAACTTTGTTTAAGAAACTAAATTGTGAAATTCAAATAATCTTGAAAATTAAATTAAAAATAAAAGACTAATGTGAAAAATGGAAAATACTGCAACTGTAGAAAATCAATTCAAGAATCTAAATGCTAGAAATTACTTTTCCTTATTTCGTCTCCCTCCTATTTTATTGATTGAATTGTGTCTCACCCTAGATTTTTGAATGTACTAATTATCCTCTCTCAAGGTATAACTATTTGTCCCTTAACAGGAATCGATTGAATGATCTCTTAACCTACCTAATGACTCTACTGAATCAACTAGTTATTAAACTATCCTATGGGTGATCAAGTAACTAATTGAGATCTCTCTTCTGACTATTCAATTAACATGATGATTGCTAGTCTATAGGTCGCCAACTCTCGTTGGATAATCCTACATGAATCTCATCTCACTCACTCTCTCGATTTGTTGTACGACAACAATTAAGAACAACAATCATCAAAAACACTTCATTCAATTCAATAAATAGGAGTTTTGACAAAATAATTCAAAAGCAATTCCTAAAATTAAATTAGCCTAACATGGTCTCCATAATATCATCAACAATCAAATAAACCATTTTTACAAAGAATATAGAAGATTAAAATGAAAGGAAATTGAATAGAAAGACTCCTTCTCTTTTTTGCCAAAATCTGGAATTTTGGTGTTGATGTGTTATTTTGCCCAATCTTGATGAGGATCCTTGTCTTCAATTCTTCCTCAATGCTCCAAATATGTGTTTTTCACTCAAGGATGGTGTTTCTATGGGTGGGTGTCGTCTCCTTTGAAGATAGAGGCTTAATGAAGTTTTTATAGCCCAAAAATTCTAGGTTGAATGAAGCCTCGCAAATTGCCTTGGATTATAATTTCCACATCCGTGGGAATCTGCATGATTCCCATGAGCGTAGGAATTGCACACAGATGCACTCCTCATTTCTGCGGTGATTTCCCATAATTTTCATGATGTCCTAGATGAACTTTTCTTGTCTTTTCTTCTTTCATCTTTTGTTCAACCTCCAAGTTACTCCCTCTTCCATCCTACACAAAAATAATCAATTCTTACCCTTAATTAGCATCAAACACACAAGAACAACAATGGAAATCAAAATGAATCCTAAAATAGAACAATATATGAAGGAAGATAGATCAAGAATCTTATTACATGTACTTTGATTCATACAACAATTGCATAAATTATAAGAACAAGGTTCTTAATACCTCTCTTTCACTCTAGAACTCTTCGAGAGCCCTTATGCTCTCACTTGAGTATGTAATAAGTGGTAAAACATTATGTACATAAGTGAAGAACTAACTTATGTACTCATTTTAGCCACGATCGCGGCCTACTTAAAAAATAAGCTCGTCTTCGGCTATAATTCTGACCTACTTAAATTTGGCCATACATACTATATTTTTCATCTGATCTTTTATATGTGTAAACCTTAGGTTCCCGGTTATTTTAGGTACTTGAATTAACTCTTAACTCAAGCAAATCATGAAGGGTTTTATGATGCCAATTTGCTGGAATATAAGTGGATTAACACACAAACACTTCGATCGTTATTATCCAACTTATGAACCTTTCTATAGATAATTACCATGCAATTCATCCTTTCACCATACTATAACCCCACTTCATTTGAAATATGGGCTATGTGTCAACTCCCGCTAAACTGACTATGTCACATCTAGTCCAAGTAATGTTAATTCTTATCCTAGGATCTCATTACTTTTATGTGTCATTGAAGACTCTCTTCATGACACATAACTATTCTAGCCAGAGAATCTCGAGTATTGTCCCTGATAAGAGGCCATAGGTATCATCTCCTTCTATCAGGAGTGGTGAATTCTTTATTGGCTACCTAATTACGTTCGAATACCAATAGCTGTACCTAATCACTACCCTAAGAGTAACCTCTTCATAAGGTAACAAGGAATGATGTCAAAGAGCAGGATTAGTATCCAAAATATCCTTGAGTGCCTCAAGTCTAAGGATATTTAAACCATTGCTATAATGAGATTGATCATTGACATTCAATAGATCATCCATAGCGGGTCATCCGATATACTTACTACCCTTAGTAAGCATCCACATGTTAAGGGTCATCCGATATACTTACTACCCTTAGTAAGCATCCACATGTTAACTCTAAACATCTCATGCTTACAGTTTATGAGATCCACTGCTTGATTAAATCAAGGAGTATAATATATGCTAGTCTGTCTAGATTAATAATGTCCTGTCTTATTAATCCTATAACTAGGGATTATTTTGAAACTAACATAATTACATATGATAGGAATCTCATTATCATGATCTCATCATGATTTCCTTCATGCTATGTTTTGTATCATATACTTCATTAATTCAATTTAATATCGATATCAATTCATATATAAACGAATATCAAATTAACGAAAAATGCATTTCGCTTTAGTAATCAAAATAAAATTTGCACAAAAATGCTAAAGGTGATTTCCTTTAGAGCACTACTCTAATAGAAAAATCATGTAGATAGGGTTGGCTATTTGGCTAATGTAGCTTATAAAAAAAAGAATGCCTAATCATCTCCATGTTAATGTATGTGATAAAAAAATGAGGTCTTGAATAGAAAATCAAAGCAAAATCAAGATGTACATGTCATGAAGGTCACACTTTAGCAAAAGACAATGAGACTGATATGGATATGTTGGTCTAATAAGGCTTAAAATCTCACTACATTTGTCTACCACTAGTCACTACTCTTCTAAAGATAGTGCATATCGACCAATCATAAAAGTAAAAGTACACAATAAAGTTGCTATGAAATTTTCTAGTCAATTCACACTTTAATCTTGACAATATAATCCTAAAAGTAATAGAAAATGAGAAAATGTTTATTTTTTTTGTTTTACTCTCTCTCTCATTTTGATTGAAAACAAAAAACAAACAAGAAACAAACTAACATAGAAACACATATGCATAACTAACTAGTGCAAAAAAGTAAAGGAAAAGAAATTTACTTCCATTCAGTTGCCTCCCAAGAAGTTCCTTTGTTTAGTGTCACTAGCTCAACTCTATGTTTGCCTATCATGTCATAAAATTGTGATCCTCAGGTTCCGCATGGCTTCCTCTACTTGAGGTTTTTTAGGATAGCGTCTCAATTCTTAATCATTCACGTATAATGTCTTCCCTATCTTCAAACATCCAATCTCTGTTGGGTCCATGCTCTCAAGAAATATTTTGAATGACTTTTCACCTTGTTCATTCTTGTTCAATTTCTCTAACCTACTAGGTAAAGGTAAAAAATCAGTCTTAACAACAAATTGTAACTTAGTATTTACCTCTAAGCTAAAAGATATATCATTTTCTAGTTTGAGCTCTTCCTCCAATTCTTCCACACAAGTAATTCCTTAAGTATTACACTCAAGATTCTCAAGCTCCTCATCACTTTGTAAGATCTCTACACTAACATTCACTGGGTACACCTCAGTTTAAGATGGTTGCATTTCTTCATTTTATAATTCTAGACAGTCGATCCTTTCTGCTATTTGACCCATTTGACGTAACAAGTTCTAGAGTCTAGACATTGTATGTTGATGGACGTACATTATTTCCTGCTAGAACTACTATTGTACGTCCTGTTGAAACTATTGTACACTCTATTGAAATTGCAAAGTATTAGCATTCATAATATTAATTAATTCTTCCAAAGATTTATTGGCTCTCCACATATTAGACGATTTGCCTTCCACCCTGCCAGAATTGTAGAGTATTAAACTGAATCTGTAAATTATTCTGTTGAATTTGAATATTGTTAGCAGCCATAAGATTGAACATATCTTCCAGAGATGTCCCTCTTCTAGAGTTGTTCCTCCAGTTGTCTTACGCCACAGCTTTTTGCCTGCATTTTTTCTATTGCAGCACCTCTGCTGAAGGCTCCTAACCATTGACGCCTCCTTATGTCACTATCGACTAACGACACAAGCTTCTTCATCCCTTCTTCCAGCCAACCTCCATACCACCATCGACCAGGAACGCCCTACGTTGCCGTCGACTTGCAACATTCTCTGAGGCCAGATATGCCATTTTTTACAAAACACAAAATGTAAACAATCCAGTAGCCACAAACAACCAAAACTTAGACAACACATCGTCTTCATTTGAGAACAACATAGAAAACACAAATATTCACCAAATTTAACCCTTTATTTCCAGTTGTCTCAAAACGCAAGTGCAAATCAAAAAAATCAAACTATAATACAAGCAACATAGCACCAACGTTTTCTTATATTTCAGCATCAATACATGCGTAAATAGCCAATTTTTCTAGCACATATGATGACGTTTCTAGAATAAACACTAATACGTAGAAATCCATTCCAGAAATCACAAATCCAAAGCACAATCTCCATTGCAAGCTAACATAACCAGACAACCCAGATTCACATTCAATTTTCAAAACAAAAGCAAACGGTAGATGCGAAAACATGGCTTAAAGAGAATTTCCAAAAATGCAATAACCAAAATAAAGGACATGAACAAATTTCCAGAATTCCAAAACAATTCTAAGGTTCATGAAGAATTAGATCAGATCTAATTTTTTCAATTCCAAATCTTTGATCAATAATAATTACATATCTTTTAATCAAATTATAAAAGTTAAGTGGACTTTGATACTATTGTTGGAAAACTGGGTCAAGATCTGATACCAACTACAGTAGAATAATTACAAAACCTTTTCATAACCTTTGATTTCCCGAAAACTAAGATTTCTTTAATTCTATAAAATGATTAATACAAATCATAATAAAGCAAAAAATTAATTGATACCTTGTTCCAAAGCTTGATCTTTATCTTGTTATATCCCTCAAACTGTTTCCAAAACCGATCTGTCTCAACCACTGTAGCAGCACAAGTGTCCGACCTTTAACGGTATCTACAGAACAAGTTAAGAAAACTCTGTAACATCTACAGAGACGGTTGAGTAAGAAGTGCTAGCTCCATAGAGTTTAAGCCTATTTATAATAAGCTTAGACATTTTAGTAATTTAATTGAAATTAAATTTTAATTTTAATTAAACTTTAATTAGAATTATAAATAATTCTAATTCAATACCAATTATACCAAATAAAATCCAATATCTCATATTTATCCTTATTTATTAAATATCTCATATTTATCCTTATTTATTAAATATCTCATATTTAATCATAAAGTTTCTCAAACTTTACAATTAAGTACAACTTGATTAAATTAACTTTGCTCTCTTCAACGCATTCTATATGTGAGACTCATTAGGTTCCCAAATATGTTAGCAATGATTATAAAATAAAATTCTGATTCATAATTAGAATTAGATAAATTAAAACTCTTTTTTATTTATATTTAATTCTTTAATTAAACAATTTATAATCATATATCTAAATTAGCTTCGAGCAACGTATCATGACCACCCAAATATTTAAGAATGTCAAAGTAATTTTGACTAACCTTTTGATACTTGATTTTTTTCGTATAATTCAATCCTTTCATCATACAATATTTTAATTAGACATAGGGCACAGAATTAATGTCTATCTTATTTTGAATCCAATCATATTAGTACCCCACCATTAGTTATTGATTCAATTAATGACATTTATAGACTATTTATAAAACGTTATTGCACCTTGGCCAAGAATTTTTCGAATCAATACTAATCAAAAAATAATGAAACATTCTCCCTAATTACTTTAGGGTGTTGAATCCTATCTTAATCACACAACTATCTCCATATAGTTCGTGTTACATCCAATGACTACCAATTGACAGACCCATGATTAAATAGGTCATAAGTAGTATCAAAATATAACAATCTCCATACAAGATAACCTTGGTGACCTTAAGTCAAATGATCACTTATACAATCATCATAATGAGAATTTCATAGATATACAAGTAATGTTTCAAATGAATTTCGCATATCAAGTATGTTCAGTGAATTTGTTCTCTAACAAACACTCACATGTTTGTTTAAGTATCTCTGTACTTTAGCTTGTGAGATCGACTATTTCTTCTATAAGGAAAAACATAACGTGTTCTAGACTTTTTGTGTTGTATTAATTTCCAGTCTTAATAGAACAACGACTATGAACAATTTAGAGATAAAATATAAATGGAATGTGAATCTCATAATTATAATTTCATTATAATTTTATTTGCAATCTACAATTATCTCATAGACTTTATCATATACATCTAAATATATACAAGATAAAGAATGCGTTTAAATAATTTGTCATTAAACTACTACAAAGTCAATTGACTATAGGACATAAACCAATAGGATCATCATAAGTAATTGTTAAATCCTCTTTACTTTGGTTGATAGATTTACATATAAATTGTTAAGAACCCAGAATATGAAGAGCCAGAAAATCAAAGCAGAAGGAATTTCTGTCTCTGTTTCTCATCTTGTAGTCATGTATAGCATGTCTTGTAGTCATGTATAGCATGTTTTGGTAGTATTTGTTTATTATAGCCTTTTTCCTTTCAGATTCGTATCTCAAAATCTAAATTCAGGAGACCTGTACCTTTGGTGAGTTTTGATCAAATCATTAATTTTCCAATTACTTATCTATTAGTTATGTCCGGCTAGAGAGATTTTCAAGTTTTAGTAGGCCTCGATTAGATCAACTACGAAAATAATGAGGAAAGTTCATCCCCACGATAATACTCTGCACTTGGTTGTAGGTAGCGTTTTATAGACTCGCCAGTCGGAGGGTTCAAACCATATGTCGAGGGGTTTTCTGAATATAGTGTTTCAATGATATACGAAACAAAAAATTGTTTCATGGTCATGAAATCTTCTCATATTTCAGAAGTTAAGATTGAAAATATAACCGTGTCTGGCTTTTGTAAATTTTTGGGCATTTTCACATTAACCTCCAGGACGGCATCTCAGAAACAAATTCTTGCAAACCAAGTTCTTCACAGATAGTAACACATGTCCACGTCTGGACTTTACAGGAACATCTTAACCATCCAGTAAAAGAGTGTCTCGCAGGCCTATGAACCACTCCTGGTCTTCATAACTAAGTACTGTAACTTCCAGAGAACTAATTTAAGGTATTGAAGCGAGCTAAAAGATAAGCAAACTGACTAAAGTACTGAATGAGGTAAACAAGAAGTTCAGGATAACCTTCAGCTCAAGCAAAATGTCCAGAAGTAGAAGCTACGGGGTACTGAATATAGTTTCCTCTAAATTGTCAGCCAAAGCCATAGGCATCAGGACCAAGCCTTTGCTCTGCAGCAAATTGGATGCAGCTGATGGATTTGTTTCTAGCAATTTCCCAACCATCTCTTCAAGATGTTCTTTCCTCATTTGCTCATAAACAAAAGAGTGGCCATAACCCTGAATATATATATATAAAAAGGAAATTCGACGACATCAGGCTTCAAACGATGAGATGAAATGCTGCTAAGATGATGAGAAATACATGTTGGTTATTGTTTGATGTCATACCTCGATGGAAATAAAAGCACCCGAAGTTGCTTCACCACCTAATCTGGTCTGAGATAATTCCTGTTTTCGTGATTCTCTCATTAGATAGAACATGAACAATTCCACAATGAGATTTTGGACAATACTCCGAAAGTTTTATTAATTAATAATCAAGATTTTTTTTAATTATTATTGCCTTTTGCTTTTGTTTCGGGGATGGAAAGTTTCAAGCATAGTTCCAGTCATGGAGACAAGAGGTCAGAAACTAAAGATATCTATCAGCAATTGAGAATGCGCCCTTGTTACAATGAAATGTGTGTGTCAATAAAGAGGTAAATAAGTACGTGGCAATGATCCGACTATTATAATGACCACTTGTTAATTAAGCTTGAATGTACACATCTGCCATGGCGTTTTAAGAGCAGACGCTAGGAGGAACTTACTCTCATCTGAAGCTGCAGATACTTGATGTAGTCAATAACTTCATCTAGAATACCAGCTTGAGAGGCCTTCAAAACAAAGAAAACAACCAAATCCAGTTTTATATAAGATGAACATAGGCAAGTCGTCTGTATTTGTAATTGATGTATAAAGTACTGATGACAAGTTCTATAGCAATTATATAGACAGGCATGTTAAATGAAATGACCGGCCAAGCAACTACGTTCACAGGATATGGAAGAAGCTCCTGCAGTGCCTTGAGTCCTGCTGCAATTCGTAACCTGCGTTCCTGAAGTAAGAAAATCAATGTCATGTCTAGTGAATTCATCGAAACAAGCACCGAAACATTTACCAACCAATTCAATTAACGGTAACATTCTTTCCAAATTTGAGTACATGACATTAGATTTGGTATGCTCAGTTATAAGACAAAAACGTTTATATTTATATGCCCAGTACTCTGATAAAGAAGAAAGATCCTCTTACGCGACCACTTCTAAGAGCTGCATCTTTTGATGGTTTAGAGAGATAGGCAGATGGAGCAACCATTACTCTAGGATGAATCTGAAGAAGGTCAACATTATCTGTGCTTGGCTCGTACATCCAAGAATTATTAATCTGCACTTGGTGGAAAAATACTCGCTCAGACAAAACTAATCTAATCAGACCGGGTTAGAGATGGAACGATGAAGCAAAGAAAACCTGGCTCTGATGTTGTGAACTTTGCCGCATGTTCTCTGGTTGTTCTTCGTTACCTGGTGTTGAGCATCTCACCTATCAAACACAACCAAAGCAGTATGCTTGATAATTGCTACAGAATGTACTGAAACCAAATACCAATTACATTCAAGCTCTTACATTTAATGAAGCTTCAACGTTGCCAGAATTGAGCATATGGGCATATGGCTTCAAGTCGTAAATATCCATATGAGAGAAACCATCACGAGGCTTCAAACCACAAGCCATCCATGAGCAGTTGGTCACTTTTTCACTTTGAACATCTGAGACTCCTTTAACATCAGGCAGCATATCAAGGGGTGGGCTTATGCCTCTCAGGGCATCAGACGGAGAACCATTTTCAAGAAATTTTGTGTCTGCGAGAAACTCATAATAGCTTAGCTGGGCTTTAGGGCAATCAACCCATTGAGCTAGAGGCATAGCAAGAGTATGGGTTTCGCGGCTACTCCCTGTGAAAAACATCTCATTATCATCATTTCCAGCAACTAAAGGAGCATTATTAGACTTCCCTCCCAAATTGGACGGCATCGGCTTTGGAGGGTTGTTACAGCTGCTTGCGCCTTCCATACTCTGCCAAGTAAAACACAGTGGCATGATTATTACACTTGCCAAAAATTAAAAAAGAAAGTTATAAAAGAACAATTCTAAACAATGGCCTGAACCTGATCAGTGACATAAAAAGCATTCTCATGCGTGCAGCAGGAATATAAAGATCAAGAACACATCATGAATACATGTATGTCTTTACGATGAAGAGAAAAAGCTGGAATGCTGATATGAACTTGGGAAGCTACACATCAAGGGTACTTCATCTATTAACAGCTGAGACAATCGTAGTTTAGGTAACAAACACTAGGGTAGTGACAGATACTGGCAAGTAACGTAAAACCACACAAGAAACCCATCATGGACGATGCAAAAAACCAAGAGAAGTCCAAAAAAAAAAAAAAAAGAAAACCAATGTTTAGATGGTTCCTAGAGTGGAATGAAACTCAAGAAGAGAAGTTGGCAACGCATATAGAAAAACGAAAATGAGCTTACAGTTACAGCTACAGGAGGAGTCAGGATGGCGTAAAAAAAGGTGAGAGGGGTCTTTGTTTAATTTGAATGGGAAGTGAACTAAAAATGGAAGACAGGACTCTGCAATTGCCAACATTTGTGTTGTGTGCTTTATCGCAATGTACATGTGACAACCAGACCACTACTGTCGTCTGGAGGCGGCAGCGCCGTAACTGCCCAGACTTGCATGTTTGGTCTTTTTTAGTGTGTATTTATCTTTTTTCTTTTCTCCGCGTATGTATGCTTTTTGTTTTTGACGTTGCCATTCCTATGAAATTTTAGTAGTTAATATTTATTTATTTATTGCCGTTAAAGTTGCAAATATCACTAAATTTGGTACCGAATTAGATTTTAATACAGTATTATACCAATTTCGATCAATATCGAATACCTTTTTGATTAATTTTTTAGGTTTATAAAATAGTCCCTAAAATTTTATAAATTTTATAAAATAGTCCAGTGGTATATTATACAGTTATATACTGTATACTTTACAAATTTACATCAATTATAATTGTTGCTTTTCTATATGAATATAATATCATTTGACCAATTTCAATTTAGGTTTTTTTGTATATATTTAAAAAATTATCTTTTCTTCAAATAATAATAATGTAATTGTATTTATAGACTACAGCTACATGTCATTTAGCATAGCATGAATGGATTTTCTTATGAATATGATGTCATTTATCAAAGCATGAGCCTTGAATGGATATTATGGATTGGATCTTCTTAATTTTTATTTTTATTTTTAATTCTGTTTTTGTTTTCAAATTTGATTTATTTCAAAGCTCAAACTTCAAACACAAATGAACCAAACCAATTGAAGTACCAATATCAAATCATTACAGTTAACCACATTGCAATATACCTTTCATGAACTAAACTAACAAATACAATTTTCACTTTTCATTTCATATTTTCATCATCATCTGATTATTCCACAATCCAAAATTTCAAACCAACCACTTCCAAACCAACTACAAACAATCAAGTGATCTAACCTAACATAAACAATTTTTTCATTACCAAAACCAAAAACCAATCCACACATTATAACCTCCAAATCCAATCCAACATTCCAACTCTATCTACAGAGAATCTATAGACAATTCAACATTTTCTCTAACTATCGACAAACAATTCACCAAAAATTTATCACAATACAAACAATCATTCACAACATAAAAAATTTACATAATAATTCTAACAGAAATTCAATTAAAAAAAGCACACCCAAAGGCCAAAGCCAAGTCAATATAAACACAATTGGTAATGGGTCAGATGACGAGATATGGGTATTATTCCCATATTCGAATGCTAACGTTGCGATGGAAATGGACAGGCGAACAATAGGCGATGGAGAGGAAAGAGGGCGGCTGATGTTGCAACTTGCGGCTTGCGATAGGCGAAGGAGAGGGACGCTATTACGCGACAGGTGACGGAGAGAACTGCTGGAGGCTGGAGCACGATCGTCGACTACCGCTGACGATAAGAGGAGAAAAGAGTGGAGAGCGATAACGGACACAGACAAAGAGAGGAGTGAAAAATCAAAATAAGAAGAAGCAGCAGAATAGAGGGGGGTATTTAGGATTTTTTCTTCAATTTGGCCTTTCAAATTTTCACATTTTACGGTACCGACGTGGTATTTTCCAGTACTGTCATAGCGTTTGTTTGCTGTTCTCATGGGTAGGGACAGATGACAGGGATGTAAAAGTTCTCTGCCTCGGAGTGTTTGCTTGGTGTCCTTACCTATTTTTGTTCCGTCTTCAGAGCACAAGGACAGAAATTTTTTGTTCATTCCAAGACTATGGTACAAGATTTCTTGTCCTAAGGACGAAAACAAAACATATAAGGAAATGTCAAAAATACCCCTCCCACTACATAATCAATTTGTTATTCTTAATTATATTATTAAGCTCATCATCATCATTATTATTATTATTACTATTATTACTATTACTATTATTATTATTATTATTATTATTATTATTATTATTATTATTATTATTATCATCATCATCATCATCATCATCATCA
>JANZXR010000009.1:19099874-19129680 GCA_027575705.1 Erythroxylum echinodendron
GGGAATCTGTTAAACGATGTGTTGCAGAGAGAAGTTGGTGGCCGATTCATGGAGAAGCTTGAAAGGAACAGAATCCTCGCTCAAGTTTGCTCCCTTTTCCCTTTCCCACTTCAATTTTCGTGTTGGACTTCTTGTTTTTAGTCAGTGCTGTGGCAGTGGTTTGAGATTGTTAGATGTTTATGAGACTCTTTTTTTTTCCCCCTGAAAATGGTTCTTTTTTTGCAAGTTTTGTGTGTTGTGATATTGCTCTTTGCATGGTTTTGTTTGGTTGCTCAGGAGACAGAGAAAATCGAAAATATGAGACCTTTCTTAAGTTTTGTGACGCTTTTGTGTAAAATATGAAACTAAAACTTCTTAACAAACTTCTCTGTTTTTTTTTTCCCTAGATCATTCCTCCTCCTGTGACGATCGCACCTTTTCTTTGAAATCTCTAGTTTTTACCTTGTTGATGACAATTTTCTTCTGCTTTGGTTACTCTATTTTCAGCAGTCATTCCCTTCTCTTTCTGAAATTTGTGATGCTTTAAGAGAAAAATAAAAGAGGGAAGCCGGGCATAGTTTGTGTTTGATTAAATGCCTAAATGAAAGCTTTTAATTCCACCATGGAAAGCTGCCGCCTCTGGTGATATTTTCAAGGGCCAAATGTGTTTTTCTATAGCTTCTCTAGAGGCTCAAATGGAAATATGGAGGTGCTTTTAGCTTGTTTGCTTAACACTTGTATGTCTTAATTGTTTCGGTTAGCTCAACAAAAGGAGTTTCTCTCGGGTTTCCGGAAGTTGGCAATGCTTTTTTAGGTTTGCAAGTGTACAGAGTTCGTTATTGGGTTTTATTTCTGAACTCTCCACAATACTAGGGTTTTTGCAAATGCATCTTCAACATACGGGTAAATTTGAAATACCCAGGTGAGTTATTCAATCAACTTTATGAGTGTTGTACATGGATTAATTTTGTTCAATGTCAAATGGGTTTAGTGTTTTTCACTTGATTTTGCTCAATGTTTGCTCCAAAATTCCCATACCAAGTACGCTTTTTACTCTCAATTCTGTCTTTTACTCAATTTTACCTATGAGAGTATGGTTCAACTAGGTTTTGGATTTGGGCTAGTTGCATCCATTATCTGGGATTTTGATCATAAGGGTTGAACGACTTTTATTATTTCATGTTTCGATGTGGTTTGGGACCTCATAGCCTTTCTAGTATTAGAGTTATGAGTTGTGGATTGTGATTGTGCTGCTTATTTTGGAAGTGCTATCGTACTTCTTACTGGTCTTGTTTTGATGCCATCAATTTGTGCCATTGGAGGATAAGTAAAGTGTAGGATAGATGGGCTATGCTATAATAGCAGATTTGTTTTTTTTGTCTTTAGTTTGCTATGACTTTGTGTCATTTGATGTCATCACTATGCTCCTTATTAGTAAACAAAATGAGCTGTTGGTATTAGATCTGTTGTTTCTTTGTATTTTTGTCTTGGATTTTGGCAATTATGTGCAGCACCATGGTTTGCTCAACATCCTCCTCAGCAAGACAAATCTTTTCTCCATCTATTGAACAGCCAAACAGAGAAGTTTCTTCTTACCTTTTATTGTTCTTTTTAGTTCTTGTTTCATATTCTCTTTGGTTCTATTTTATTTTATCTATTTCCTTATTTCATTCTTATTAAGTATTTATTAATAGTATCATTCGTATTATTATTTATTTGTTTTTACGCATTTATGAATTTATTTTTATGTATTTATTTATTTACTCTTTTAACCTGCATTACTTATTTGTATTTTTTTGTATTATTACTATACTACTTTTTTTTCTTCATGTCATAATCACATGTGGGTCTACCGGAAACAGCCTCTCTACTCTGTAGGGGTAAGGCTGCGTACTATCAGACCTCCTTAAACCCTGCTTTAATGCGAAATTTCAGACTGGGTGATGATGATGATGATGATGATGATGAAAAAGTCCTATTTAACCTATTTTCTTATTTAATAGTGAAATAAACCTCAATCATTTATTTTGATTATTTTATGGACTTGCCATATTAAAAATTATAAAAATATAAATTAGTCATCTCTCTACTAATTAGGATTATAAACAGGTTTTCATCAAGTTTCTGTAGTTGTAGCTGTAGCTGATACGTATTAATGATTATACCCTAATGATTTGTGACAATTGTTTGTTTAAGATCCTCAACTTATGAACGTCAATTTTAATTTTATTCATCAAGATCAAGCTTATGATAATATACAATATCAATATTAAAAATAATATCTTCAAAATTTTAAGCCAATATTTTTTAAATTCCATAAATTCTAATATACATGATAATTTGTTAATCATATAATAATCAAAATCTCAAATAATAGAACAAGTTATTTTAGGCAAAGCAAAAAATAGCTTTAATTTTTCAAGTCACTGCTATTTAAATTCGATAAAATATAACACGCGTAATAATTCACAAATTACAAATTAACCAAGGGTGGAATAATTGAGTTTATTATTGGTAATTATTACCCGAGTCAATAGGATTCGAAGCTGAAGCTGTCGCAGGTGGCCCCTTTCAGCAATATAGACGAGCTAAATCCTAATTTCTGGTTTTCCAAATCAAACTGCAGTAAATTGTCTTCCATCTGATGCCCACCAATTACCACCGATGTTCTCGCATTGGCCCCACCATCCAGGAACCCTAAGCACCACACATCCACTCCGTCCTTGCTCATACTCACCATGGAGTTTGACCCAAATATCCTCCAAAACACGCCGTCGTTTTGCATCATTAGGTCCACGGTGGGGACTCCTGGTCCCACTCGCGTAACAATAACGTCACTCGCTGGATAGCACACATCGAAAGGCTCCACTGCAAGTCTTTCAGTGAGGTTCAACCCACTGGATTCTTTTACGAACACCTCTATAAAAGCCTTGTATATGGAGCTCTCCAGCTTTGTGTATGGATTTGCCGTGCTTATCTTCGTCCCGCCAAATCCATTCTCATCAACGGTGAGTAGTGTCTGTGAGTTATTAAACTCAACCGCTTTCCCATTTACTTGGATGGAAGTCAAATTTATGTAATACTCATCGGACGGCTGTTGATACGTTATGACCGTGTTCCCCACAGGATTCAGGATCAACGGCGTATAAACAAGCGATTTGGAAATATCAACCTGAGACGAAAAGTAGTAGGGTCCACTGGATCCAATTAATGCCACGCCTGGTTTAAGAGAACTGGAGAGACAAAGCGCAAAATAGCGAGGAGCAGATAATGCCTCGCTAACCTGCGCCGGGAGCGAATGGTTGGACCTCCCAAGCGCAACTAGTCCCGTCGCCTTATGGGCGAGTCCCTTGAGAAGGAAAGTCCTAGAACATGAGAACACAAAATCCGGAACCACACCAAGCTGACCAGGAACTGATCCGCCGGCGACTGGCAGTGCAAGCGAGTCAACGATGGCGTTGGCAACAGTGACCTGTCGGGTGACGGGGTTCTCGGGATAGAGAGAGCAAGTGTCGTTAGCACAAGCTGGGCCAGGGGAAGCGTAGCAGTTTCCGCATGCGAGAGAGTGGAAGGAGTTGCAGAGAGGTGAAGCGCAAGGCACGTGGCGATAAGAGGTGGAGTTGTAGTTGGTGTAGCAGTCGGCCCAAGTGAAGGAAGCACCCAGGTCAAGGTGTAAAATGGTGGGTTGGAGTGGGGTTTTGAGGTAAAGCGTCAAAGTGTAGAGTAGGGTAGAGTGATCTTTCTGTATTGGAGCAACATATGCCTTCTGAGAAGACGCTGGACTGAGGATTAAGGATAATAAAAGGAAGAAGATTGTCGGTAAATGCATTGTTCAGGCAAACATGGAAGAATGAGCCAGACAAGATGGAGCACAGACAGTAAAGGAATTAAATTAAGCAGGTGACTGTTGGTGGATTCTGAGTTGCTTGGGAGTCGTGAATATAGCCTGTGCGAGCGCGCGCGCGCGTGTTCAATTGTAGTTACCTAAACTACGCTCACGTAATGTTCATCAAAGAAATTTTTATATAAAAATCTAAATTTAATAATTGATAATTAATTAATATATAAATTTATTAGGACTTAAGTAGTTGAATTGAATATTACTATTAAGTCAAAATGTGATTACGGACATATACAATATTACGCAATCTTATTTTTAATAAAAAATTATTTTTTGATAAATTTATATAAAATATATTTATGTGTGCGCACAAATATGTATATTAAAATAATGAAATAGAAATAATTAAAAATAAATAAACATAAAGGTAAAAATAATAATATCAATAAAATAAAAATAAATATGCATAAAAATAAATGACAGCATAAATATAAAACAAGGGAATAAAAATAAAAATAAAAATAAAATAAGTAAATAAATAAATACATAACCAAGAAATAAGACAAGTATATAAATAAAACAAACAAATTATTATGAGAAAATATTTAGTCTGAGTAAGAAAAACATATTAACATGGCCTCTGTGCAAGGATGACACGCCCAATTCAAGAAATGGTGAGTAGAACTTTGCCACATATTGTATATAAGCAAAACTTTGCAGCATATCAAGGCATATTTTCCTTGTTATTTTCTTAATAATTTTGTTTCTAAACTTGTATCACATAATGAAGATTTGTAGTAGTTTTTTTTTGGTCTGTAAGTTGTTATTATTCTATTTTAATTATTTATTATTTTTTTACATCAGTTATGTTTATTTGACTATTTTTGTCATATCTTCATATCACATTTTTATGTGGGTCTATCAAAAATAGCCCCTCCGTTAAGTAGGATAAGGCTACGTACTATCAGACTTCCCCGAATCCCACATTTGTGAAGGATTCAATTAGATGACGACGACGACGACGACGATAATGATGAAGAAAAAATGTAGGGTAAATAACTAAAAAGGAAGTACCACATATTAATAAGTAAAAATGTTTTTAATTTTATAAAAATAAGATTTTATTATTTATATTAACAATAGTTACCAAAATTTCATCTAAAGTAAAGTATTTCAAATTTAAAATTTTTAAATATTAGATGCTGATTAATAAAATTTTAAAAAATCATCATCCAAAATTTAAAATGCTAAATACTCTTCTTCTTCGAATAGTCCTCCTTTACCACTTAAGACGGATTGTATTTTTAATTAGTTATCAAGGTTAAACATGTCACACTCCTTTGTTAATTTATCCTTTAATACTTATAAGATTACAAGTACATAATACATTTTAAAAATTTGCTAGTAAAATAATATTATTTTGATGGTAAAATTTGAATAAGTTCCAACTTTTTTTTATTGAGCCAGCCCATTCTCAAAGCTCTCATACTCTCGCTAGCTGGCAGGGTGGCAAAACTATTAAAATTAATTAGTGTGATTTCACAGTTTAATTTTAAATAATTTATTTAAAAATATATTAGTCATTATATGTATTTAATAATATATTCATATGAAATTGTAGACGATTCTGCGTACACTGAAGCGACATGATTTGCCCTCATTACGCTGACTTTTTATGTTAGAGAAAAAGAATCGACTGTACAAATCAATGACCCAAACTTGCAAGGGTTTTTCAGTAAAAAAACAGCAAATAACCTGACGACGTCGTTTGAAATAAAGTTCAATTATCAAACTCACGGTCGCGGGCTGTGCTACTCGAAGTCTTATTCTTCCTCTTATCCGGCGTGCCCCTAAACGCCGTCGATTTTTGGCCTCTTCGAAGTTCTTCACAATGAAGCTCGTCAGGTCAGTTGCTCATTTCTCTCCTCCTTTGATTGTGCAAGTCTTTTCACTTTTTGTTTTATTTTCCTTTTGATATTGGTTAAGATCTTAGTGATTCCGCTGGAATTCGGTTACTAGGTTTTTGATGAAGTTGAACAATGAGACCGTTTCGATTGAGCTCAAGAACGGAACCATTGTGCACGGCACCATCACAGGTTTTTTTTTTCTTCCTTTTCCCATATTTATTGTGCGTGTGGGGTTTTGTTAAAACCCTAGTCTGAGATGGCGCCTTTTCTTTTATGTGTATTTTGCGGGTTATTGAGAAGCTTAAGAGGGAATTTCCGGTGTTGAAAATTGGGTTTGTTTGTCTTCCATTTGGAATTTAACTTCGTAACTACGAGTCCTATGAATTCAACTTCTGTCTCTTTAGGACTCGAGAGTCAAAATCGTTTCCACTCAGCTGCATGTGAAACTACTCACTGTGTATACTCTTTAACCTTTCATTTAATCACTATTTTCAATTTCTTAGTCCTTTAGAGGTTGATGAGTGCCTCAGATAATAGAGGTCAATGTGGTTGCTTTCCCGATGCTAATATGAAGAACTTTTAGATTATATTTGTCACCATTTTTTCCAGTCAACAGTCGATAAACGCAGGGTTTCTTTCCTGTTTCTGTTGTTATTGATAATCAATTCCTGCGGTTTCTTATGCGGCTCAGTATATGTTTCTTGAATCAGCAAGTCAAAGTAATGTCAAGTTTTGGCATTTACATTCTCTTAGAAATCTTTAAGTGCACTTGTCATTTCTGTATATTCTTTCCTTCAATTAGAGGTAGCTTTGGCATTTTGAATACACGACCAGAGTAGATCATATCTTTTTGTTTTGGTTAAGCACTAGCCACCTTATTCTACCACCCAATGTCATCAATTATATCATCATAAAATTAATCCATTTGAGTTGATTCTGTCTAAAGTTTGATTTATAATTGTTTTCCCCTGGTATTATGCGTAGACGGCAGGCCTAACTTCTTTAAATTTTATGGTTTTGCGAAAGATGCAATAGGGATAAACAATGGTTTAAATCTGACAATTCTCAAGTGTAGTAATTTCAGACCTCTGATATATGAGTTCAACTCCAAACAGTACAACCTGCCTGTACTTGCACAAGAGCTCAACTCCAAACAATTCAACTGATTTACTTGCTCAAGCGCCCTGCAATAGGATAACCAATTAGTAGCCCTATGATTTGCTATCATCTTGCCCCTTCTGATCTCCTTTTTTCTATGTATTTTGGATAAGTTCTGTTATAACCAATTAATCTGTGTGAAGTGACCTGTGAGGAAATGCACAAATTCTTTGCTGATAACTACTATTTCCCTATACTGGAAGGTCCAGATTGGTGAAGAAACATGACAACTTCTTGATTTGCTGACATCAGGTGTAGATATCAGTATGAATACTCACCTGAAGACAGTGAAACTAACACTGAAAGGAAAAAATCCGGTGACATTGGATCATCTCAGTGTTAGGGGTAACAATATCCGCTATTATATCCTTCCTGACAGCTTGAATCTGGAGACATTGCTAGTGGAAGAAACACCCAGGGTCAAACCTAAGAAGGCAACTGCTGGTATGTCTACTCTTAACAAACTCTTTCAAGCAGATTTGGGTTACTCGTTTTATGTGCACCTTTTGCGGTGTGCTATGAATGCTCGGAGTTGATGTTTGGTAAAATTCAGGGAGACCTTTGGGGAGAGGCCGTGGCCGTGGACGAGGAAGGGGACGTGGACGGGGCCGTTAAAAGTATTGCTGTGTTTCTGACTTTATGGCAACAGCTAATGTAAACACTTGTACTTTAAGGAGGATCCCGATCTGTTTGTCCTAGTGAGGAAAATGGAGAAAACATTGTGGCTAGTCTTGCTTGTGGAGCTAGGCTGCGGACTGTCTCGTTGAGTTGATTACCAAATGATACCTCATGGCTTTACGTTATGCTATTGTTTCTTTCATATTTTATCCAGTTAAAAGATTTCAGCGGCCATCATTGACAGGGCATCCTGTTCATTAGCAATTTTTCGTTGTCATGCGTTCCAATTATTGTTGCAATTGCTTCATTCAAATTGGTCCCGCAATTATAGCTTCTGCATCTATAATTGGAATTTATTAATGATAAACTATTATTTAATAGTTGTTATTATTAAACAAGAAATTATTTTAAAAGGAATACAAAAATCAAGATTACAGAATTATTTTTATTTAATTATGTACAACCTACTGTAGCTAAGGCCTCGAGCAATAGATTGAAGAATTATTTCTGAGGCCCAAATTCCCATAAAATGATTTACTCTTTAGATATGACAAAATATCATGTCGAACTCAAAACCCTACCCGATTCAGGACCGTCAGATTTATAAAACTTGTTCGATACGAGACTCACTCATATGATATCAGAGCCATTACTTGCTTCAGAAAACAAGAGTAAGAAGGAGAAACGGCAAAGAGTGGAGGCCTAGACATGGAAACGAAGCCCTTGAAGCAAGCGATGGTGGTGTTTGGGGCTCTAGCATTTGGGTGGCTGGCCATTGAGATGGCTTTCAAGCCTTTTCTCGACAAGGCACGCTCTGCAATGGATAAATCCGACCCTGCTCGCGACCCCGACGACGAGAATCCGGGTGGCGATATTGCCCCTGAGGCTGAAGACCAGCTGGCCACGGACAAGTAATATTTTGTTGGTTGTCTCAAAGTTCAGAACTATGAATCGATGATTGAATGTCTTTTGTCTTTTGTGTATGTAGTGTGTTAGAAGCATCTAATCTTAGGTGTCTCGTTTTTCTTAATTTGGTGATTTAAGATCTGAAAATTGACTTATGAACATCAACTGTTTTCAAGGTGGAAAAATTAGTGCAGGGCTGGGACATACCTAAACCAATTTACAGTGGTTAATTGGAGAGAGGATTATGAAACCTCTGTTCCAACATTGAATTTTTATGATGTGAAAAGGATTGAACACCCAACTAAACATCTGGTAGCGGAAGAAAATATGTAATAAAAAGCTGGTGTTTAATTTAATTTTAAACGCACTGCGGTATAGTGTTTATATGATGCACCAAGAGGTAAGTATAATGTTTTCAATTTACGACTTAATTATTAATATTACTATTAGTATTTTGCACGAAATTTAATAAAATTTTCAAAATTTATTAAACACCGAAGTTGACCGTGACCCAAACGACAGCAACCCTTCTCCTTCTCCTCCTCCTTCCAATCATCACTCCATCAACATTGTCACAGTGAATTTGGTAAAGTGTCTATTCTAACTTCGCAAAGTTTTTAACCCCTTATGCATGCAATCTGTTAATTTATTCTTGTCACCTTGCATTCCGTAAACCCTACACGCTTCTGTCCCCAAGTAAATGCCCTTTATAGGTTGATAGTTGCGTGGTCTCTGTCCTGATTCCTGAATGAGTGGCTGCCACCATTCTTCAAATATCGGGAACCGTGTGATTCGCAGAACTCGAGGCCCCATGTGTCTGATGATTGGTTTATTCACGTTTCTTTGGGGAAATCTCATGAAGTAAACATGGAGCTCTTCATATGGGCGTTGATGTGAAGCGTGACCAGCTTAATTATACAATCTTCACGCTAGTACATTTTATCTAGCTTTTAGTATGTCCTTAAGTAGTCCACCTAAACTATCTAAATATCTGAGATTGTTAAAATTTAAATTCATGTTATGAAATATTTACTTTAGATATTGGACAATGCTAATCAATAACATGTACATATGTTTTCGGGTTAGCATTGAACCATTTGTCCATAAGCCCAAAAAATCTAAGTTATACTTAAGGACTTCGACAGAATTAATTTCATTTCTCCAAAAGAATGTAAACATGAATTTACCGGAGAGAGTAAATTATCAAATCACACTCATTTTACCAATATTCAGGAAGAGAAAAGCACGTTTCCCCTTAAGGTGAGGGGAAAGGTGTGTGATAAGCTGTTTCCAATTTCGTTTAAAGTGCCATACCATATTCACCTTTCTACACTCGTGAGTCGTGACAGCTTCAAGCTCACGACAAAGCATATAAATAACAGTCAAAAAGGTTCCTTTATGTGTTGTTGTCGTTGAAGTCAAGTTTCCTGTTTCTCTGGAAAATTTAAAAAATCGTCATTTATATGCCAAAAAATTAAAAATCGTGGAAATGAAAATTCGTTGATATAAAATGATATGGACAATCATGTAGGGCTTTATACAACACCTATAAAATCAACAAAGATAATCAACCAATTTAAAGCAATTCATTGGCAACAAATAATTGAGCCGAACAGCCTAAATGAGCAAAAAAAAGCACCGAATTTACATGAAAAATCTTCTAATATAGAAAGAAAATTTATTTGCCAAAATAACAAGTAAATCTATTAAATCAAATACTAACTTTACCTTAGCTTAAGTTCTAAGCTGTTGACTGTACCCAAAACACTATCATAATACAAGAACAAGTAACCCAATAAGACTCTAAAGTTCAATTACTATTTCATATCAATACTACTCCGGACTAATCACGAAAATTAAACTCTAAAAACCTGTAGTTCAAAAATGCTATTATTTCCCAGTTGAACCAAACAAATTAACATAAGCAGACCTTCATTCACATAAAAAAAACAACGTCCAAAGGCCAAAATACCCTTAACTTAAGTTGTTGTCTACTATGTTGTCATACCAAAGGAAAAGAGAGCTTCTTATTCTCCCTCTCACTCACTAACTCTTCCCTTGTTTTTCTTATGTATTTTGATGCCCTTCATATTTGTCTTTTATTCCTTATAAAAATTAGATACATTAGACACGGTCACTCACATGAGTTTCTTTAGTAACCATGTCCTTCAATCTCACTTCAATAATTAATAGTCGTGTAGATACATAGTTCCAACAACTCATATAGTCTATAGACACAACTCTGTCTAATACCAATATAGGCGTGTCTGATCTCAACATAAGTGAATCATCCTTATTCAATTTGTACATAGTTATAGGAACTTATATCGTCAATCACACAATCGTGCCTAACAATAATATAGGCATGTTTAACCTTAACACGGGTGCGTCTTTCATAAACAACTTCAATTCATTATTTTTTTTGCCTTAATCTTGCCCAGTTTTTGTTACTTTTGATCCATAAATGCAACCAAAACCTCTAAAATTTAAATTTGGTGGTATTGGTTAAGTAAATATTTATAAATTGGGGCTAAATTCAGAATAATATCCCTATCCAACCCATTTTGGATGAAAAATAAGGCACCTCATTAATCACTTAAATCCATCATGACGAGCTTAACTACAAAGCTCAAGCTTACTTTTGGAAATTACCTTTGTCAACATATCAGTATCGTTTTTATTCATGTGAATCTTATTTAATTTCATTAGTCACTCCTCAATCATAAATCGCTACCAATGATACGTGACATCAATGTGCTTAGTGCGAAAATGGTATATGGAATTTTTGATCAAATTCATGACATTTTGATTGCCACAAAATACCACATATTCATCTTGTTTCACGTCCAATTCTCAAAGAAATCGCACCAGCAAAGCACAAACTCAACCTGTAAGTACCCTCAAATACCTAAGAATCCACTTCATTGCTTCTTATTGAACTTTTCCTGGATTAGATAAATACCTTCTTATTAAGCCAATAATATATGTGATGTCTGGCATAGTGCACATCATACATATATCAAAGAGCCAACAACAAAGGAATATTGAATAGAGGACATACTAGCTTTCTCCTTTTTAGTGGTAAAACAAACTAGCTTGCTCAACTTGAAATAAATTGCTAATGGTGCACTAACTAGCTTAGAATGCTTCATATTGAACTTTTTAAGCACTTGTTCAATTATACTTTTTTTATGACAACTACAACTTTTTGACCCTTTTTTCATGAATAACTTCCATATCTAAAATTTGTTTTACAAAACCTAAATCTTTCATATCAAAGGACTTAGACAATTCCTTTTTCAACCTTTGAATTATGTCGACATCTTGTTTCACTATCAACATATCATTAACATACAAGAGAAGGATAATGAAGTTACAACCAGGAAACTTTCTGAGATACATGCAAGGATTAGTTGAAGTTCACTTATAACCATTACTAGTCATAAATGAGTCAAATTTCTAATACCATTACTTTTGTGCCGATTTGAGCCTTAAACCTTCTGGTTGCTCCATAAGTAATTCCTCTTGCAAGAAAGTGATTTTCATATCAAGTTGTTCAAGTTCAAGATCTAAAGTGGTAGCTAAACCTAATGCAATGCAAATGAAAATCATCTTAACTACTGGTGAAAATATCTCATTAAAGTTGATACTCTTTTCTAATTACATCCCTTTACTATTAACATTGTCTTACGCTTCACCAACTTATTACCATCTTTCTTGATCTTGAACTCCTATCGATTTTTCAATGCCTTCTTACTTTGGGAAGCTTCCTAACTAGTAGGTCTCCTTCTTTTTCAAAGAATAAATCTCCTCTTGCATTGCCTCGAGCCAAAAGTCTTTGTCTTTATATGACTGCACTTCTTGAAAATTTTCTAGCTCCCTCTCCACAATGACTAGGGGCTCTTCTAAACTTAGGTATCTTGTTAAAGGCTTTTTCTCTCTAGTTGATCTTTGAAGTTAGATATCTTTCAACGTTGAGACATATTGCTCCCCTAATTAATGATGCCAATGGATCTCATCTACATCATATATAGGATGTTTATCATATGGCTTATCACCATTAGGTTGCACTTGATCATTATCATTATGGCCTGCTAGCTCATGCTTTTCGCCCTTTTCACCTTTAAGTTGATTAATAGAAGTATAAATATGAGAAACATATGTAGCACCGTCAAATGAAATACTAAAAGTAGTCTTACTATCTTTGACGAGATCTGCACCTATCTTATACTTATAGAAGACTATGTCTCTGTTTCTGACAATCTTATATTTCTTTGAGTCTTAGAGCTTATAACCAAAGTCTTTATCACCATATCCTACAAATACACAAAGATCAAGTTTCAATCTCTACGCTTTTGCCACATGTTTGAAAGCTCTGCATTTAAATATGCTTTGATGTGAATAAGAAGGATCATTCCTTGTTTAAACTCTCTTAGGAATATCAAGATCCAAAGGAACTGATGGAACTCGATTGATCAAGTATACATCAGTTCTAATCGCCTTATCCTAAATAAACTTTGGTAGGTTAGACATTTTGATCATGCATTCAACCTTCTCCAAAATAGTTTTATTCATCCTTTTGGCAACACGATTGTGTTGTAACATACCAGTTCTATTTTTCTATGTCTTATGTCATGTCTTGCACTATAATTCTCAAACTCATTTGAGGTGTACTTAAACTCAATTTTCTCACTGTCTCCCTTTCCACCATAATATGAAAATTTTGAAAGATTTTTGTTTTCAACATATAAGCTTAAGTTTTACATGAAGCATCATTATTAAATGTAATAGAATATTTTCTAACCCCCAAGGACTTCACCTCAAATGAATCACACATATAGAAGTGCACCAGGTCTAGCTTAGCCTTCTTTTTGGTAGACTTTTTACAGAAAGAAACTTGATGTTGCTTTCTAACTAAGTAATGATCACAGAGATCGAGAGGGATAGGAATGTTTAGAGGGATAAGAGATTTATGGCTAGCAATTTGATCCCTTTCTCACTAACTTGTCTCAATTTATGATGCAATAACTTTAAAGAAGTGTTTTTTCCAATGTCATGTAATTCACCAGCACACACCTTCAAATGTTTCTTGCATAGGGTGCAATATAATTCACCACGAGCAACTATCATTACTCTCTTAGACAACTTCTACTTACCATCCACAAATGTATGTGGGCACCCTTTTTGGTCAAGTACATTTGTAAACAAAAAATTGAGGTGTAAGTCAAAAATGTGTCACACATCTCCTAAGATTAACATGCACCTAATATTGGTCTAGACCTAGATGTCATCCATATCGATGATACTACTAGAACTCTGATTACCTATCTTGAAATTCCTAAAGTCACCACTTATATAATTGATGAAGTAATCCCTTTTCATAACACTGTGGTTGTAAGCCCTTATACCAATAAGCCACTCAAAATCTGAGTCACTAACATGAAGATAGTTATTGGTTACACAAATTAATGTCACCTCATCATCTGTTTTTGAAGTAGTTGCTACTGTGCTTTTATAATCTCCATTTTTTTTTAGTGATCTTGCTTTTCTTGGTCTCTCTTTCACTTGTAGCAAAACTTCTTTATATGGTAAAATTTGGTGTTATAATTATACAGCCTAGTCTTATTGCCAACTCTAAAGTTAGATCGATTCTTAGATTTGCCTTGCCTTTTAGGATTTTTACTCTTGTTTCTTCCTCAACTTTCTACCACAAAAGCATGTAAAAATTTTAACACACGTCTCCTTTCTCCTAATCTCTTCATTGAACATGCCCTCTTTGATCACATCTAAAGAAAACACACTATCCAAAGTAGAGTTATTGATGGTCACAACTAAGATTTTCTATTCAACAAGGAGCTCAATAAGAAAAAGGCTTATACTTCATCATCAATTATGATTTTCATGGCAGTCAACTTGTTGATGACGTGCTAAAAGTCACTAAGATGAGTAGACATTGATTTTCTAGCCTTCAACTTCAAGTTTATAAGTCTCTTAATTCAAAAGGCTTTTGTGTGCTATTTTCCTCTCATAAAGACCCTTCAATTTCTTGCATAACTCAAATGAATTGGTCCCTTGGGATATATGATTGAATATGTCGATATCAATCCTCTATCTACTGTGCCCAAGGTTTTTCAATTCATCTTTTCCCACACTTTATCTAAAATTTTTTATTTAGACGAGACATCATCTTTTTTGAGTCGTAGATAACTTTGCAATACAAAAGATCTTTCCATCATGGGTCTCCATATTGAGTAATTGGTCAATATCAATTTAACTATAAGACTATTACCACTCCAAATCTATGGCTCTGATGCTCCAAATAACAACATCCACAAGATCAACAAGAATAAACCAATTTCAAGCATTTCAATCGTAATAAATAATCAACTCGAACAACATAGATGACGAAAAATAAATAAAATACCAAATTTACATAGAAAGCTCTCTAATGTAGAGAAAAAACGTAGGCCACACTGACAAGTAAATCTACTAAATCAAATATCAACTTTACAAGAGTTCAAGTTTCGAGCTGACCCTAACTTGAAATACCACCCCAATACAATGACAGGTAATCTAATAAGGCTCTAGAATAGGATAAAAATTGATATACCAAATCAATACTACTCTAAAATAATCTTGAACAATCAAACCCTAAAAACTTGTAGTTGAAGAACACTATTATTCCCTAGTTAAAACAAACAAATCAGCACAAACATACCTTAATCCACATTAAAAAAAAACAATGACCGAAGGTGGAAAAACTTCCAACTCAAGTTATCGTCCACACAATTCTAGCAACTCATGCGGTCTATAGACACAACAATGTTTAGCATCAACACGGGTGCATTTGATCTCACCACCAGTGAAACATCATCATTCAGTTCGTATATAATTATAAGAATTTACTAATGTTTTAAAAATAAAATTTGACATTGAACCAGTCAAAAGAAATATTTAAGGTTTAAAGGTTCAACCGGTATTAAACTGCTATAAAATCGATATATAATAAATAAAATATAAAAATTATAAGAGTGAGTAAAAATATAATATTTTATTGAAATAAAAAATACACTAATGTCTATTATTATATAATGAATTAATAATGGAAAAATATGAGCCTAATATAAAATTTAAAATAATAATAATAAATTATTTTTAAAGGACTTATGTTTCATCATCTTTAAAACCTTCAAATTTTTTACCGCTGTATAAAAACTCGTAAATTATGCTTTTATTCAAGGTATGTGTACCAATTATAAATTAGTAATGTTGAAGTAAAGTGAGAGGGTTAGGCATCATAATAGGAAAAGAGAGGTTTAAAACTAAAACCTCAGGAGCAAGTTAACATCAATGCCTGTGTAGAGTTATTAGACATCATAGCCATTGATCTGTGAGTTGCATAAGTACCACTGTAGTATATTTTACAATTTTATCCAAGGGGTAAAGACTAGAGAGACTCTGAAGTCCCAGTATCCAACAAAAAATGTCAGAAACTGAGTGGGACGAGATGATTTATGGGCAGATGACTTAAAGAGTTAAGATGGTGGAGAAAAGCAAAAATTCTACAGTGATTACAGAAGGGTTGAAAAGAGAGACGGGCATCTTCTTTAACCAATAGAGAGGGACAACGAAGTTTTTACTTTAAAGGAGGAGCATAGTGCAATTAATAGGCATGCCCTCCATACGTTTACGTTTAGCTCAGCTTGGCCCTACCTTCTCCTCCCCCAGGCTTCTTAGAGCAAGGCTAAAACTCGTCCACGTCTATCGTAATCTTCAAGTTGGGTGCACTCATTAAGAAATAGTCAAATGTTATGAATAAATGATCCAGTGGGACGAAAGGGGCAACCAAAGTCACCAAACATGACTATGGAGGTGAGGTGATCTGTGAAGAAAAGATGGTGAAGACTGAAGAGTAAATAGTAGCAGCGAGGAGAGAGTTTTGGTTTTTGAAATATGAATTTTCGTATATACCAGTTCGAACGATTTATTGATAAACCAGCCGATTTTTATACATAAAGGTTACTAAATAAAACCGAACCAGACAGCTGGCCGGTTCATATTATTTTAGGTCAAATTGACTAGTCTGTTCTAGTTTTTAAAACCATAGAATTTACATGGTTACCTACATGACTGTGTCCACCAATAACAAGGGCGTGTTTAACCCCAATATGGATAGGTCTTCTAGAAACAACTTCAATTCAACAATTTTCTACGTCAAATTTTCCTTATTTTGGTTTCTTTCGATCTACGAAGACAACTATGAATTCTGAAATTCAAATTTAATAATATTGATCCAGCAAATATTTATAAAATAGGACTAAACCTACAACACATGTTACACATTTGTGGAGTGACACTCTTTGTTTATTTGATGATTTGTACACTCTTATACAAGTATTCTTTTTCCTTTTCTTTTGGTTTTGGGAGAATAAAATAGAATTAATTATAAATGCAACATTACTTTGTAGAAATAGAAGAAATTATTGAAGCAACTCTTAAGGCCTGTTTGGTTGGATGTTGATTAATAGAATAGAATGGAAAGGAACGAAACAGAAAGAAACGGTTTATAATAGAATGACATGTAATACAGTGAAAAGTTGTTTGAGAGAGATGGAAGGGTTCATAACATAATGTAGTGAAACATTGTTTACAAGATAGATAGAGTGAAATGTAATGTATAATAAATGACTATTATACCCCTGATATTAAAATGATTGTTACAAAAGATTTAACACTATGATTTTAAAATAGAAATCATGTCCAATTAAAAAGTCACGGTTGTAACTTAAACAAGTCATAGCGGTGACAAATAAATTTTTTTATATATTTTATATTTGAAAATAATAAAAATTTTAATATAATGTTATTATTTTATTATTAATTATATAAAAATATTATCAATAATTATTTATTATATTATTTGTGATTTATATCTAAAAATTATTTATTTATATTTTATTTATATAGAAATATATACAAACAATTAAAGAATAATTTGTATATATTTTTTATTTTATTAAACAATTATTAAAATTTTTATTTTATTAATAATTATATGCAATTTTATTAATAATATAAAAATATTATTATTAAGGTAAGGAGAAATAATTAGAATTAAGAAAAATATTGAAGGTATATTAGATAGTACGTATTTATTAGTTTACGTTTTATCCTAAACCACTCGAATTAGAGGTTTATTTATTTTTACTGTTTAGGATGGAATAGAACATAACATGAAACGCTTCGCTTCTATATTGTTCTATTTCATCTCATTTCATTATAAAATTTTCAATAAAACAATAAATATATATGACGTTCCATGGTGCTCTTACTAACCCTCCAAACAAAAAAAAAGGCCTTAGCAAATCATGAGCGTGAATTTTCGTAGACAAATAATAAAAGTGGATAATTATGGTGGAATGGAAGATATTGGAAAAAAAACCATAAGGTTTTGTGGATTGAGTAGAGGAGGGCTGGACCGGTCAACGTCATATTCGTACGACGGCAGAATGGCGTGGCGAGACCTGTCTGGTTCCTAGAAAGTCACTAAAATAAAAGCCTCGCATCAGTAGAGCCACAACAAGATAGATCACCAGAAAACTATGTTTTGTGTTCTGCCCAACTCTCCCAAACTCAGAGTTCTAAAACAGACATGTCACGCCTGTTCTCGATTACTCCATTCTCAGTTTCAGACAACTGACACCTTTGCAGTTCCTGACACTTAATAACCCCCTTTTGGATTTGTTTTCTTTTTCTTCCATTGCTAGAGGACAAATCTCGGATTAGCCCGTCTTCGATTTGCTCGAGATTTCGCCAACTCTCGAGGTCTCTTTCTACCTCGCTCTCATTGATGGCTACTGTTTTGGACTTTTTGAGTGTTCTTTTCTTGAATGTGAATGAATTTGCGGTATAACTTTGTGTTGATTTTTGTAAAAGTTTAGCCTTTGGGTGTGGATCTCTCTCTCTTTCTCTCTCTCTCTCGTGTGTGTTTCATTTATTAGCCGTGATTTTGTTACGGTGAATATATCTGTTGAGTTGTGGGATCGCTGGATTAGATGCTGTTAAGCCATTTCTTGAGATTTTAATGAAGGGGAGGCTTCCATTTAGATGCAATTTGGACTCTTTTATGGTATTGGTACTTTTACCAAGTTTTCGTTTTAAGTTTGTAGCTCTTTTCTGGTAGCTGTACGTGAATGATCCTCTCTTCCGTAACCGGGATTGATGTCTAATTTTGAAGCTCCCACGTCCAGAGAGAAGCTTTGCAATCCCGACTGGTAGAAGGGTTTTGCCATGTATTTCATACTCATTCTTGTCTTATGAGAGCAGAGACACCATAGGAGCAATCCTTTGGGGTGAAATAGGGACAATTGTCTGTTGGTAAGGAATAAGTATGCTAAGCAAAGTGGCTAAGGCCTCGTCAAAACCAGGTTTAGGATAGCCTCTATCTCAACCTGTGTAATGTTTGATTTTGATAATGCAAAATTCAGATGTTTGTATTGCTTATCCACTTTCTCTGTTGTTATGAAAATGTATCTATGCACGGTTGCTTGCGCATCTATTGCGGTCAAGAGCTGATTTCTTTAAAAAATTATTTAATGGAGTGAGAAAATGAGCAAATCTGTAAGAGTTCTCGCTGTACTTGTTTCTTCTTTTGTGCAGTGATGGACTTGTGTTGCGGCACATATAAGACTTAGTCACAGTAAGTGATTTGATTGGCTACAGTCCAGTTCTTGTAATTCTAGCTGAATTTCTAAGAACGTCTACGATGAAAAATCGTATGGTTGCTAGCCCAGGATTATCTTAGATGTTACGCTGATTCAAAATTTCTTAGAATCTGAACAACGCCTTCTATCTTGACATCTTTATGCTAACTTGTTGCTTTTTTTTTTCCCCCCAATTCACAATGGCCTAAAGGAATGTCAATTGCACCAGCTGAGAGTATAGCATCACTGAGCAGTGATCTATTTTATGATATATTAAGGCGCCTTGATGGGCCAACCCTGGCCAATGCAGCTTGTGCTTGTGCTGCATTCTGTTCCATTTCAAAAGAGGAAAAGATATGGGAAAATGTTTGTTCTTCAATGTGGCCTTCAACCAATAGGGAAGATGTCAAAATATTGATTTCTTCCATTGGAGGGTTCAGAAAGTTCTATGCAGACTGTTTTCCCCTCATTGTTAACAAGGAGTTTACTGAGTATGAATGGAATGAATATCTTGAGTACCCTGAAGAATGGACCGAGGCTGAATATTACGGAGATATTGATCAATTTGAAAGTATTTCCCCATCAGATTTTGTATCCATTGTTGATATCAGGTACAAAGATAAAATAATCTGTTCAAAAGTTCTGTGGGGCATTCCCAATTCCAATGGATTCAATGGTTGGTTTTACAACTGCCCATTTCGGATTGATCTTCTCACCTATGCAGCTAGGGATGATGAAGATGAAGGTGAGTTTGTCCTTTCAGTTTCTGATGGTCTACCACCCGTTTTATCAATGGAGAAAGAAAGAAAAGATGGAAGGCTATGGAGGGAGCTCCGTGATGGACTTCGGCTTAGTTGGATTGTTGTAAATAAAAAAATAAAACAAGCTGCTAATCTTGCAAGCTGGAGTCCTCTTGGTGGGCAGAGACATTGGCCAACAGACAAGGATTTTGTAATACGCTTTGGATCTGTTCTTTCTGCCAAAGACATTCTACCGTGCCAAGTAGTAGAATGCATTCTCATAATGAAGTTTAGAGTGGTTCGAACTGAGGGAGATGGTTTCCAAACGATGATCAAATTAACAGAGCTGAGCATGCAGTTGGAGGACATGGAGGGTGCTCATGTTAACGGAAGAAACAGTTTGCTTATTCTCAAGGAAGCCTTGAGTTGCCGCAGGAGCAAGAACTATAGTGAAGTTCTTGAGTCTTGTCATTTGTACTCAAAAGTACAAAACGAATTGAAAGAGGAGAAGATGAGAAATGAAAGCAGGATAGACAGATTATGCATCATAAGTGGTATTGCTGCTTTCCTGACGTTCTGGTACTACATTTTGTGAGATGCACATGTTAACACCTAAGTTTGTATCTTTTGTCATGTAAAAATCCAATTTTGCTTCAGCTAATAAAAACACTCATCTTCTTTTCACTAAAAAGTTGGATCTTTAATGTACAAAATCTCCATTGGTTGATGCATACCATCGTACGGTTTTAGGAAAAGGCATGTTTGGCTCTTTGTCCTGCTTCTAACAACGTGCCCCGTGGGGAGTAAATGCCCACGTCGATTTTATGCTTTCGTGTCGATTTAATGCTTTTTGGTGGGAAGTAGACAGTTTTATGTTTCATTTCATCTAGAAAATGCAGAAAGCCCAGTTGCCAGTCACTTTGGTTGAATTGGACTAGGTAAATTTAAGTAACTCTAGTTGAATTATTGTATAATTTATCATTTGATCGTTATCTGAATTTATAAACTTTTGAGGGGTTTACTGAGAAGTTAGATTAAGTTTAAATAAGTTAATACATGATTAGGGAGTTATCATTTTACATATCTCACCATGTTTTTACGAACTTCTGGAATGTGGGACAATGTAGACCTATATGGACTTAACCCCCAGAAGCTAATCAGGAGACCTAATGAGCCTTAGGAGATTGGGCTCACTCAAGATGGAATAATCCAACCTCATGCTTATTAGTTATTATCAGAACTATGCATACGGTGAAGCGAGACAGTTTATGTTCTTAAATATTTTATTGCATATAAATAAAACATATATTAATGTTAAATTTTCTTCTTTTCAAGATTCCATATTAGACTGGAAGCTGCTTAGGTATGGAGAGTATTCACCTAAAGAGGTCCAAAGAAAAGTGATTGACTTCTGATTACATACAAATGACCAATTACTGCTCTATAGAAATGATAATAACTATTAATTTTCCTGTTATTCAATAGGAAAACAAGTTCCAAGCGTCCTGATAAGGATACGTTTAATAAAGTATTTAAGAACAATGGGGTGTTCATGCTCTTTAGGGGATGGTCCCCACGTTGGGAGAGGCTGAAGGTGGTAGGTTCACAGTCATGGCCTTTGCGACTCTTCTAGAACCTAGAATTTTGAAGTCAATTAATACTATTAATTTTAATTTAATAATTTCTTTAGATAATTTAATCGAAAGGCCACTCAAGAAACAAGAATATGGACCGATGGTGATAATAGAAGCATGCGCCATTCACGCGAAATCTGTGGAATGGCAAATTAGTCATTGGAAAATTTGTCCAATCGTTAGTACGTTACGCTTGCGCAGGATTTTGATTTGACCCAACCCACCCGACCCACCTTTCCCATTCATTGTCTATTGTTGCAGTCATTTTTTATTTGAATTCATTTCACATGTTGAAGCTGGTAAAATTTTCGGCTTTCTACTGGGGAATTTCTTGTTTGCTCTTTGGTTAGTGGAAAGTGCGGTTTTGCTGTTTTGGGTTTGTTGGTTGTTGTTTTGCGAGAGTAGAGACCCGCCTATCGTTATCAACTTCAGCAATCAAATTTGTCATTATGAATCATTTCGATCACAGCTGATAAAGAAAGCAGAAATGCATTCAATCCTGAGTTTGTCATAGTGAATTTCACGTGTTTTGCTGTCCAAATAATTAGAATCTCCTACTCCATTTATGGAAATGGTAGATAGAGTGGTTTCGTTTTCTTCTTTATCCAGACTGAGCAAACTTCCCCCATAATGCTAATCCCTTTTTTAATTAATACCCCACTTCCCTACTTTATCTCTGTTTTCAATGTATAAAGTCGTTGCAAATCCTACAAGACAATGGCGAAGAACAAAAACGGCAACAGCAACACTCAGTCTACTGCAGACAAACAACCAGAAACCATGACCCACTTATATTTCTTCAAGTTTTCCAAGCGTATTCTTGAGTCCTCGCTGGCCATTATCGGCTTCTTCCTGGTTGCTCTGCTCTTCATTGGCTGCTTCTTCTACTTAGATTGCCAGGCTGTCAAGGACAGACTGCGTTACCATTCGCTGGGACTGGTTGTTCCATTGTCATCAACAGCAGATTCGAAGAATACCCATAAAGTATTGCCGAGATTTCTCGATAAGGGTGGTGATGGCTGCAATATTTTTGATGGGAACTGGGTTTGGGATGATAAATATCCTCTGTACAAGAGTAAAGATTGCTTGTTTATAGACGCAGGGTTTAGGTGTTCGGAGAATGGTAGGCCTGATGATCTCTATACCAAGTGGCGTTGGCAACCCAGTCATTGTAAGTTGCCCAGGTACTATTTCCTTCCAACGTGGTGTTCTTTACTTCCGCAGATAGTTTATTTGAACCTTCTAACATAGGTTTGTTGAGAAAATTTTCGCTCAAGAACAGTGAACAAACTTGAGTGTTGAAAGTTTTCTAACAGATGGGAGACTGTTGCTTCACTTGTGTTAGGTTAATTAGAAATCTGCTTTAGTTAATTAGTCTGTCTATGAAATGCTTGCTTAAAAGTCAAAGAAATGATTAATGTAGGTGCATACGTACGGACCTAGTCTCTGTCTAACACTGATGCGCAAGTAATGTCATCTATACTTTACTTATTTATTGTCAAGAAAAACCGTGTTCCATGGCTACTTAACTGATTTAATGTTTCAATTTTACGCTTTTCGTGTTTTAAGCTTTCTTGTCCTGATTAATGTCTGTTTCATCTATCCTTCTTGGTTACAGAAATGTGCCCAAAGCATAGAACTTGTTCCAGCTTATGGACTAGAAACTGAGACCGTGTTTCTGATACTATGACTATAACCACTCTCTTTCGATTGGATTTGAGTTCGGCTATAACAAGTAGATGCATAGGGCATTTTTCCAGTTTGTGGACTAGATTAACACTTGATCTTCCATTTCACTTCAAAAACAGATTTGATGCAAGGTTGATGTTGGAGAAACTAAGGAACCGACGGGTTGTATTTGTGGGTGATTCAGTCGGAAGGAATCAGTGGGAGTCCCTCCTCTGTATGCTAGCATCTGCTATTGCCAATGGTTCATCAATCTATGAGGTGAATGGAAGCCCAATCACAAAGCATAAAGGGTTTCTAACGTTCATGTTCAAGGACTATAATTGCACCATTGAGTACTATAGAGCTCCGTTTCTTACGTATCAAGGTCGGCCACCTTATGGAGCTCTTAAGAAAGCTAAAATGACTTTAAGAGTGGATAGCCTGGACTGGAGTTTCCCCCAGTGGAGAGATGCGGATGTGCTCATCTTTAACTCTGGGCACTGGTGGAATTATGAGAAGACAATAAGAGAGTAAGGACAATTTAATTTGATAATTTTACCTGAGAGCTCATACGAATTATCTTTAAGTGAATGAATTTGCTGGCTTTTTCTCTTTTGACATTAAGTAAGCAATAATCATTCTGGAATAGATTGATCACTCTCGTATCACTCCTAGCATCCCAACTTCATGTTTGGTGCGTATGTGTGTATCAATTTACACAAATGCATGAGCATTCGGGATATGAGATAACATTGCAAATTCTATCGTGTTTTTCTTGAAGGCATAATGTCATCTGTTCTCACCACACCAGCATCTAGTGCTGTATAAAAATGAAATACAGGAATAAAAAAAGAGTTGAATTGTGAACCATATTTGCTCACTTATGTGAACTTGGTCTTGAATTTTGTTTGGTGGCATACCATTGGCTTTGTGTTGGCTAGTACCAGTAATATTTTGAGTTCATAAGTGGGTAGATGATGTATTTATTTATGACTGTAACTTGTATTTTTTTTTGGATACGACCAGAAGTTTCTTGACATTTGTTAGAAGCTATCTGTATCTTGTTGATATAGTGGGACAGGATATGATATTTCTATGTGTATGCCTTTTTGCTTAACTCCTCTCTTCTAATGATTGATAATATGACTTCTCTTCTTTTTAACACATTTTAATAATCTATGAATGACGTTTTGGCAATCATGTGCACAATCGTGAATGTGGCATACAGCAGAACTGCAAGGAAATAAATGATGAGGGATGATTTTGCAAGAATTTTTGTGTTTATGTTCTGAAGAAAGACAAGTAGTTGGTTGTTTCTACAATGACTTTGGGTTTGTGTTTAACATTAGGAGTTGCTACTTCCAAGAAGGAGAGGATATAAAGGTGGAGATGAGTGTGGAAACCGCATACAAAAGATCACTCGAGACATTGATTAATTGGATGCACCATGAAGTAAACATGAGCAAAACCCAAGTCTTCTTTCGAACCTACGCGCCTGTGCATTTCAGGTTTGACTCATCCTATGACTATGCCTATTTAATCTTTTGGAAATTTTGACTATGCCTATTTAATCTTTTGGAAATTTTTTCTTATAGTAATCAGTTTTTCTTTTTAATTTGTTCTTACCAAATAATTTTAGATGTGCAAAATAGAATGAATTATATGATAGAATTCATTCTTAAATGAATTATCAAGTTTGGAGTTTACTTAAATAATATTATAGATTTGAGTTGAATTCCTTTATACCCTTATAGAATTCATTCTTAAATGAATTATCATGTTTGGGTTTATTTAAATAATAGTATAGATTTCAGTTGAATTCCTTTATACCCTTTCTTTGAAACAAGAATTTAGTTGGATTAAAAACTGTAATTTTTTAATATATGCATTATCTTACGTTTCCATAAAAGAAAAAGCTTTTTACCTTTCATATAAGGGTATTTGGGGTTATTATAAGTCAAGTACTATGGAATTCGTTTGTAAATTTCATCTATTATAGCAAGAATTGGATAAAGTTATACCAGATTGGTGTTACTGAAATCTTAGAATTCAATTTCATAGTTTTTGATGTTTCAAATACGTGACAAGAAGATGTGCAAATGAATTCCACAATTTTGTTTTTTCTCTGGACAATATGCATGATGGTCATTTTCCTCTTCCCCTTCTCGGGACCTTGATATATTTTACAAATCTAACTTGTCGCATTACTATTCTTTGATATGGTTATGTTAATAGGTTAAGCCATTGATACACAGTTTCATTTCTTGTAAAATCATTTATAACATGTTAAATGTAACAGCGGTGGTGATTGGAACACTGGTGGCGGGTGTCACTTGGAGAAACTTCCTGATTTAGGATCATTGGCTTATTCAACTGATTACCGTTACAAGATATTCTTAGATGTGTTGTCAAGACACGATAAAGAATCACAAGTAAAGAGCTTGAATTTGTTGAATGTGACGAACATGGCTGCAAGGAGAAAAGACGGACATCCATCCTTGTATTATCTGGAGCCAGAGATTGGTCCGGCATCTGTTCACAGACAAGACTGCAGCCATTGGTGCCTGCCTGGTGTTCCTGATTCATGGAATGAGCTTCTTTATGCACTGTTTCTTAAACGGGAGTCTTTTCACTCACCAAACTCGACAGGATCTTCTCAAGCTTCACTGTAGTTGATACTGAAATCCTTTGGTTTTGATACTAGGATTGGGGCCTGGGGGCCTGCAATTTCTTCTCAAAAGGTTGCAGCTTCATGAAACCTCCATATCATTGACAAAGTTGGCTATCAAACATTGTAAGCACTATCATGACTCGACTACTTGGTCAATCGTATATGATTCTGGCACAGTAAACAGAAGAAAAGCAGATCCATTACACACTTTTCATTGTTTTGCGACCACAGTAGCTTGTAGGCAGTTATTAACAGGGGTAAAGCTACACAGATTCAATTTCTGTAAATGTTATAGGAAGCTTGTTTGGGGAGGCTGAAAGCAGAATGATACAGAATCCTTATTCCACTTGTTTGTACATTTGCATAGTACGTACATTCTTGAATTTCAATGATTACAAACTTCGTTTTGCTATTCACTGACAATACATTCTGAGGTCATGAAAGGGGTAAGGTTCTATTCTTTTACTTTGTTTTAAATAATTTTTAGTATTTAATTTTTAAAAAAAGTCTAATACTAATTTATAAAATTAAAAATTTAATGTGAAATAGTTATCCCTACATTATAGATTAAAAACAATATTTGTAGGAGATGCAACTTGAAATGCCTGATCTTGTCCAAAAGATGGCGAAAGAAATCCCGATTCTTCTTCATTGATAATCCTGACCAAGCAGGTTCAGAAAAGTCTGGTATCAGAACAATGCACCCAAATGAAAACGTCATGAACTTAACGTCATTGAAAGTGGAAAACGTGGCAATAAAGAACATGTACATTCGATATAAAGATGCATCCACCTCCATTTCTGAAGGAAAGAAAAGAACAAAAAGCATACACCTAAACATTTATGATCTGCTTGTACCAAAAAAAAAAAAAAACATTTATGATCTGCTAGCTTCTTGTTTTGTAGACATCCATTAGCTTCCATCAGAATGATCAGGAGGGCCCTTGGTCCACAAACAGATCTATGTTTATGTAGCCAGCGGAAACAACAGTTTAGTGACCAAAGCAAGGCTTAGAAATGAACAATCAGTCACTCTAAACCTGAAATGGGTACTGTTCATACCTAATTCCACAATCATGAAGCACTGCACGGCCACCTATTCGGCTCTGACAAAGATCCAACACATCTACCTTAGCCGCATTAAGACATGTTGTGCAGTCTGAAGCAGTCAGATTAAGATTACAAGAAGCATGTCCATAGGCAAACGCATTAGGATAGGGAGATATACTGTAATAGTCGTAGTTCTTCTGAGTAGATGTTGTCGACTGTAAATCATCAAGAACGTAAACTAAACTAATACCAAATGGGTCGCCCTTTGAATACGTCACTGTGTTGCAGCTAGCGGTTGTCAAATTTGAGTCAGAAAGGCTTGTTATTGTGCTGACTAACGCCAGCAACACAATCACGAGTCCGACTGGAGAATTTTGACGAAGACCCATCTTCGTTTTCCTCTTACTCTGTCGGATTTGAGTTAATTTTGTCCTCTGTTATGAGGTATTATAGGCTTTCTGGATAAAACTATGAGCTGCGTATACCAGGTATAAATGCTTTTATCTTTTGTCGCTTAGCCTTTGGATATCATTTGCCTGTGGATGTGCTTCTTTTTGGGCCTGTATATAATTACGAGTCCTGGTAGAGGACGGTACTAAGTATATCCTTGTTCCTACCTTGAAAGTTCCAGTCCAGCTATGCATTATTGAAAATCACACGAAAATGAGAGTCCAATTCATGAGTTATGTCAAAAAGGAAAGAATCATGAGTTAATTATGTTTTCTTTCAGGTTCATGCAATTGACGTAGCGGAAATATTGCGAAACAAGAGTACAACTCGATATCTTTGATTCGAATCATGAATACCGATAACAAAACTATTTACCCGTTGATTCAACACGAATGCCAGGAAATGAGGCAAACAAAGGCACACAACAGTTATGATTTATTATTCATCAAAAACTACGAAATACATAGTTTGGGCGACTTAAATAGTCAAATCTCAAAAATTACCAAATAGAGCTAAATACTAAAATATTTCTATTATGAAAGTAGACAAAAAAAATATAAAAAATGCAACGAGTTGCATTAAAAACGAACATTCCTACTAAAAGTTATGACAAATCAAAAAGTTTCCAAAAATAGCAAAAACGCGAAATCGATTATGAAAAAGAGAAAATCCGACCAGTTTGGAAGTTGACAGAATTACAATCGCATTTTGTTAAATCTATCCAGATATGTGCACGCTATCTCTTGGATTGCAACATTCTCCCCGGGGTGGACAGAATTCGCCTTGGAATTGTTATCATCTAACGAATCATCTGAAAAGGGAATCAAATGCTTCACATCCAACACATCAGTTGTACGAATATTATTGGACCTGGGTCTCGATTAGAATTTTCTCTCACGCCCGTGTTTTTTATTGTTGAAGTCTCACGGGTGTGAGACATAAAACTCACACCCGTGAATTTTTTGAGATTTCATTATTTTTTTTGTAAATTATTTATTAAAATTTTATGTCTGAATCGAGACCCGGGTCTAATAAATATGACTTGGCAGCTTCAGACGATAAGCATTAGGATTGATTTTTTTGATGACCTCCACAGGACCAATCTTTCGAGCAGACAGTTTATTGTAATCACCAACAGCAATGCAATCCTTGATCAGAATTGCTCACATGAAGTCACCCACTTCGAACTCAACATGTCATCTTTTCTTATCTGCAGCCTCTTTGTACTTACCGACAGCATTTAGCAAATCTTTATGAACAACCCTATAGACATCCTGCAATCTAGTAACAAAATCTTCTGCTTTGCCATGCACTCTTGTCACGCTAGGTAGAGGCAACGAATCAAAAGGATCACGAGGAAGAACATAATACCACGAGGAAGAACATAATACACAATCTAAAAAGGACTATACCTGGTGCTGCGATTAACTACATGGTTGTGCGTAAATTTAGCCTAGCTTAGCTTCATATCCCAACTCTTGACATTTTCACCAACCATACTTTGCAACAAATTATCCAAGGAATGATTCACGACTTCAATCTGCCCATCAGTTTGAGGGTGATAAGCACTGAAACTCAATCGTGTATTTACCATTTTCTATAGACTGTGCCAAAATGGATAAGGAACTTAGTATCTCTGTCAGAAATAGTTGAAGATGGTTGGCCATGCAATTTGTACACTTCTCTAAAGAATAATTATGCCACACGAATGACATCATTAGTTTTCTTGCAACGAATAAAAGGAACCATCTTAGAGAAACGATCAATAATAACATAGATGGAATCATTACCTCAAAGATTGCATAAGAACTAGTAAAGACTGATAAAAGCCCACATTAGTTGCTGTTCCCTTCGAAACTTGGCAGATTCAAAAGAGTTGTACAAACCTTTTGACTTCCTTTCGGATGGTTGGCCAAAAATAGGAAGCTTGCACTAACTTCAAGGTTCTGTCACGTCCCCATATGTCTTTCCCGATGCAATTCAGTAATAATATGTAGCTGCAAGCTACAATCAGGAATGAATAATTGGTTCCCTTTAAATAAAAAGTCATATTGTAGAAGTATGATGTCTTCTCACCAGCTTTAATTTTTTTCCAAAAATTTAGAAAAGAATGGGTCAGTATCAAGTAAATTGGAGAAAGAGTTAAATCCAGATACCTCCACATTCATTTTGTTCAAGAGGCTCTTCCTTCTACTTAACACGTCAGCAACTCGATTAGTCAAGCTAAACTTGTTTTTCACAACAAAATTGAAACATTCTAGGTATGCAACACATGAGGCATGTCCGAAAGACATTTTTTCTTGGCCATGTAAATGCTTCAATGCCTTATGTGATCAGTGTGCAGAATAAATCTCCTATGGAATAGGTAGTATCTTCAGTGCTTGACAGCTTGAACTACTGTTAGTGTTGGACCAATAGAGGTTGACAAATTAAATCCATCTTTGTTTTGATAATAATAAAACTAAAGAATTGGTTGAGTAA
>JANZXR010000009.1:19129780-19142212 GCA_027575705.1 Erythroxylum echinodendron
AAGATAAATAATGCCTTTAAATAATTTGTCACTAAACTACAACCAAAGTGATTGGCTGTAGGGCATAAACCAACAGTTAAAACCTAAGTACAAAGTATATTTCCACAAGCTTTGATATATGATGGATAACGTGACTTGAATCCAGGAAAAATATCTGGGAATGTCATTGAAAATGTATTGTACATATTTCATATACATATATGTTCATTAATAGAAAATTTTACAATGGTGCAATTAATAATGTGTAAATGTGTATTGTATGATGTTGATACACAGGATAGAACTCTGCATCTAGATGCTTTCAGATAATGAAAACTAATGCTAATTTGGAGCGTATTGTGAGTCGACTTAGACGATCTCACTTACTGATTGTTCTGTTTGTATTATGTGTTGAATGAGTATGTAATCTGAATGTGATTGTTCTAATTCCAGACATTAAATGTCCGAGGAGTTTGAAATATGTGGAAACGTTGATGTGATCCTTGTATATGAATTTGATGAAATATATGATACATAACTTGATTGTTAAATGTCGGACCTAGCTTTGAAGAAGAATGTGAATATGCATATGAATGAAAAAGTGATTCTAAACTTAAATATTGAATGTTAGACTAATGTCTGATGACATGTGAAAGTGACTGATTGATCATATGTGATTGACGCATTCCATTACATGAATGCATGAACAGATAAATGCTGTTGTGACCTAAGCAGCCACTGAAAAAAGAATTAAAGCTCAGAATGTGAAAAAGAACTTAAAGCTCATATGGTGATTAAGAGCCTAAGGCTTACTATGTAAAATGAGCCCGATATCTCCAACGGATGCGGGATAGTTATCAATGAGCCCAGTACCCACAATAAATATGGGACAGTTATAGGCATTCGGTCACAATAATAATAAAAGAAAGTGAGTCTCATGAGCACTGCTTATGCATATGATAGTTATATTTTAAATAGTTGACTGATTTCTGAATGTGATGTGTGTTGAATGTGGAATGTGAAATGAATGATCAAGTGATATGCGATGATATATGATTATCAATAAAATGATGTGAATTATATGATTATATGAATTATACATGTTATGTGATCGAGTAAGCCATTGAGGATGATCACTCATTAAGTTTACAAAACTCACCCAAAATTTGCAATATTTTTTAGGCTCCGAAGAGTTATCACTTTAGGCAAATGGGAGTATAGCCACTACATTCAAGTAAGAGATAGAGGTCGAGATCAGTTGGTATCTGCATTTGTATTTTCTTATTTTTGTATTGAATTGAGTCTTCCGTAATCATTGTAACTTGTATTATTGAATACTTCTGTTTTATAATAACTTTTGAAATTGAAATAGATCAAAGTGTATTAATAGTTTTGATTTTAAATTTTATTAAACAAAAGTAGGGGCACAAATTTGATTATTGATTTTCGCATACGTGCGTGAAAAAAATATGAAAACAATTGATAATGAGTTTCTAGTGTCTGACTGATTGATTGTTCTAGTATGCCACCTTAGCGGAGTACATACTCTGCTATCACTCAGTATGTCAGGTACGTGTCTTATGAGAGTGGGGTGCTACAATTTGGTATCAGAGCCTAGATTTAGTGTCTTAAATGGGAGTTTTTTGAAATATGTGTCAAGTTACATGCATTTTAGACATGCCATAGTAGGCAGTAGCAACTGATCCCTAATCTTATTTGCTTGTGTACGAGTCACACATATAAGCATTTGTTAAGAGTTTGAGTTGATAGAAATAGTGAGAAGAATGATGATCTGTCAGAATGTGAGAAAATGAAAATTTGTGAATATCTAGAAATAAGAAATAGTATATGGTTAGATATGACAGATAAAGATTCAAAGCATTTGTATTGGTGATGTATTATAGAATATGACATCAATATTGTACTGTGGTGGTATATCCTCGAATATGAAATAGATGTGAATACATTGTCATGGATTGTTTGAAGAAAATAGAGATAAAAGTAGAAATGACGAGATTTAAAGTGTACAAGTCAAGTTTAAAGAAAATAAAATTTTCTATGACCTTGAGAGGTTAAACTTGGACTTGAAATGAATGTCAGATAAATATGATAAGAGTTATAATTTAGCATAAGAATATTTCTGTGATATTGAGATCAGAATTTTATGATGATTATGCATCTATAATTCTGAATGGATTGAGGATATAAGAGATATAAATGAGGAAGGAATAAAAGGGGAATGAAATAGACATAAATGACTTTGCATGAGATGAATGATATATTTAGTAAGGAGAAAGTTAGGAATGCATACAAGATAGGATTTTATGTATTCATGAGATTAAGAAAAAGATGATGAATCAAATAGGAAGAGTGAATACAATCAATATGGTAGTTGAATTATTATGAAAATAGGTTTCTGTCATGATTGTAGCAAGGATACCCCGATTTTGGGAAGAAATAAAGAGAGAATATTGTCCAGGATCTATTGAGATCAAAGTATTACTATTGCAAGATAATAAGTGATTTGTCGGAAATAAATCTTTGGATAGAATGGGAGGATCTTGATGGTCCACACCTAGGCATATGTGATGGTAATCATGTTTAGTACTTCATTGAGTTTTGGATAACTAGAACATTATGACCGTGTAAGAAATCATAGAAATTGATCTTCTTAAGTTACTTAGAATGGGTAGTAAGCATTGATGCAAACAATTGATTGATAAAGATTACATGAACAGTATAGATGTTAGTAATAAGAAATCTTCTTTTGAATAAGAATTTCAGTTAGTTAGGTTAAGTAGATCAGATAGTTTATATTAAGAACGATCAATGAAGGAACAAATCAGAAATGAATAAGTAGTGATTCAAAAGTGAGTATTGGAGTCCTAGTCCTAATGGAGACACAAGCATAAAATGTAGAATATGCTACTGAGAGTGTATGCATTGTGTTTGATGTAAAGTATCCAACTATGCGATTGAATTCTTAAATTTGAGGTGATATTATTGCTAATGTGAGGAGAACTTATGTCCACATTATATTCTTTGCAAATATGTATAGGAGATTCTAATTAGATCTGATGAATGTATTTCCAACACACGAAGTTAAGAATGTAAATAAATTTAAATGAGTGGAGAAACTAGTATGAATTAATAGACATTTGAATGGGTCAATATGAAATAAGAGGATATTGAATGAATGGAGAAAATCATTCGAGAAAAGAAGTCAATTGGGAAATCGAAAATAACAAGAGAAAATATTACCTAATTAAGGAATTAGTTACTTAAGGAATTACAAGAACTAATTATAGGCATATAGGGTTTCAGCTATATCTGTTTGAGTTAACAAATGCCTTGACATTATTATGGAATTGAAGATTAAAGCGATCTAAGAAAATTAGGATTAATTAATGACTACAATTATAGAGGATATATTGAATGTATTCAAAAAGTTGAGAAGAATATTTTGAATACTAGAGGTAAATCTTACATTACATGAAGGTAGAAATAATTAGATGCCAATTTAATAAGAGTGAATCTTAGCTTGATCGAATAAAATGTTGGGTCATATAGTATTTAAGCATGGCATATTGGGAAATCCCAAAGAAAATTGAGGTGATGATGAAATGAGAAACTCCAATGCGTATCTATAAGAGATCTGGAGTTCTCTAGAACTAGTTGTATATTGGATATCACTAGAGACTGTTTAAGAGTTTTTATTGATCTTATCCCTTTGAAAAACAAGTCTGACGAAAAATGTGTAAATTGTATGAGTGATTAATGTAAAGAGAATTTTGATGAAATATAAGACCGATGTTAATTATATCGTGTGGATTTGGAGATTTTGACGTATACAATGATTTCTCACACCAGGGATTCGAATGCATTCTAATGCAGCATAATAAAGTGATTTCTTATCCATTGAGACAATTCAAGTCTCATAGTTCATTATTTGATACAAGATTTTGAATGTGCTGCAATAGTGATTGCTTAAGAGCTTTGAGACATAATATGCATAGTGAAACATTTTGGACATATATAAATGTGCAGATCATTAAAGTTTGGAGCACTTATTGAGTTTGAAAGAATTGAATGTATGACAGAGACAATGGATATAATTACTGAAAGATTATGATAGTATAAATTAGTATTATCTGGTAAAGATAGTGTTGTATCTGATGCTTGAACATGAAATTCAACAACAGAATGGCACCAATTCAGATATTGGGGTCACTAAAACTAATGCAAAAAAAAAAGAGAATAGAATGTCGAGTTAAATTTTGGGGAAAAATGAAGTAGTATTGGCTGCATTGAAATTTAAGATCAGCTTCACATGAAAAGATTGACAAAGCTAAAGTCAGGATCCAGAATTATGAATCTTATTGAGGAATTGAAAATGAATATGAATTTCGAGTTTGAATTGGAAAATAATACTTGTGATTGAAATAAGAAGTATATGTACCCGATAATGATGATTGAGCAAAGAGATTATTATAGAAAGCATTAAGAGAAACAGAGGCTATACATCCTAGTAGGAATATTCTAAAATAGTACTTAACGACTATGAATGTAGAATCAAGTGACTGAATGATTGAATTACCAACAGTCTTACATGTTTGAGACATACTTAGAACTTATATTTTAGAGTTCATAAGAATATGAGATCAATGTATAGTTTTAATTGACTTTAAGCATAACAATCATTATTATAGTGATATCACTGGAATACTACATGAGGCATTGTTCACCCTTACATTGAGATGAAGAGGGCCTAAAAAACTGGTTGAAGGTCAGAATTGATTCGAGATACTGTTGATAAGTGAAATGAAGCTATAGTAGTAGTAAAGTTTATTGACACTAAAGAGATGTGAAATATCAAGCGAAAGATGAATTGTTTCTAAAAGTATCACCTTGGTAAGGTGTGCTCAGGTTAGGAAAAAGGATCAACTAAGCTCCAAATAAATTTTTTTTATATGAATTTATTATGGGAATAGGACCATTGACTTACGAGTTAACATTTCCAGTAAAAGATGTTTCAGATTCACACAGTGTAGATGAAAATGTTTAGGCAATATCATTATGATCCAATTTTTTGTGTTATCGATATTTGAAGTGAAATTATGAGTAATCTGAGATAATTGAGAAAATAGCTATAATAGTGTGATATCAGAATAAGTACTGAAAGATTGAGTGATTCCATTGACTATAGTCAAGTGGAAGAAATTATTCAAGTGATGAAGTTAAATGGGAAACGGAAGAGCATATGAGGAAAAAATACCCCTGCCTTTCTGGCCAATCAGATAAGAATTTCAAGGATGAAATTTATTAAGGGGGAGAAATGTAACATCCCGTTTTCATATTATAGAACCGTAGATTTTCGTAATTGAGAAATAGCAATGAGATATTAAAAAAATACATTTCATGCTGATGCATAACGTTAGCATTTACGCACGTGAATTTGAATTTTTGCACACATTAAAGTGATTGTATATGCATTCATTGACATTCTGGGTATAATTGATCTATCAATGTGATTATAATTGGAATTGTGAATTAATTATATTAAAAACTGATTTGGAGAGTGTACTTTGTGATTTAAAATTTTTAGTGAATTTTAAGAAATTTTTCAAAAAATGTTGGGCATTACTAGTCAAAGAAAAATGTTAAGTAGTGAGTAAATTGATGAATGGAAATAGAAAAAAGAATAAATGATAATAAAGTATTTTTTTATAGATGACTGTGGGAATTTTTAAGATATGGTAGTGAAAATTTTGGAGATATTTGCAGAAAAATTGAAGATGACTAGACTAGTTTTATTGGTTAACTTCTTAAAACTTTGGGAGATAGATAAGTGACATATGTCACTTATTAAATTAATTTTTAGTATATTTTTGTGTTGAGAAGACAATTCTCGTCACTTTTAAAGTTAAAAGACTAAGCTACTGTTGTTCATAACTTAGTTCTTATCTTCTTCGTAGCTTTCTTCTTTAAATTTTCTCTTCTTTGATTTTTGATTCACCGAACCTTCACCAAAGTTTCACCTTAGTTTTATCTACCTTTCTACTCCTACTTGTCATCTATTTCTTTTGCCTCAAGAAAAACCTAACTTAAACCACCTTCAAGATGATGTACGTGGTTGCATGAATAATTACAGTTTCTTGAGATTGTGGAAGAATTTAAAGTTTTATCAAGTAAGTGGAAATCCTTATGAGTTGTTGATATATGAGATAAAATTGATGATTTAGTTATTATTGAATGATTATGTAAAAATGGACATTTTCATGTTTACTGTGGCGTAGGTACGAGTTTGATGATATTTTTGTTTGAGTGTTTTAAGAATCAAGATGTTATAAGATAGTGTTTAAATGATTTTTAGAGTTGAAAGATCAATGAAAATGTGTATGAGAAGAGTGTAGAAATTCATGAAAAAATTATTCATATATACTCTGTTTCACTGCATATTTTTTTCATTGTGCATTCAAACCATCAAAGTCGCAATCGTGCTCATTTGTCATGGGCGCGAGACACAAAAATCAGCCCCATGACTGGTTTTTTCATCTCTCGTGGGTATGAGAGACAACAGTCACACCTGTGACTTTTGCACTAGCTAATCGATCCTGTTTTAATTTGATTAGTTAGTGAAATGAGTTTTTGAGATTAAGAATAGGTTCAAGGTGACGGCAGGATATGAGAAAAAAATTATAGAAGAAGAAAATGCAGGAAATGAAGGTGTAGAAAAGAAATGCAGAGAACATGCAGAGATATGTTCGTGAGTTTCTATTTTTCATGTTTGTGTTTAATATTTGGTTTGGATCTGATTATGAATGCTTTGAGTTAAATGAGAGGCAAAGTAGGAGTAGAAAATGCAGAAGGTTGAAGTTAACAGAAATTGGAAATGTAGCAAAATGGACATATACGTGAGTGAGGATCGGATGTTTTGATCCTTATGAAGAATCTTGGATTTTATATTTATGTTATTATATTGAACTAAAAGGGAAATAGAAAAGATGATTTATGTGTTAATTGAGAAAGATAGGAGAGTGAAATCTGGAAAGAAAATTGGAAGATGAAGAAGAAGAAATGAAGCATGTCGCGATAGTGCTTTACATGAAGAAAATCGCGATCGAGACTAAGAAGGAAGTCACGAAGTCACGATCATAACATATGAATTGGAGCATAGATTATGAAGGAAGTTACGGTCATGCTGAAGCACAATCGCGACTCAAGAGGAAAGTCACGATTGTGCTTCAGCACGATTGCGACTCGAGTGATTTTAAAGGATGATGGTTTTAAATGAACATGATTTGGTTTTCTGATCGTATCTTGATCTATAGTTATCCAAATAGGATGATTTTTTATTTGGAGTAAATTAGAGACATAGTGATAGAATTTTTATGAAGAAATATAATTTTAATTCTATATCTAGGAATTTCAATTTCTTGATTGAAGTTATGTATAGGGCACTGTTATGGTTTGGAGAACAGTCTGCATTATTTGGAGTATAACTAATATAGTACTAAACCACATTGAATGATCTTGGTGTCTTAGAAGCTTAAGACAATGGGGAACAATCTTTTAGAAGAAAGTATCCTCTGGTTACTTCATTTTCTTAGTTAGAAAGAACATGGAAAGTTGACCCGAAAATATGTCTTAGGAAAAATCTGATTTGACTAAATGAGTTACGAATTTTGATTTTTATGGTTTTAGTTAGGTGAAAACCTACGTACAAAGTATATTTCAGCAAGTTTTGAAATATGATGGATGATGTGACTTGAATCCAAGAAAAATATCTGGGATTGTCATTGAATATGCATTGTACATATTTCATATACATATTTGTGCATTAGTAGACACTTTTACAATTGTGTAATTAATAATGTGTAAATGTGTATTGTCTGATGTTGATACATACGATAGAACATCCGCATCTAGACACTTTCAGATCATGAAAGCTAATGCTAGTTTGTAGTGTACTGTAAGTCGACCTAGATGGTCTCATTTACTGATTGTTCTGTTTGTATTATGTATTGAATGAGTATGCAATGTGAATGTGATTGTTCTGCTTTTGGGCATTGAATGTCTAAGGAGTTTGAAATATAAGGAAACATTGAAGTGATCCTTGAATGTGAATTTGATGAAATATATGATGCATAACTTGATTGTTAAATGGATGACCTAGTTTTGAAGAATGTGAATATGCATATGAATGAAAAAGTGATTCTCAACTTAATTGTTGAATGTCGAACTAACTTCTAATGATATGTGAAAGTGATTGATTGATCATATGTGATTGATGCATTCCATTACATGAATGCATGAATAGATAAAGGTTGTTGTGACCTGATTAGCCACCAAAAAAGAGCTTAAAGCTCATAATGTGAAAAAGAGCTTGAAACTTAGAATATGAAAAAGAGCTTAAAGCTCAGATAGTGATTAAGAGCCTAAGGCTCACTATGTAAAATGAGTCTAATATCTCCAACGGATACGTGACAGTTATAGGCATTTGGTCACAATAATAATAAAAGAAAGTGAGTCTCATGAGCACTGCATATGCATATGATAGTTATATTTTAAACAGTTGACTGATTTCTGAATGTGATATGTGTTAAATGTGGAGTGTAAAATGAATGATCAAGTGATATGCGATGATATATGATTATCAATGAAATGATGTGTTATATGATTATATGAATTGTTCATATTATGTGATCGAGTGAGCCATCGATAATGGTCACTCATTGAGTTTGTAAAACTCACCCAAAATTTGCAATATTTTTCAGGCTTAGAAGAGTTATCCCGTTAGGCAAATGGGACTATAGCCACTGCATTCAAGTAAGAGATGTAGGTCGGGATCAGTTAGCTTCTACATTTGTATTTTCTTATTTTTGTATCAAATTGAGTCATCCACAATCATGGTAACTTGTATTATTGAATACTTATGTTTTGTAATAACTTTTGAAATTGAAATAGATCAAAGTGTATTAATAGTTGTTTTTTCGAGTTTTATGAAACAAAACTATGGGCCTGAATTTGATTATTGATTTTTGCGGATGGGTGTGAAAAAATATTTAAAAAATTGGTACTGAGTTTCAAGTGTCTGACTGATTGATTGTTCTAGTATGCCACCCTAGTGGGGTACATGCTCTAATATCAATTAGGATGTCGAGTACGTGTCTTACGACAGTGGGATGCTACAATAGCCTAATTGGAAAAATATATAAAGGATGAACTCCTGATCACTCTTACATAAGGGTCATATATCAGGATTGCCTAAAAATTTTGACAGTCTTTCCATAGTAATTAATTTTCCTTTAACTACTAATCATAGAATGATTGAGGCCCAAAGATTATCCTCATTATATAATACTAGTCTATACCAGTTGACATTGGCTATTTGGTTGTTAACGAAATTTTTGTAGGAACCATTAATGACTACACCTAAAGATGTTTTTGCCCACAGGTGGGCATCCACCCTATTTGGGTAAGTTTGATTATTAATAGATAATTAGTTGGTGAGGTTTTAAGGAATAACATAATATAGTTTAGTCTAGTGTTAATCACATCTTTGACTAAGTCTTTCACAAGGATGAGAAGTTTTAGTGAATCAAGCTTCCCAACCCTGTTGATATTGCTATAAGGTGTCCATATATCATTCCAGAAGGAGTTTTTCATTCCATTCAATATTTTGTAGAGGAATGCTACCCTAAAATTTTCTCTAGTCCTAAGAATATTCACTATGATCTATGATAAACTTTTCTTAGACTTAATTTATGAGAAATTATCCCTCCTTAAATATTATTCATATATCCATTTTATCAATAAGGATTATTTATTAATAAGTGTCATACAGCTCCTCTTCAACATCACTATCTTGTTGGTTATTTTTAAAAGTATGAACCCTAAACTTCCTTTTATTTTAGGCTTTCCTACCTCTTGTCATTTCACCTTAGCAATTGCTTTTTTTGGACCATTTCTTGACCATAGGAATCTCCTAATGATTTTTTCAACGCTTTAATACTAGAAAGACCAAGTAGGAAGACTAGTTAATATCGATGTTTTTCACCATTAAATTTATAAGCTTAGCTCTTTCAGTTATTGATAGGCTATTATTGCACCATCTCTAAATTCTTTTTTAGCTTTTGTCTAGTAGTGACTAGAGATTTGCGAAGGTTGGTTTTTGGGGGATGTTGGAATGCCTAGGTAGCTGAGTGGGGGTTTTTGTAATATCATCAATACTGTAGAAGATGTTTGTATTGCGTCCTTCATTGAACTTATTGAAAGGTATAAGCCACTTTTATACCTATAAAATTCAAGTCTCTATGGCCTTCTTAATGTATTTAAACCCAATATGTGAGCACTCAAAGAATAAAATATTAGTTTTAGAAAACAATAATATACCAATAACAAAAGATAAGCTAAGAAGTTTAATTCTTTTACATCTACTATGGAGTTTGTATTTCTTATCCTAGGATATAGAGACTTTAAGGAGCTTTGTCAAAGCCTCTATGTAGAATATGAATAATTAAGGGGATAATAGATCCCCTTGCTTTAATTCTTTTGCACCCTTGATGAGCTTCGTAGGTTCCCTATTAATAAAGATGCTAAAGGATATAGTTGTAATGCATTGTTTAATCCATCTTCCAAATTTTGGTAAAAATGCAAAGGATTTTAGGGCATTCAGCATGAAACACCAATCACATAAATCGAAAGCCTTATCAAAATCTATATTGAAGTCACAATCCTTGATACAATGTTTCTTATTATAGTTTTTGAGTGGTTCTTATGCAATTAAAACGTTATCCCTTATATAAAGGCTCCTTATGACTCATCTATATGAGTTAATGAAACTATTTTCAACATGTTTGCAATGATCTTAAACATGATCTTATCCATTATATTAGAGAGGAAATAGGTATATAATCTCCTATGTAATTAAGAGTACTAATCATGGGAATAAGGGAAAATAAATATCTTAATCTCTTTAAGCATTTTTCCATTTTTGAGGAAATCAATTAGTGCATTAGTGACTACATTCTTTATGAGTTGCTAAGATTTTTGGAAGAAGAAAGCATTCCGGCCATCTGACCTAAGTGTTTTATTAAAGTTGAGTCAAAATACAACCTTTTTCATATCTTCTTCTGTATATGGTACAGTAAAGAGATCAACCTTCTGAGGGTTAAAATAATCCTTAATAATTGAGATAATTAGTTCTAAAAAAGAGTTATCCTATATAGGTGATCTAAAAGAGTTGGAAAACTAGAAAAAATTTCTTAAAGGATCTTATCTTGTGTAAAGATAGTGTTAGCTCCAATCTTCAAGGAAATCATTCTATTTAAATCTATTCTTGATAGTAAGTACTTATAGAATATGCTAGTATTTTTGTTCACATCTTTTAACCAAAGAAATCTAGATCTCTTCTTCCAAAGTGAATAATTGATGTTAGTAGCTTGGATAAAGTTCTAGAGGGCTTATGTTTCTTCTGTTGCTTCTGTTCTTAAGAAATAGATAAAGTTGAGACTAAGTCCTATTGAGTATATGTTTAGCATTTATTAGGAAATAACGAGTGTTGTGGATCCTTTATAGATTTAACTTCTTCAGGTTCTCCTTAATACTGCCTAGTTTACTTTGAAAAGAAATTAATTTATGGCCTTATATCTCTATATAGGTTCCTCTACATACATCCTCTTAAAAATCATCCATATTTGGCAAATGATTATTGAACCTAAATGGAGAATTTCTTGAGTATGATAAGCTCTTAAAGTGAACCATTTCTAGGGAGTGATATGAGATTAGAGGCTTAATGAGTGAATCTTTACTATTAGGGAAAGATGAAGCTAGCTATCATTAATTAGAGCTCTGTAGAGCTTCTTTCTCAGGAATGCTTTTGTTTTTCATATTAAGTTAAAAAATGACCTTCCATCCTAAGGTTTGTGAACTCTATATCAGCCACACAATTCTTAGGATCATTTGAATGGTTTTTAAGGTAGTTGTTCCCTTCAGTTTCATCAGAATAAAGCATGTTATTGATTTAATTAAGAATAAGAAATGGATGATTTTTTCCTAGGTTTATCTCCCTGAGTTTAGTCTAAAATGGTACTCTTTGGAATACATGATTATAGGCATAACTGAATCTTACTCAAATCCTAACTTGCTCCTGTTTTAACTAGATATTTAGGTGAATCATCTGGTCTATGATAATTGAGCTTATAATCTCCAATTTATCCTCATCATAGACTATAATAATCTTAGCATGTAGTTGATTTTGGTGGTTTGATATCAATTTCTAGGAACCTCCTAAAAAAAATTTTACATTTCTCATCTCTTATCTTAGTTTCCATAAGACCTATTATTAAAGATTTATGTTTTGAAATCAATTTCTTCAGTGCTATTTATTTAGAGGGCCAATTAATCCCCCTTGCATTTCTGAGATTATCATTTTGAGGGAGAGGTACATAT
>JANZXR010000009.1:19142312-19163579 GCA_027575705.1 Erythroxylum echinodendron
ATACATCAGTACTCATAGATAATATAATTTGTAAGGAGGCTAAAGCTTTAGCTATCAAAAATCAGTCCTAACTATTACAAAAGACATTTACAGATTTGAGCTGCCTTGCATCCTGACTTAATCACTCTCTTGAGCTTCACCTGAGTTTGACGGAAGTTGGAGGGGATAAGCTTGAAGCTCGTGGGAAGCAGACTTATAACTTAGAACAAGAAAAAAACCTTTTTCACGTTTAAAACACACTTAGTTTCAAATCATGCATGCATTCATCATGTCAGAAAATTAATGAGCACATCAGAATGGTTCGGGTGGATCTAAAACAGAACGTACTACACATTTCTCCTAAGGGTCCTGTGTAGCCATGAACAGAACGTACTAACGCGATTCCATTTTATGGTCTTACGTAGCCATGAACTTATGGGAGTCCTTGAAGGAGATCTTTGCCATTAGCGGGCAGGCGGGAGAAGCCTTTAGACAAGTGCACTGTCTTAATAGAGGGGACTACCACAAACCCACATAACACAGAATTTTCATGTTCTGGAAAGCTTAATGCCCAAAATGGTAGTTCTTGAAATGCTTGCTTTTCGGATCAAAACTCAGTTTCATGAAGTATGTAACTTCTTTTGCAGAAAACAGTTTTATATGCAAAACATGCAACAACAAATAACACTTCATGCCACACCAAGACAGAACATACAATTGCATATTTATGCAGAAAAACAAAATCATTGAAGGCAAACGTTTATGACTTATTTCTTCATTATAAAACTGTAACCCCCTTAAGATCCTTGCTTGGTTCTATATCCGACTTATGAATTCTTTTCCTCTTGATTTCCTTGCCTCTCTTGAACCCCTCCTTGGTTTCCTTCATAAAAGAACACAACTCATATTTAACCAAGATATCCAGATTCGGCTAAACCATAATGCACAATCCTAAAATAACTTACTGTGATTCTTCACCAAGTAATGTGATTCTTAACTCCAACGAAAGCTCCTTCCATCTTCTTTCTTTTTCCCTATTTGCGTGCACTCGGATTCTCTCTTTAAACTTTACAGAAATTTCAACTTAGCTCACCATTCTCTTCTTTCCACTCTCATCCGAAGCGTCTCTTCTTCTGTTTTTCTTTCATTCACGCTACCACCTGCTAATAAGACATGTCCACCATGCCTTTTTCAAAAGTCCACTTTACCCTTGATACTTAAGCTATATATTGAAAATACCCTCAATTTTCTCTCATGCATTCATTCCATAAGCTATTAAGCTTAAGTTAATGGAAAAAATTTTAGGGGGCCGACAGTTAGTTTTAACAATAATTATGGACTCAGTATTTAACAACAATTATAGACTTAGTACTCACATTTGAGTTAAATGACGTATCTTTTTTTTCTTTGAGCTTTGTCTCCACTTCTTCAACATAAGCAATTCCTTGAGTAGTTCTCTCAAGATTCTCAAGCTCATCTTCACTTTGTAAGGTCTCTGCACTAATGTCCCTTAGGTACACCTCGAGTTGAGTTGGTTGTGTCTCTTTGCTTTGTGATGCTAGCCGGTTGATAGCTTTCGCCTACTGACCACTCTGGCTTGCCAAGTTCCAAATTCTAGAACTTATTTCCTGTTGGAATTGCATTTCTTCCTGCTGAAATTGCAAAGTATTAGCAACACAAACTTTAACTATTTCTTCTAAAGATGCACATAAGTTTTGCTACCTCTCCAAGTCTTAGATGTTGAACCTTATATCCTACCAAAATTTTCTTTCATCTTGCTGGAATTGTAGCTTATTTTGTTAAATTTGAATATTGTTAGCAACCATAACATTAAGTAATTCTTCCAACGATGAACCTGAGTCGTAATAAGAAGCTTCCAGTTTATATGAAAAATGTTTTGCATCCTGCAAACTATCAAGGAAGTAATTTTTGCTGGTTATCCCATCAATAATTAAAGATAGTATGATCATTCCAATATGAGTACAGGATTAGGATTATGAGTTATAAAAGAAATTTCTTCCTTCCATTTTTTTTTTGATATTTTTCCAATACACAAACACTAAACAAAAAATGAAAAGACAAGAAATAACTAAAAGAAACTAATTATAAACAAATATGTATAAAACACCAATTAAAATCGAGAACAAAAACTGAAACACCACACTCCCCAGAAACGACACCAAAATTGACAAAACGCATCATAAAACTACTCAAAATAATTAAACTTACAACTATAGCAGGGGTGCTTCTAGGTCGATAACACAGAGAGTGTGTGTAAAGGCTTTGAAATGAAATCAATTGGTGTTTAGGTTATGGGGTTGGTTTTCAAATAAGAAAATAAAACTAATTTAAACTAATGAAAACAAATTAAAGAAAACATTCAAAAATGATGAAAGTGATGAATTCATTAGGGACCCGATCTTCGGTTCAATCTCGACCTACACACAATTAATCATACTTCACTGAATTGTTTTTTTCCAGACTTCTCCTAGCAACTTTTAATCATAGGTTAACAATAAGCTTTATTAACCCTGGTTTTCTATTAGGTCATGTTTAATTAAGAAGAGCTCGTTCATACTTGAAACAATCAAATAGAGCATTCAATCATTCTTACACAATACCCAAACAATAAACATATAATAACATAATCAATCCCTAAAAGAAAAAGAACAACAAACACAATGAGAGAAATGCTTAACCGACTTTTTTGGCATCGATATCACCTCTGAAACTCAAGAGTCCACTCTTTAAAGTTGATTTGCCAAACAAAGCATGCCTTCTGCTATCACAACTTGTCCATTTATATTAAAAACTAGGTTTGGGTGAGCTGGAAAAAACTCACAGGCTTGAGGTGCTGTGTCATGCCCATGTGTGTGTGTGTTATAGGCCTGACAAGGTTTGTCATGCTTGTGACACACTTTCACAACCATGATAAATTTTTCATGCACATGACAACACTCTCACGGCCATGAGACTTATCTCATGGCATGACAATGTGTCCTTCTTCATTCCTTTCGGCATTTCTTATCTTCTTTTGCTCTAATCCTTCTTATTCTTGTTCCATAAAGAAAAGTGAATGTGAATCTCAAAGACGGCTCAAAGATTGTGCTTTCAACTCACTTTAGCTCTTTCAGTTCTGAATTATCCCTAAAACCAAATATGAACTAAAGTGAATGTCTTAAGCATTTCATAGCATTAATCACTAAATGTTATGAAATAAATGTATAATTAATTAAGCACATATCAGTGAAGTATTGACTTGATGATTGACATTGAATTTGTTGTTATTTGGATATCTATTATTATGATTGTGGAATTTAGGGGGAGTTTCTATTTCTCTTCTTTAAGGGGAGATTTTGATGTGACAAATAATGTCAAAAAGGAGGAGATTGTTAAAATATCTTATTTTGGGAATTATTTGTATTTTAATATATTTGGTATATCTTTTGTGATAAGAAGTTGACTTAGTATAGAATTTCACTATCTTGGATAATGTAGTATTTTTGAAAGTTAAGATAGTGTGTAAGGGATCCTACATGAGCCTCAAGAAGATAGGACTTGTTAGAGATAAACATGTTTTATTGGAGATCAACATGAAGAAGATTTTTCGGAGATTCATTGATTTTTGGTAGCTATGTTTGAGGAAAAATATATAGCTGATTGATTATTGATTGAAGCTGCATTTTCTTTATGCTTGGGTGAACAATTATGTGATCCATCCATCAATATTGAGAGCTGTGTTGTTGATATGTCTTTGGGATAAATTACATGCTTGATTTTTTAGCATGGAAGTTGTTATGCGTGGTTTCTTCAGTGATCAGCTCGAAAGATTCAAATAAGATTTTTGTTGGAAAATTTCCCATGACTTTGGTTTAATGAGGTTGCATATATAAAGGAGTGTCTTCTGACTCATGTGTTTCTTTGTTTATGTTTTTTTTATTTAATCACTTAAGATGTTATTTTCATCTTTATATTATTTTTATAAAGTTGTAAAAATCCTCTGTTAGTGTTAGCATGAGATGGTCATGCCATTGAGTGAGAAATACTTTCACGGGATATGAGGACAAGTGAGTAGTGTCAAGGGATGAATGGTGTCGAATCAGTAAAGCCTTGTGTAACTTTGGCAAAAGTTGATTAGTTTGGATGAGGACCCCACAGACATAGACTATGCCGAAGTGCGTTAACAAATTTTATGTGATAATTTATTTGTTGCATATTAAGTTTTTCTGCTTGTAACTAAATTATGGAAAATTAACAGTTGTTGATCCAGTTGTTTTTTGATAAGCAATAGATTTAGTTTGAGGCAACTGCAACTGAACATATGTATTGCAGAACTACATCCTTCGGGTTTTTCAGATATGTTCACTAAGGTATGTCCTGCAATGAGTTCTAAGTTTATGAGAATGAAACTTGGAATTTGTAGATACCAGGGAAGAGTGTTGAAAATTATATCAGTAGCTGCAGATGTTGCTGATTAGAATTAGATTATCTAGCTGCATATGCTGTCTCTGAGGCTTTCTAATACTTTCCGTAATGCATTCTCTTTTTGTTTTCGTTAGCTGCCAGAAAATAACTATTTATTGCTAAGTTCATATTATCATGTTCAGATTTTCTTGTTTTACTTTTGTTTTTAATAAGCACGCTTTGAATCAATAAAAGAATGTATGATTTATAGCCAAATTTTGTGTAATTTCTCAAGTTTTTCTATTTTAAATCCGACAATTGTGTTGAAGATCATGTTGAAGCCTTTAATTTACCCCCAAAAGATAAGATCCTTACCCTGACTGAGGCGTATCATTGAATGTACAGTATATACGAACTACAGGTAAGTTTGAATTGATGCAATATTCGTCTTGCTTCACGAATGGATCAGATGGTTTAAGAGAGTATTTTGAATAACGCAGCCTTTCCCGGTGAGGACCGTTTTCCAAGTTCTCAGAAGTTTTGTGGGCGAATAGCCTATAACATACAGTAAGGTCAAGTAATAAAAGATGTGATACCACCAGTATTATGCATTATGCTGCAGTAGGGATATCAAATCACCCTCAGTATCATGATGGACATTTGATATCCTACAGTTCCCGAGTAACTATCTGCTAGTTACAGTCCTCTTTTTCACTTTACAAGCTCCTAATTTATAGGATTTTATATATGATTTATCATGATAATAATCTTTCTTAAATGCACATTGCCTTCTGTGCAAGAAAATTTGACCATGCTTCGAAACAAAATTAGTTTCTACAAAAAGAAGCAAGTTCTCCAAGTTCTTCCACCTCCTTCACCAATTTTTCCAACTTCTCCACAATCTCAATCAATGCAGCCACAGAGCTCGCTATCTTCAGCATATCGGCATCCTCCACTTTTTCTAGTTTTGATATGGACACGACTCGACTCAATTCTTGTCTCGCTGATTTCAACTTTGGCACTATGAAAGCTTCTGATTGGCATCTTCTCATTTCTTTGATACTATCTCCAAGCTCTCTAATGATACATGCCAGAGATGAGCCAATTGCTTCACAAGGTTGTTTGTTTGGATGTCTGAGTGCCAAGGAATCCTGCAGAGTTTAGGACAATCTTTATAGTTGTATTTGTGAAGAAAAGAAAATTTGGTGGCACATGAGCTCTTCATTCATGTTTCAAGCTACAAACATTTAAATTCATGTCCTGTACCTGCCCTGATGACTTAAGGCTAACTTTAAGAGAAAGGATGACCACCGCTAATTCTCTAAGAACTTCTCCAATCTTTTGGTATTGCTTCCAAGGGTAGGAAAGACCAAATTTTCCATGCCATGGTTCCCATCTTGCAAAATTAACCTGAAAGCATAATTCCTGACGTTGGATTCACTTGAAAAGATTATCGATAAAAGGTTAGGTACTGTATTGCGACAGAAGGTATAAAATAAATTATGATACCAGTGATTCATCTTTTGATTTCGAGTGCAGGACTTCTATACAAATCCTGAAAGGTGAGATTAGCTGAATCTGCTCGTTGTCCTTATCACCAACCCTGACATGCTCGTCTAAGCATCCTGTAAAGTGAGCATATAAAATGAGCATGTTCAGGATTAACCAAGGGAGTGAGTGGATAGAGCTGACAAAGATTGAAGTGAATCCACTAAACAGACCTGTCTTTAACTAAGAGATTTTTTTTTGAAAAATTAAAAAAATTATTGAAATTAATAAGAGATAAACATAACTTCTGGAGATTAGTAAGCCTCTCCTACATCAAGCATAAACGAAACAGCAACGTGGGTTTAACTAATAGACTTGCCTTCAATAGAACTGGCAAGTTTTTCAAATTTGGAGACTACAGAACCGTGAAGCTCGTCACTAGCCCATATAGGAAACACAAATAAGCTCGTACAGATGCAGATGACAAAACCGAGTACAATCATCAGTAGACGTTCGCGAGTTATGTCCATCACGTTTTGATCTTCGCGGAAACCCGATACAGCCACCAGAGTGAAGGTAAGGATGAATATCATTGCTCCATAGTCATATGTTCTCTTAATACTTGGAATTAACCTAGAGTACGTTGCTGCTCCACCTGAAATATTTCAACAGAACGAATTGTCTTTATTCTAGTTAGTAGTTTGTTGTGGAGACTGCAACGCATTGAAAAAGTTTGCAAGAAATTGATTTTACTATGTCACGTAATAGTTCACTTGACATAGTAAGATTATGGTTCAGGACCAATGAAATGTTTGAATACTGAAGCTTGTGCTGATTGCTGAGAATGGGGTGTCCTACCAAATATGAACACAGAAATCCCAACTATGATAGAGTTTCCAACCCCACCAAATTCCTGAGAGAAAATTGCAATTAAGTATCCCAATCCTCCTCCTAGTACAGTTCCAATTCCACGATTTAATCCCTTGCTTAGTGTAGCACCTGAAATATAATATCAAATGATGTGAGACTTAATCAGAAGTTCAATATGTGTAAATTTATTTGCCGGTGGAACTAAACAATGTCAACAAAAGAGGACAGATATGTTCTCACCAACCTGCATAGAACTCAAAAATAACAACAACAGTCATTATAGCCCAGATAGCATTGTTGTCTCCAACTTGATCGTAGAGAGGATCCAGCAAGTAGAGAAGAGAAACTATGACAAGGGCAACTCCTACCTTGATGCTGTGAATTAATTTTTTCGTGTCATGCTTACGTGTTTTTTCTTTCAGCAAGGAAACAACAGAAACAGGGGAAAATCGAAACTTTCCATTTTCTTCTTTTCGAGTTGCTCCGACTACATCTGTAATTGTTATTACAGTTGAAGCCATTGCTTACTAATTCTGTCTATTTTTCTCTCTTTTCTCCTTGATCTTTCTTGTTGAGTAGTTTGAGTTGAAGAGAAACCAGCTATATATAGCAATCCCATTGGCCGTAGGAATTGAAAGATGAAGGTTACTAACTTTAGCCCCGAAGTGGACATGACATTTCGCACTCTAAACAGTATATATGAATTCAAACACGTAGGAATTTGATCTCAAGAGATATAGGTACAGTTGTGAAATTGGTGACCTTAGCGGAACACGCATGCAAAAGCATTGTACCTTCTGTTGTCTGTACCATGTAGAGAATGTTTCTTTTGCTCGATCACTCCATGTTTATAATGGTGGAATACATTCAGACAAGTACTACTAGCTACGGTTCTAAAGGTCGATGTCGGAAGGTAGCTCAGTTTAGTACCTAGGATGCCATGCCTCAAATCGATGTCAACGTGCCAGTAGATTTGCATACATATCCCACTATAGATAACAAAAAGTATAGTCAGTAGAGCTATTGCATCCTAAAACTATACCCAGAAGGGTGACTGCATCCTGATACCAGTTTGCAGGAGCTTTCAACATCAAATTTGATCATTCTGTAGTGATATTATAGCAGAACTCTAGTCATTCCATCAAGACAACTCCATCTTATTTTGAGGCATTACAGTTCATTGTTAATCTTGATTAGGATTCAAGAAGGATTATCTTGGTGTATTTAGCCGAAGAATAGAAATAACATACGTAAAACGAGTTTCCAGGAGCAGTCAATCCAAAGCATTCTAAATAAGAAAGATTTCTCTGTAAGGTCACTGATAGAAAAAATAAATGCTAATGATGATTTAATTAAATATTGATCCTCCATACTATAGTGGAATTGCTCCATTACAATGCCACTTCCATTTGTCTCCTCCGTGATTGTGTTGGACTGTTTTTTATCCTGGTAATACATCAAATATTGGGTTAAAATTTTAATACTCTTTGACTGGATCATGCTTCTAGCAATTGTTGGAATAACTCTTATTGAGTTATTTTATGAATCAATAGAACTTCAAAACTTGTAATCGTCCAATGTAGGCTTGTATTTTATAGCACCACGGAGATTCACTTTCTTGCAAAATCTTCATCAGTAAAAACCGTGGATAGGTAGGTTCTAACATATCAAAGATAAGCAGTCATATGGAATTAATTACAAGTGAACACAGCTGTTAACAAAGATTTGACTATTTACATTCCCCTCTCCACTAATATTATGTAGTGATCCACAACTTCTCTTATCTGCATTATCCAAGGATAGGACATCTAATCACCTTACATGCCCCTCATGAATGTGGGGGTAGCCAATTCCATATTCCATGAATAGTTTTCTGACAAGGGATTGGATGGCTCTTTGTTATTTGATGCTGACAAGAGGAATCCTGAAACATTCAGAAGGCACCTGGACTGCACCATCTATGATATTTTCAAGGCTTCTAAATTAGCACCATTCAAGTACACCTTAGTTATTCGTTCTAGTGCTTATTTAGGAGTACGATGATAGTACATTTCCACGTGGATACCAACCCGCGTCATCTAGGCCCATATCCCCAGCCCCAGATGGTGGCCTCAGCATTAGTTTTGATGCCACAAACCATATCAGACGATAAAGCTTTTATTGTTATTTACTTGGCTTCTTGTCATTTGATGATAAACCAGTCCAGTAGTTGCGTTAATTTGGCATTCGCGCTTTGCTAGTGCTCTATCATCTAAAGCTTGTGAGTGGTTTCCCATATTCAGGGCGTAAGTACGATCGCAAATTCAAGCTTGACGTTTGACAAAAACCTACCACACAAAATATTTGTGAAAAGATTCGTCTCTTTCAACGTACCTAACAAATGCCACCAGAGATGCTGCTTGTTCCATTGAAATAAGAAAAGGGAATTCATATTTCACCTACTTGATTATCTTTCTCTCTGTAGAGTCACGAAGAAAATTACTAGAATTTCCATTCACACTACAATAGAACAAACTATTAGATACATTTATTTTGGCGACGAATTGGAAATCGTCGCCAAATGTCGACTTTTGACAACGATTTAAACATTCGTCGTGGTTTTGGGGACGTTAAAGAAAATCGTCTCTAAAGTAGTTTATTTAGCGATAATTTTCTGGAATAGCCGCAAAAAGTGTTTAATTTTGCGACGGTTTGTGTATGTCGTCGCCAAAGGTCGGCATTTGGTGACGGGAATTGCAAAGGTCCCAACAAACATGAACTTTTGGCGATGAAATATATAATTTGTCGTCAAATGTAGACTTTTTTTTAATGGTAAGTGTGCTTAATAATGCTAAGGTTAATTATAATTGACATTTATATATGATTTTTCATATTTTTAACTTATTTTTCTTTATAAATTTGTTTAAATATATAGTTAATGCATTAAAACTCTATAAATTATCCTTTTGGACATAAAAAGATGAACACACCTAAAATTTTACATATTAATAAGATAAAAAATAATAAATTTAAGTTGAGTACTATTCTTAATCATTAATATTTATTAACAATAAAATAATAATACATAAAAAATTGAAAATTGTAAGCAATATAATATAATGATATATGCAAGTAAGTAGTATAAGATTTTAAGTAGAAATTTAACCATTCTTACAGACATACAACAACTACAACAATAGCAACATCAACACCCAGTATGAATCCCACTGATATGTGGAGTCTGGGAAGGTCCAGTAGTACGCAGCCTTACCCCTAACTAGTGAGAGGTTGTTTCCAAAATTCTTATAGACATAACAATAACTAAAGTTTCGTACTTATTCCATCGAAAAGGAAATGAATTAATTATTTTTTTAGATTCTAAGTGACATCAGAGTCGGTAAAGGTAAATGAATTCGCTATGTCTAGATTCCAAAAAAAGGTCTTTGCATGTTCAAAGACATCAATTGAAAAAGTCAAAGATCTTCCCTCAGGTGTTAGGTTATTGACACCCTCTTTCAACAACTTCTTGGTTATAACTAAACTTGTAGGAGATACAATGAACGAATCCCCATATGCAATATGGATTACTGAATTAGATGAACTGCCAATATGATGTGTTTCACCTAAGACACAATTAGTATAGAATTTAAATAACTAGTTAAGTCAAACCGTACAACAAAGCCAAATTTGAACACATCCATACCTGATTGAACAGCCATAGTAATTAGAATCGAAGATTGTTCCAAAACAAGCAATTACCCTAATCTTGTACCACTTATAAGGACATTGCCACCATTTCCATTTTCGTCCATGTTCTCTTTAAGATTTGAGTAAGCTTTACATAATACATAGTATATACAATCAAATGTTCATCTGATAGCTTATTATGATGCAAATATGATACAAATAATTAAGGAAGATAGGTAATTAGGATGATACTAAAAACCTTAAAGAAGAAGATTCTCCGTAGATGGCAAGTGGTGTTAGTGTATGATGAGGAAATTTGTTCTGCATCGATTTGTTCTTCACTAGATAGAATTTTCCCATATTCCTCCCAATATAACTCATTTCTGCCATCGAAAACCAGTAGCCATGTCAACATTCCTCGATGAATTGATGTCAACAGTTTAATTCTAAAAAGTCAATTTAACATAAAATTCATTATGTTTAATTAAATTCGTTTGGTAAGCAAATCCCACAAAATCAAGTCCTGGAATGAACTGATGCAAAAAACACTTTCAGCATTTCATGTCTATGTGATCTACTATGGTAGTTTGTCAATGATAAGTCAAAGTACTACAGTTCACTAGTGGTACAAATTTGGTATAAAAGCAATCATATGGTAAATATGTACATAAACATATGTTGCAAATTGTGCCTTGATTCTCTAACAAACCTTTCATCAAATAGTAAGTAGGTTTCATCAAATAAGCACGGAAAGTGAGAAAAAAAATGTCTACCCTTCATCATCCAATACAGAAACACAATTCACCATATTCTAAACATAAACAGAAAGGGAAACCTATATACCATTTATAGAACAAAAAGCCCACATTAACTTTTAAATGTAACAAAAAAATAGAGCATAATAAGGAGGGTTCTTGGTAACAAAAAAGAAGAACAATACGTTCCAATAAAGGACACGATGCTTCGTCAACAATAAGGACCACAAAAGAGGAGATGACCCTTCTTCGACAGATTATAAAGAGGAAATATTCGGCCTAACACAAAAACGAAGACAACTTCATGTTCATGTTAATAACCTAGTAGAAAATGACATCGTTTGTTGTTAAGGTAAACGAAGGTTGTTTTCAATTAAGTTGAAAGAATTAACTATTTGGTGAGGATTCAAAAACACGTCACCAAATGGTTTGCCATTACCATTTGGCTTCACCTTTGACTAACATAATTATATATAATATATAAATTATATGTACACTATGAAATTTTTATATAATAAATAGAAAATTATTATTAAATAGAGTAATATATATACTATATAAGTAAGATATAATAAAATTTATCAATTATGTAATAATTCATAAATCATTATACAAGTTACAATTATTATCTATACATTCATATAACATTATATTAATTACCATATATGATGATGATGATGATGATGATGATGATGACCATATATTAATTAAATTGCTATTATTATTATTATTATCATTATTATTGTTATTATTGTTATTATAATAATAACAATAATAATAATAATAACAATAATAATGATAATAATAATAATAATAATAATAATAATAGCAATTTAATTAAAAATAAATTGCAATATAGTAAAAATGAAAATGAAAATTAAATATTAATATTATATTTTAAAAAAAGAGGTAGAGGTATTACTAAAGGTTCTTAGTTCAATCGGTTAAATTATCTAGTGAGGTAGGAGTTGCCTTGCCTTCAGCATGCCAACCAGTTAAACTAAGACAACTTGCTACAGAATGTTTTAGTCAAAGCTCCAACAAATTTTCAATTTATTTAATTATATGAAATTTTTTTTACATATTTAAATATTAATTTAACTTTCACTTGTTGTTCATAGATGAAACTCAATATCATCGATGCAAAAAACCCTGAAGTTTCAAACTGTGTGAATTCACTGTTGAAACAAAGGCTCAAGGATCATCGTTATCGACTACATAAATATTACAAATCTTTTCCTTCAGATGAGGAGGCAAGGAGATATGTTCTCGAATGGTGACTCCAGAAAATTGGAGTCAAATGAGTGATTATTGGGTCCTTGCCAATGTTATAGTTTGTTTTCTTTCTCTTCAAATTTGCTTCTATTAATCTTGTTACACAATTTAATGACTATTTCTTTTCTTTGTTTAGGAAAGGAGTGTGAAAGCCAAGATTAACAGAGAAAAATTGAAAACTCCTCACAACTAAGGCTCTAAATCATTTATTTTCGTACGAAATGAATTTATAAGTTCTTTGTTTACAAGTTATAATTATATCACTAAATACAATATCATTTATTGTATTTTCAATTCTTTTTTTCCATAAAACAAAGTGAGAAGGAACTATATAGACAAGAGTGTGATATGATCACACTATACAAACTCACTCACTATAAGGAAGGTCAAAGGTAGATGTTAGAAGAAACGCAAAATAACAATGCAAGTATAAAAATTTGTTTAAATTTTAAGTTTATTTATTTATGTAGTACTACCTAATAATATTTGAATTAAATATTGCTTTTGTTTTTTAAATTTTATAATAAGATGCAGGAGTTGTTGCAAAGATCATTGACTGACATAAATGAACCAAATGTAGATGATATTTGCAACAACGTATTTGATACAAGATTTGGCTACATCAAAGGTCTTAGGTATAGCCTTAAGCCAACTTTGTCATCCTCATCAAGACCAACATATGTCACCCATGTTTAAGAGAAGAAACGGTCGCTTAAGACTAAATTACAATGTAATGAAGAAAAGTTAGAAAGAAATGAACAAAAGTTGGACAAGCTTGAAAAGATGGTCAAATAAATTCTTGGCCTCATTTATATATATAGTAGTGACAATGAAAACAAATCTTAATTTGTATATAAGTATTTTTAAAACATTTTTAATTAAAATTTAATGATATTTAATTATTTATATAAAATGCTTCTAATTTCTAATTATTTTTAATTTTATTTTCGTATAATATAGCCCAATAAAACAAAAAATCTAAACATTACAAATAATAATATGGATTAAAAATGTGACCAATAATTATAATTAACATGATAAAATTTTCACTAGTAATGTTTATTAAAAAAATTAAAAATCGTCACAAATTGAATCGTTGCAACTAATGTTGGGCGACGATTATTAACTTGTCGGTAAATGTTATTACGTACATTTATTGTAACGTAGCTAATAACATTTAGCCACCAAAAAAAGCGTAACAAAATATCATTGGTAATAATTCTATCGATCGTCGTGTATCTCTTATGGTTATGTATTATACTTATCGCGAAACATAATTTGCTACAACTTTGTAAAAACATTACCTATAATATTTTGCTACCGAAATTTTACTACCATTGCAAGATATTATTTACTACGAATTTTGTGCTTCGTCGCTAAAATCCCACTTTGAAGCAGTGCCATTACATTATGGACTCGCCAATGTCTAAAAAGCTAATGGGTGCGCAATGCCTGCAATTGCATATCTACAATATTGAATTAGAGTGCTCAACTCAATCTTCAAGATCGCCCCTGAAATGTTTTAATAGTCATCTAAAACTGAAAAGAACACTAACGAACAGAAAGGGTAAGAAGAAGAATGGGTAAAAGGGATAATAAAAAAGATGACAAGGGATGATCCTTGTTGGCCAGATTAGTTAGGTATGTGTTGCAGCTTGTCCCTTGGTTGCAGGTTGTGGGGGGACCCAAGTTTGACCCTAACATTAACGCAATAGCGAAGAATTGATCACACTATTACATAAACAACTTTTTGAGACAGTCCGTATACATTCGGTGTGCGTGCACCAGCTAGTCAATTACCAATCTTAGTCCGTGCCACGGAAGTCTGTCCGTACGCCTATCGTCTTTATGAGCTTTGTTAGAAAAGTGGACTTGGGAAACAGACAAAAAAGCTGGAGACTTTTAATTAAGGAAACAGCCGATCGATGATGTTGCTTGAAGATGACGTTTTCACTTCTTGTCAGTGGAATTCTGTGTCATTCACCTGATCCAACAGTGTGGGAAATGCAAACTGTGCAGGCTGCTGTCCTGACGTGTAATCTACGGATGGCTATGCACTTTAAAACAATATAATTAGACTAGAATTAGACAGCCCCATTTTTTCAGTTTTATTTAAATATTTTATTTTATTAAAATTAATATAATTGAGTATATAATATATATTTCTTATTTGGAATAATATGAGCATATTATATTTATTAAATGTGATTATTTTATTTTATTATAATAGTTTATTATTCATTATTAATATACTTTATATCAAATTAGTAAGCTTAATAATTTGTAGACACCACGAAAAGAGATTCATTTTATGATATGTGTTTATATTGTGTAGAGAAAATTGAAAAAGATTAATATAATTAAGTTTAAAATAATTATATATGTGTAAATACAAAATTTATTATGAAAATTCTAATTAAATATTAACAAAATTTGTCGTTTACATATTTGTATTTAAATATAAATCTTAATTCAAATGAAACGAAAAAATTTCAAATCAAAAGGTATTACCTTTTCACATATTTAATATAATAAATACTTGATAAGTTATAATTATTTATTTCAAACTTCTTATCAACTTTTTACTCAACACTCTTCTTGATAATTATAAGAAGTTGGATCATTATCAATTAATTTTTGATAATAGTTATTAATAAAAATACAAAACTAATAATATTTATCAATATATATGATAGGAAGAAATAATAGGACAACGATAAATTAAACTTTCTAATCTTGTATAGGAAAAATTAAAAAAAAGTTTTCAAACTTTCTTCAATCGTAGAGATATAAACGATAATTATAATGTAAAAAATTTCAAGAATTACATGAAAATTACATATATAATTATTAATTACAATATATAATTGAAAGAAACATATGAAAGGTTGAAAAGTATTATTGTTTTGAAAAGGAAAACAGCATAAAGAAAAGCTTACAATAAAGTGTAGGCTCTAAACATATAATCCAAAATTTGGAACAAAAATTTAAGAAAAAGCTAGCGCTAGTGATTGCAAAAGCCAAAACTAGCATAAGATAATAGAGAATTAAGTTGGTTTAAGGATACATGCATAGTTAAGAGCCATACTTCTTCATTAAGTTAGACATTTGTAGGTTCATATTGGTACTGACAAGATTGAGACTCACAACACTTGCTCAGGAGCATAAGTAGGAGTTACTGGTTTCAAAGTACATCTAACTAATTATGAGACTTTGATAAAAGCTTGCTAGAACTTTTGAAGGCTTACTCAAGGTTTTTTGCCTTATGGACATGTCTGCAATACCCTAAGAGGAGGCTAAGGAGGGGCTATAATTCATATTAACTTGATAAGCAAAAAGTTGTTACCTAATCTAAGTAATAAGCTCTGAAGTGATTGTGTCCTTGGATTTTTCATGAACATAAAATACTCTAGAGTTCCTTTCTTTTCAAACTGTATATATTATGCATCCAAAAGCTATTATAAGAATATTTCTACCTACTAAAGGAATTGTGGCCTTAGATTTGATGAGCCACTGAAGGACTTCTTTATGGTTACTTTTGGTCACCCTTAGTTTGTAAAGAGCTTGGTTTGAAATAAAATTTCAAACCACTAATTGATGAGTATTTATAATTAAAAAAGAGGTGAGGTAGGGATTCAGAGGATGATTTGAATAGCTTGTATTGAATAGGAATGTCAAGGAATCTTATCCTTTCCATTATATGAAGCTTTTGTATAGCAACTAACCATATAATTATTGTTATTTTAGGATGTGCATTTTTCTCCAACATAATTGCAACCCAGGGTAGTTTTTAAGCTTGTGGCATGAGGATTTAGTGTAACATCCCATCACCTATGCATATGTTAAGAACACGTAATTATGTGAAACATTTTTATGACTTAAGTTCATTGAACATTAGACATGAGTTATGATACCTTGTTTGGCACATTCATGCAGTTATATATATATATATACATGCTTTCATTTGGCATTTCTGTGTAAGTATGACAAATTGTCATTATGACAAATGGTGAATTAGTAGAGATAAATAGTACACGTGAGGAGCATAGGGATAATATTGTTTAAGTTAGGAAGGCTCCATTTCAGATTGTAATTATGACAATCGGTGAGTTAGTGGGGTTGAATAGTACAAGTGAGGGGCATAGAATGAACTCACGTATTTTATTGTTTGAGTCAGGAAGGATTTATCATAGTTACCATTCCTAACAAAAATACTCCGTATAGCAATTCTTTCGTCCTGACCTTCACAATCGAAGAGCAATCTAGCAGTTTTTGTGGTGCTGATTCCGATTTCAATGTTAAAGCATTTACACTGAGTACTTGCTAAGCGAGTAAGTAGTTATAATGTTGTTTCTACTGTGTAAATAAGCATGTGCATGTTGGATATACTTATCTGCATGAAAAGGGGTTACAGTGGAGAGAATAGTTATGAGGTACAAAGTAACCACAGAAGAAAGAAAATGCAGAAAGAACACGAAAGCATAAATAGTAGTCTGTGAGTTTGGTATATATGTGAGTTTTGGCTCTTTGAAATTGTTTGATGTTTTTGGAGCTAAGGAAGGAGGGAGTAGTATAGATGATCCTTACATGTTTGGAAGCGTAATAGCGAGGGATATGATGTATAGAACTCATATAGGCACAAGAGATAATATCTCCTTTCGTCCTCTATATTGCTTCTTCTGTGATGATATCATCTTTCTCTGGGTGACGTCATCTTCCTCTATACATGAACTTATCTGTGTCACTGTTCACAGATGAATGAATTCGTCTTAGTTTGACTTTTTGTGTCTTAGTTTGACCGTCTCAATTTGCTTCGTCTCAGAATGACGTCAGCATGGTCTTAGAATGACGTCGTTATCGTCTCAGTTACTGTTCATCATCTTAGTTTGACTTTTTGCATCTCAGTTTGACCGTCTCATTTTGCTCTGTCTCACAATGACGTTAGCAATCGTCTCATGACGTCAGCATCATCTCATTTTGGCTAGAACATCTTCTAGTCTAAATTTGCTCTTCTGGATGATATAATTGGTCTTTAAGGTCTTCATAAAAGTTGTAGATCTTGAAATCCTCTTTTAAACCATATAAAGAACATCTTGATCCAATTCCTCTAGAGAAAATTATGACAATCGAAAAACATCGTCTGTGTTTCCAAACTTCTTTTGGGTCACCGTTCATTGTATATCTTCTGTCCTATTTTTGACCCTGCAGAAGATAGAATTGATCTTTGAGCTCTTCATGAAGGTTGTGTACCGTGATTCCCTCTTTCGAATCAAGTAAAGAACAATTGAATCTGGTCTCTGTAGAAAAAGTTATGCTCAGAGGAAAACTTCTTCTGTGATGACATCAGCTTCCTTTGGGTGACGTCATCTCCTTCTGTAAAGCATCTTCGTCTATAACTCGTCTCCTTCTGTAAAGGTGCATCATCTGTAAAGATGCACCTTCCGTAAATGAACTTCTATCCATTGCACTCCCCTAAGTTTGTGTAAGATCTAAAAGAAGCCAACGAGAATTGAATCATGATGTTAGAAATTTGCGATAAGTTATAATAAGAGAGAGAGAGAAGTGATGAGGAAACCCGGGAGTTGCCATTGAACATGCATTGTGCATATTTCCTATACTTCAATATTTTGATACGCTCATACAACAAATGGTAATTAAGAATGTGTTCTGTTTGTTTTAGAGGAACATATCGGACGACAGACGGACATTGCCGGACCATCCAGGCAATAACTTTTGGAAGCGCACTGTGAATCAACCTAGATGGATTCCTAGGATTATATGATTGTGTGTTTTGAACTGTTTTACGTGATGCTTTTGGATGCCGGACCTGAGGTACGAGGAGTCTAATAGTTGGGCATGCATTGGGAGTGTTTGACTTGTTATTCTGATATGAATTTCTGAATGATATGTGATTCTCGGCGATAGCTGAATGCCAGAATGAGGTCCGATGTGTCTGGAAGTATCATCTGAACATTTGTATGAGATTTGTGTATGTGATCTGTTCAGGATTTGATGCATTTCATAATATGCATGCTCAGATAAAGACATTGCCACTGAGTTGCCAGTTAGAAGCGCTTCCGCATAGAGCTTTGCTCCGCGATATATGTTCTGCATGTAGAGCTATGCTCCGTGATGTTGTTCTGATTGAGCCCTATGGGCCAAATCCTCTGTATCCATTTGTGAAAGGCTCTCAGTCACAACAATAAAAACGAATAGGAGTCTCATGTCCTATACAGCTACGTGCATCCTGTTTGAATGATTTGCGAGTCGAAATGAATGCTCTTCTTTCATATCCATTATGAATACATGCTTATGTTATTACTTGAATAATTGCGATATATGTGTTATATTTGTATAATCTGGTGAATCCATCAATGATGGTTCACTCATTGAGCTGCAAAACTCATCAAAATTGCATCGTGGCTTTTCAGGTATGAGACAGGAGACTTAAGGTGTAGTTAGAACATAGAGCTATGAGAACTAAGAGATGGCTCAGAGGTCCGTCAGCTAACTCCCAAAGGAAACTAGCTGTTATTATTTTTTAATGTTGTTAGAACCTGTATAGTGTTTTGTACACAATCGTTGAGAAGAACAGTGTAAACTTTATCAGTGAATGACATAAATGAATATTTTAAGAAAAATGATATTGCCTTTCGAGTATTCGGGTTAAAGCCATATATCAGTTAGTTTTGCCATTGCTCTAACATACTATTATCGTAGGTTATGTTCCTAAACGCTTAGGTACGTACCCTATGGTAGTGGGATGTTGCATTTTTGGTATCAGAGCATGGTCTGGCATCTTTAGGGTTGAATATGTGTTGAGATATGCTAAATAGCAAGGTATTCCGATAGTGATCACACTTTTCTTGGTTGTTATAGGTCATCTTCCATAGGAGATCATGATGTAGAGTCAGCTGACAAGGAGTCGGTAGGAGTCAATGTCGAGTCTCCTGTACCTGAGTTTGCTCAGATGCCTCCGAGAATTCCCGTGAGGCAAGAAAGAAGATATGATAAGCTGAGAAAATAGAGAGCTGTCGACTTCTACGGAAGTACAGACCCGACTGAAGCAGAAGGATGGCTTGAGCGAACTGAAAGAGTGTTCAATCAAATGGACTATGAGGCGAATGAAAAATTCGATTATACTGTCTCACTCCTGCAAGGTCCCGCATATCAGTGGTGGAAAACTGTTCCAGGCAGTACCACCAGACCTTGTAGTTTAACATGGGGGGATTTCCTGAGAGCGTTCCGAGAGAATTATATGCCAAAGATTTACATGGATCAGAAGATGAAAGAATTTTTGGATCTGAAGCAAGGCAGACTTTTAGTGGCTGAATATGAGATAAAATTTAATGAGTTAATGGGGTATGCGACAATACTGGTCCCAACTGAAGGAGAAAAATGTAGATGATTTGAGGATGGACTGAATATAGAGATTAGAATGAGGCTTAACATTTCCAACTTGAATAGTTTTGTTGAGCTTTGAGCAACCTCAATTAGCGTTGAACAGTTATTGAAAGAAAGTCAGGCTGTAAGTGAACAGGTGGGTAGTGGTAAGAGATAGGATGAATCTCATGTTGATACTGGTAGAAGTTTTAGAAAGCGGCAAAATAGATCATTTCGATTCCAGTCCAGATCGAGAGAATCTGAATCTCGAGGGAGAGGCAGAATAATTCAGTCTGTAAGAGATAGAGGACAAACGTCTTCCAGTCAGACATATCAACTACCTGAATGTGAACACTGTGGTAAGAGACATGGTGGAGAGTGTTAGCGAGTGTCAAGAGCCTGTTTCTGATGTGGCTCATATGAGCATCAGATTAAGGATTGCCCTGAGATGTTAGAAGGGCAGTCTTTAGGTAGAGGAGATACTAGATCTGAAAACACAGTTCAGCAGAGTAGAGCGGACAGATCTGTATATAGAGGAAGAGGTGGAGGTAGAACTTAATCATCAGGGCACAGTACCAGAATTGAGGTGCAAAGTAGCCAACCGTAACCTCAAGCAAGAGTTTATGCTATTACCAGACAGGAGGCTCAAGACTCTCCAAATGCGGTGGCAGGTGTGTTGAATGTTTTTAATTTTGAGGCATATGCATTGGTAGACTCAGGATCTATGCATTCATTCATCGTATAACAATGATGGGTGAGATATGTAAGAAATACATAATTAAGATTGATCAAGCAGGGCTAGAAGCTGATCTGATTATATTACAACTAAAAGAAATAGATCTCATCTTAGGTATGGACTGACTCACTGCTCATAGGGCAAAGATGAATTGTTATACTTAGGAAGTAGTGCTTGAGTTCCCTAATCAGCCAAAGGTAGTGTTTCGAAGAGTCAGTCAGGTAGTGCCAGCCTGATTAATCTCATTCCTGAGTGCTTTGAGACTGATCCGAAGTGGTTGTGAGACTTATCTAGCCCATGTAGTGGATACTCGAAATGAACAAACCATTCAGGACATCCCAGTTGTTAAGGAGTTTTTGGATGTATTTCCGGCTGACCTATCGGGATTACCCCCAGATAGGGAAACGAAATTCACCATTGATACAGTTCCAGGTGCTCTGCCTATATCAATTCCCCCACATAGGATGGCGCCTATTGAGTTAAAGGAACTGAAAACTCAGTTGCAAGACTTGTTAGATAAAGGTTTTATCAGGCCTAGTGTGTCACCCTGGGAAGCTCCGGTATTGTTTGTAAAAAAGAAGAAGGATGGAACTATGAGATTGTGTATAGATTACCAATAGTTGAATCGAATAACAGTTAAGAATAAATATCCATTGCCGAGGATAGATGATTTATTTGATCAATTACAAGGAGCTCAGGTGTTCACAAAGT
>JANZXR010000009.1:19188913-19205255 GCA_027575705.1 Erythroxylum echinodendron
TACCCTTGGTACTTAAGTCATATGCCAAAAATGCCCTCAATTCAATCCTATGCATTTATTCCATAAGCTATTATGCTAAATTTTATGAAAAAAAAATTTTTAGGGGGCCAACATTCTTTCATTTAACTAGTCCAATCAACTTCAATTTCTAATCCAATTGTCTCCAAATTTCAATGACATATTTCATTAAATCCGATTGGCATTCATAAAAGTTTACGCTGCCATTTGACATTTAATTCTACTGTCATTTATCAATTGTACTGTCATTTGGTATTTTTCCTGTAAAAAAAACCAAAATTTTAGAAATTTTCTAAATTTCACCAAAATTTCAAAATCAATACCTATACATACCAATTCAATTTTCAATACAAAAAACCATAATTCAGATCAAAATTCACATTCATAAATCAATTATACCCGGAAAAATGTCAATGAATGTATGTATAATTATTTTCATGTGCAAAAATTCAATATTTACGTATATGTGCATATCATATAATGCATGAGCACGAAATGTATTTTCTAATCTCTCAATAATCTCTCATATATATACTGTTCTAGCCTCAACGCGAGTAACATGTTACAATTCTCCCCTCCTTAAAAGAAATTTTGTCCTCGCAATTCTTACCTGATTGTTCGAACAGGTGGGGATATTGCCTCCTCATATGCTCCTCTGTTTCCCAAGTTGCTTCCTAGTTGAGTGATTCCTCCAAAGGACTTTCACTAATGGAATGAATCAGTTCCTCAACTGTTTGATCTGAGATCACAATATCTTGATCGGCTCTTCAACATAGCTTAAGTTACTAACAACCTCAATCTTATGAGTTGGTATCACATGTGTCGAATCTGATTGGTATCTTCGGAGCATACTCACATGAAATACGTTATGAAACTGAGACATCTCATTCGACAAAGCTAACTTGTATGCCAAATGTCCTATCCTCTCAATAATCTCATAGAGACCAATGTACCTAGGGCTCAACTTGCTCTTTTTACCGAATCTCAATCCTCCTCTCCAAGGTGACACTCTCAGAAACACTCTATCTCCTACACTGTATTCCATGTCCCTTCGATGTTGATCCGCATAACTCTTCTGTCTATCTTGAGTTGCTTTAATTTGGCTTCAGATCAATTGCACCTTATCCACAGTATCTTGTATCAATTTTGGGCCTTCAACCATTCTCAAGCCCTCTTCATCCAAATATAAAGGCGATCGACACTTTCTTCCATACAATGCCTCATATGGTGCTATTCCGATACTACCGTGATAATGATTGTTATAAGGAAACTCTATTAGTGCTATATATTGATCCCAAGCTCCTTAAAACTCGAATAAACATGCTCTAAGCATATCCTCAATAGTCTTGATTATCCGCTCACTTTGTCCATCTTTTTGAGAATGAAATACAGTATTAAAGTTCAACTTAGTACCTATAGCAGACTGCAAGCTCTTCTAGAATCTCGAAGTAAATCTAAGATCCCTGTCCGATACAATAGAAACTGGAACCCCATGTAGTCTAAACACTTCATTCACATATCGTTCTGCCTCAGAGTCTTAGGCAATCTCATAATGAAGTCTATAGTAATTCGTTCCCATTTCGACTCCGAAATAGGCAATGAATGTAGCTTCCTTACTAGAGCCTGATGCTTAACCTTAACTGGCTAACGTGTCATACACTTAGAAACATACTCCGCCACTTGCTTCTTCATTCTGAGCCACCAAAAATACTACTTCAGGGTGTGATACATCTTGGTAGTACCAGGATACTTGCATAGGCTATCATATGAGCTTCCGCTAGAATTTCCTTTCTCAGATCTCGGGAACACATAGCCTCTGCTTCAACCACAATGTCTTATCCCTTAACTCAAACTCAGAATTTGGATTCATATTCACTTTCTTTATAAGCTTTACCATATTAGGATCTTTCCTCTGGACTTTTCTAATTCTATCTTGTATCATTGGTCTCAACATTAGTGTAGAGATCAATGCCTTATCTTGCTCCAGATTCAATTCCACATTCAGAGCTCTCAAATGATCAAGTTTGGTAACCTCGATAACTGAATCTGAGCAACACTGGTATTAGACTTCCTGCTCAAAGCAACAACCACCATATTAGCTTTCCCTGGGTGGTACTTAATCGTGCAGTCATAATCCTTTAATAACTCAATCCATCTTCTTGTCTCATGTTCAACTCCTTTTGACTCAATAGATACTTCAAGCTCTTATGATTAGTGTAAATCTGGAATGTCTCTCCACAAAAATAGTGTCTCCATATCTTTATAGCAAGGAAAACTGTAGCAAGCTCTAAATCATGTATCGGATAGTTAATCTCATGAGACCTTAGTTGTCTCGATGCATAGGCTATCACCTTGCCATATTACATTAATACACATCCCAATCCTTGATGTGAAGCACTATATGTCCTAGAAATACTACTTGATCCATCCAAAATTCACACTTCCTAAATTTGGCATACAACTATTTCTCCCTCATAATCTGCAGTACTACCCTCAAATGTCTGGCATGTTCTTCTCTATTCTTTGAATACACCAAAATATTATCGATAAACACTATCACAAAGTAGTCCAGGTAGGGTTGAAACACCTTATTCATCAAGGCCATAAATGTTACCGGGGTGTTGGTTACCCAAATGGCATTACTAAAAACTCAAAGTGCCTATATCTACTCCTGAATGTACTTTTAGGTATATCAGCCTCTGCTATCTTCAACTGATAGTACCCCGATCTCAAATCCAGCTTAGTGAATACCTAAGCTTCTTGCAACTGATCAAGCATATAATCGTTGCATAACCTTAAAGTCCCATCTTTCTTCTTTACAAACAAAATTGGAGCTCCCCAGGGCAAAACATTGGGTCTAATGAAATCCTTTTCTAGCAACACATGTAGCTGAGCCGTCAAATCTTTTAGTTCCTTAGGTGCCATCCTATATGGAGGACTAGATATAGGAGCAGCACCTAGAACTAAATCAATCGTAAACTCTATTTTTTGATCTAGAGGTAAACTAGATAGCTCAACAGGAAACACATCCAGAAATTCCCTAACCACGAGAATGTCCTGCACTTTCTGTTTAGCTCGAGTATCGATGAAGTGGGTCAGATAGGCCTCACATCCACCTTGCATCATCCTTAATGCACTCATAAATGATATCAACCTAGCTGGCACTACTTGACTAATTCTCCGAAAACTGCTCTCGGCTGATTAGGAGATTCTAATACCACCTCCTTACTATAGTAGTTCATGATAGCCCAATGAGTAGTGAGCCAATCCATTCCTAGGATAATATCTATCTCTCTTAATTGTAGTATAATCAAGTCTGCCTCCAATTCTGCTTGATCAATCCGAATCAAGCATCTCTTGCAAACCTCTCCTATAACTATTGTACTACCTATTGGTGTACTCATCTCTAATCCATACTGTAATAACTCTCTATCACAATGCAGCCTAGATGCCAGATGTGGTGTGATAAAGGAATGCATAGATCTTGGATCTAGCAATGCAATGCTTCATGATCATAAATAAGTAGTGCACCTGTAACGACATCCAGAGAGTCTTGAGCCTTCTGCCTAGTCATGGCATACACTCAGGCCTAAGATTGCAGTTGGCTGCTTTGCACCTCAGTCTTGATAGAAGGACTCCCATAGTTCACTCTGCCTCTCCCATGGCCTCTCTGTCTAGTCTCATTGCTTCGACTTTGCTAGATTATAACTTCACTCCCAGATCTGCCACTCATACCAGATTGAGTTCCAATAGCAGCAGGACAATTTCTAATCTGGTGGTCAAAGGAGCCACATTTAAAAGCTCCAGATGATCTCCAGCACTCACTACCGTGCCTCTTCCTACAACGCTCACAAGGGGGTAACTGACTCTACGCTGTACCTCTTCCACTGCTAGATTGTACAAAACCACCCCTATGTCTGAATCTTGACTGTCTTGATCTAGCTGGTGGTCTCACATCTCAGTTCTGGTGCTTATCGAATCTTTTGCGAGAACCACTCTGAATCTCACTAGACCTCTTCAAGCTAGACCCTTGCCTAAACTATGCTTGTCCCTCTCTCAGTAGCTACTCAATTCTGATCGAAGCAGCTCTTAACTCAGTGAAACTACTCAGGTTGGAGATCGCTAGTCTTGTCCTGATCTCTATGTTTAACCCATCTTTGAATCTTCTACACTTATCTTCTTTGGTAAGAATCAAAGCAGTAGCATATCTCATCAACTCATTGAACTTGATCTCATTCTCTACCACTGACATCCTACCCTGCTTCAGATCCAGGAACTCTTTCATCTTCCTATCTAAGTAGATCTTGGGCATGTAGTTCTCCTGAAAGACCCTCAGGAAGTCTTCCCACTTCAGGTTGCAAGGCCTAGTGGTACTACCTGGAATAGTCTTCTACCACTGGTAAGCTGGGCCTTGCAACAAAGACATTGCATAGTCGAACTTCTTGTTCAGCTCGCAGTCTATCTGATCAAAAACTCTCTCTGTCCTCTCTATTCATCCCTCGGCCTCTGCAGGATCTGTACTTCTGTAAAAATCCACAGCCCCCTGCTTCTGTAGCCTATCATATCTCCTCTCCCTTCTCTTGGGAACTGTAGGAGGATTTCCTCAGGTTGAGATATTGAAGACTCTCTACTGGCTCCTATAGATCCTAGGTCAGCTGATTGCCCCACTTGATCACCTATGACAGATGACTTATAATAAACAATAACTTCAATCATTATCCGCATTTCTCATGATATTTCATGCTTAAAATTCCTATATGTCCCTATGGATGCCAAACTATGCTCTGATACCACCCAATGTAGCGCCCCGTTACTATGGTGTACATATCGGAACACCCTGAGGATATTCCAGTATATAACCTATGATAATGGTGCGCTACGTTCAATCACAACATTCACTTAACATGGCATCATCATTCTTTACTTTCTTATAAGACATTATAATGAAAAACACCATATTTTAAAACCCAAATTTCTCCTTTCATTTCATAAAACCAAATATTTACATTGACATTTTTCAATATCGTCTGAATATGAACATCATCATATCCTAATACAAAATTCACTACATGAAAGAGGAAATACATAAAAAGATCGATCTGATCTTCCAATCTCAGCTAATTGACCTTTGGGCTATTTCTTCTTGTTCCCCAAAAGTACAAGACTATACTTCTTGTAGTGTCTCTTAGTAGCTAAACTCATCTCATGGTCCTAAAAAATCAACGTTGCAATTTTGGTGAGTTTTGTGAACTCAATGAGCTAACCATCATCGATGGTTCACTTTATTCATGCAACACATCACATATATAACATATAATTCGCATCTTTGCATTTTGCATAAATTATCACATATCACATTCTCATTTAAGGGTAAGGCAATTTTGCATTTCAAACAATCAAACATACTTATTAAAATGTATATGAAATGCTCATTTGACTCTTTTCCAATTATTACGTTGTTGTGACCGAATGCCAAAACTGACCCTATCTATTGTAGATACCGAGCTCATTTGTACTATCCCTTATCCGTTGGGGATATAGGGCTCATTTTATATAGTGAGCCTTTGGCTCCTAATCATATTTGGAGCTTTAAGCTCGTTTTCGGTGGCTACTCAAGTCATAAGTCTCGTTATCTGATCATGCATTCATGTATGGAATGCATCTCTTATAATCAATTAATCATGTTAAGAAGCATTTAGTTCGTCACATTCATATACAAGTAGCACTTCAATATCAGATTCATGCATTAAGTCTCGAACCTTTATTAACATAATCAAATTACATTCATATCATCATTCAAAACATATTCTAAAGCAAACAATTAATTGTGTGAAAGCATCTAAGTTACTCACCGATTGCTCTCAAAGTTTCGTCAGCATCTGGATGTTGACGTTCCAATTGCTCCTCTATATCAAGCAATATACACATAGTGTACAATTATAAGTGTTTGTTAATGTACATGTATGTATATTAAATATGCGCAATGCATGTTCATGACAATCTAGGGTATCGCTCTATTATTCTCTTTATATAAACATTCATATTTCTAAAATCACATAAGTATCATTTATACTTATGGTTTATACCTCAATAAAACTATTAAAATCACAATTCATAACTCATTTGGTCAAATTCAGATTTTTCCTGAAACATACCTTCGGGTATACTGTACATGATCAACCTGATAATGAAAATGAAGAAATTTGGCATTACTTTCTTCTAGAAAATTGTTCTCCTATCTCTTAAGTTCTAATGACACAAAGATAATTCAATTTGGTTCAGTACTCTAAAAGTCATACTCTAAATATTTTCGGACTGTTCTTATACTGAAACAACGCCCTGTACTCAACTTCCATCCAGAAATTGAAATTATTAGAGACTGAAATAAAATTCTATTTCTTTAGACAATTTGTAGCCCTATGTCTCTAGTTTACTTCAAATTAAGAATCTTTCCATTTGGATAACTACAGAACAAGTTATGTCTAAAATATCGAAGCATGTTAAGTGAATGTTATGATTGAATGTAGTGCACTATTATCATCGGTTATGTGCTAGAATGTCCTCAGAGTGTTCCGGTATGTATCCCATAGTAACGGGGCGCTACAAATAATCCCCAAATGAAAGAATTCTAAGATAATGTTTAAGATTAACTCACCTATTAAATATTATGTCTTTTGGAAGAAACATGTTTTGAGCCCATTTGGGCTTAGAGATTTGTTAGCACTAAGATCAAAAACGGTTGTCTTGATATCCCTTACCTTTAAAGGCTTCATCAACATTTCCTTTTATTAAAAAGATGGTAAGTTTGGAATGGAATTCTTGGTCTTATGCACAAGGAAGCTTTGATCATTAGCAAAACCTAATAAGTTTTTGAAGTCATTGAAGCCAACATTTTAACCTCATTTTGACTCTACACAATTTAACCCTATCATTGGCATCCCATAAAGGGAATGAAGTCTCTCTACTAATTAATACAGCATAAGAGGTAATTATGAAGTATTGCTCCAATGAATTGATGAATTTTTAAGGACACTAAGAGCTTAAAGTGGTTATAATAGAAAATTCAAATCAACAGCGTCAAAAGCCTTTGAGAACTCAATTTTTAGGGAATAAATTGGAAAGGCTGTTTTTTAGTCAGGTAATCTTTGAAAAGATCTAAGCAATAAGTAGATTATCACTAATACTTCTGTAATGAATAACAACACCTTGATTTTGGTTGATCAAGCATTTCAAGACCTTCTCAAGCTTAGAATATGGTAGTTTGGAGATAATCTTATAGATCACATTACAATAAGAATTATGTCTAAAATCATCTAAGGAACTTAGGTTAGGGTTTTTGGCAATTAGTTTAATAAAAGTTTTATTTAGCTCTTTAAGCAAACTTCCCAATTGAAAGAATTCCAGAACAATTTTTGAGATTAGCTCACTATTAAGTATTAGGTCTCTTAAAAAGAAGCATGCATTGAGCCCATTTGTGCCTAGAGGCTTTTAATGACTCAGATAAAAGGGACCTTCTTGATGTCCCTTACCTTAGAATGCTTCATTAACATATCATTTTATTAAAAAGATAGGAAGTTTGGAATGAAACTCTCAATTTTATGCACATGGAAGCTTTGATTATTAGCAAACCCTAATAAGTTTTTGAGGTGAATGAAGCCAACATTTTAATCTTAGACTCATACAATTTCACCTTTATCATTGGCACTCGTAAAGGAATTTGAAGTCTCTCCATTAATTTAATATAGTAGTAACAATAATAACAATAACAAAAACAACAAAAACAATAATTCAGTGAAAGTCCTGTTGATACACGACATCTGGGAGGTCGTGTAGTTTGCAATCTTATCTTTAATTGATAAAGAGGTCATTTCTGATAGATCTATATGACAAAAACAATTATAAATATGCATTAAAATGTTAAAATAAAATAAAATAAAATAGACATAAATGATAAAAATGATAACATATAAATAAATAAATTTGCATAAATAAAATATAAAAATAAGTAATAAAATAAATAATTCAATAAATATAAAACAAGGTAAAACGTCAAAATAAAACATAAAATAAGAAAATAAATACACAAACAAGAAAGAAGAAAGTTACTAAATAAATCAAATAAGCCATTATAAGAAAATATTTATGCTAAGTAAGAAAGTGTTTAGGCTAACTAAGAGAAAAATACTACATATTAAATACTTAAGCCAAATACATGACATAAGACTCCAAGAAAAATGTTAAAAAGACTTATGAGAACGAGAATGTGTCACGACCCAGAACCACATCAGGCACATGACAACTGCCGTATACCCAGGCTAAGGATACTCACGGTACCCTTAACCTGACTATATAAGGCTAATTAGACATCTTTAAAAATATTTCGGCAGCACAACGATTGTAATTTAAAATTTCCAAAATGAAAAGCACCTGTAAATCAGTTTCATACGCACTTCTATATTCAAATGAAAACTTTACCTCAACTTTTGGACTTTTAAGTCCACTCAAGAGCAATCTCAAGAATAGCACAAAATGTTCATACATAAAGTCATTTACAAACCACAAGATAGACAAGAGTTAATTTACAAAATTATAAAGCATATCAACATAATCATGAGCCACTATACAACAAAAGTATAAAATAGAGACTATTCATGTGTAATAATGCCCCGAATATATCAAAAAACCATACCAACCACTCATAGCTTCAAGCTCACCAAATTAATCTGCATGGATGGAAAGCGGAGGGGATAACAATACTATATACTTAGTGAGCAAAAAGAAATATGTATCCCAAATAGAACCGGGTACACACCAAAATGGTCTAAATAACCTAAGGACGGTTTTACACATCTAACATGCATATAGCCACCTATGAAGTGAATATGCATGACATAGAAACACATAGACCTAGTCTATGACTCGTCCCATACTGGTTAGGAACCACAAAGGCCTAGCCTATTAATCACTCATTATGTGAACATAGGTTCTAGTTCCAGTACACAAGAGTAGAAAAGCATCATAAGTAAAAATCAAGTCTCATCAAGAAGCCAAACTAGTTATGTGTGTCACCACTAGTTGGCCAAACTAGTGTACACACCCACTGAATCCTGGTGTTGGCTTGACTTTCATCTTTGTTGAGTCCAGACTACAGTCGATAAGAGCGTCATGAATCTAGGTGATGACCTCGTCGGTGACCAGACCTCTAGGTGTGCAATCACTCACAAGTCTTGTAGAATGGTGTCGTTACAAGGACTCGACTTTTATGTACCAACATTAAGGGTACAGGGGTCGCTTAATCTGTTGTGCCTAGCACACAAATGGCCAATCTTTACCTCACCAATCCCAAAAAAATTCATATACAAATATTTAGTACTAAAATCAAATAAGGTACCATGCCTTTATTTATAGGTCCAACCAATAAAATGGAACCTTGCCATGACTCTAAGCCAAAATAGAACACATACACGCCACATACATGACTCTGTTATGCATATGTAAGTTCCAAAATATTATTTCATGCAGTGAAAGTCATCTTTTACACTCCAAGTGCAAAGTTATTCAAAAAATGTAGTTTCAGAAAATGAAACATTGTCCTTTGCACTTCAAGTGCAGGTTTGTTGAAAACAATATCATTCCTCAAAATCCAAAATAAAAACATTAGTTTCACTCCAAGTGAAAAAAGTTATTGAAAATAATGTTGTCTATTAAATATATAAGTATACTAGCATCTATTTGAGATTCAATTCTACTATGCATTACCTACGTTCAAAATTCACATACAAGTCATTATGCATGTCTTAGGTTATCCTAGTCTCATTTGAGAGACATGTTTTCTCTAACTCACCTCGAAAGAAGGCGTACACTCCTTTGACGTCAACAATCCTCTGTACGAGCTCCTTGATCTACATCTCCCAACCTTTATACATACAAATGTAATGTATTTATTTCTCAAACACATTACTCATATTTATACAGCATCACATATGTGTATAAAACACAATATCACTATTTTTTTAAGCTATAGGATTCGACCATTAAGCTTCTCATATGGTTACTTACCTTATTATTCACATAAGCTTTCTTTTGTATTTTCTAAGGCATTTAATGCCTTGATCCAATACTTACACATTTCAAAGTATAATTGAGCAGATTTTTATCCAAGCATATTAGGCTACTACTCATCAATCTAAGCAACAATTCAAGTTGACTCTAAGTAAACATGAAAGCCTCTTTCTAATGCACACCATCAAAATTCTTAAATCTTAAGCCAAGTTCACTTAGGAATTTTATCAAACACCTAAACACATAAAACCTCCTTCCAATGTACATCTTCCTCATTTTTCATCATCAATTCACATTATACATACACAATTAACATCATAGAGTTTATTTAAACCATCAATTTCAAAAAATATTCAAAATTTCACAAACTTTCACCAAAGATAGGGCATTTCAGTTTTGACTTAAGGAAGCTTCTCCATGATCATTTCATTCATCTAAATAGTGTTTCATGCATATTCAAGCATGGAGATTAACATATTTAACACCAAACTCAAAATCATAATGTAGAGAGAGATGAGACAAAATTTACCTAAACTTTCTTTTGGTGATATCTTAAAATTCTTTGAGAATTTCTCAAATCTAATGATTTGAGTTCCTTTATCCCAAATTAATCTAGAACACCTTGGTTTGGGCTGGAGAATCAAAACTTGGTGAAGATTAAGTGATGGTCGAAACTTCCTCTTCTCCTCTCTTCTCCTTTCTTTGCACGGTCACATGTAAGAAGAAGGGTCTAGAATTTTGACTCTTCTTTGACCAACCATGGTGAATTTACCTTTTTGCCTATAGTTTATGTGAAATTACCATTATACCCTTTAAACTTATCCTAAATTTGCAATTAAACCCAAAATTTGAGAATGAACAAAGCTTTTATTTTCATTTTTGGTCCTCAGACTTTTGCAAATTATTATTAAGTTCCTTAGTCTGATAAAAATACATATTGGTCCTCCAAGCAATGAAAATTAGATTTAAGTCCCTTAACTTTTAACAAGTTGTAAATATGCCCTTATATACATCAACTTTCAAATTAAGCTTTCTAAGTGTCCAATAAGTCTATAATTCATGTCTAATCACCTCTAAGGCATTAGAACACGTTGAACTTGGCACCATAGCCATATCCATCCAATGAGATCGATTTTACACACTTAAAAGCTTATATGCTAGAAATCTCCAAGATTTTGCATACCAATGAACTCTAAGTTCATGTAAGGTTATATAACATTATATATCATTTGTACATATATCGAAAGGATTCAAATACATTTTTAAACTCATATAAAACCATGTATATATAAATATACAATAGTATCTCTAAGTACAGACCAATACAAAAGAGCTCAAAGAGTCTGGCGTTACAAGTCCTCCCCCTCAAAAGAGTTTCGTCCTCAAAACTCCTAATTCGAGGATACAAATAAATTGGGATATTGAGGTCTCATAGCGTCCTCAGGTTCCTATGTCATTTCCTTGACCCTATCTCTTTTCCAAAGAACTTTGACCGTGAGAACTTCCTTCCTGCGTAACCTCTTTATCTACCATTCCAGAATCTGGACTAGTTTCAGCTCAAAACTTAGGTCCTCTCTTAACTCTACTGGAGGTATCTCCAAAACATAAGGCCGGTTCGATATATACTTCTTAAGCATCGAAACATGGAACAAATTATAGATCTTATCAAAGTCTGGTGGTAATTCCAACCGACACACCACAATTTCAATGCCTTCTAGTATACAGAAAGGTCCAATATATTGAGGGTTTAGTTTCCCTCAACTCTGAAATTGGATTATACCTTTCTATGGTGATATTTGAAGGAAAACCATATCAACAACTGCAAACTCTAATGGTCATAGCCTCTTATCCGTTTAACTCTTTTGACGATCTTGGGCGGCTTTCATTTTCTGCCAGATGACCTTTACTTTCTGAGTAGTAATTTCTATCAATTTGGCTCCTTCAACTTTAGTTATACCAACCTCATCCAAACATAAAGGTGTCTTGCACTTTCTCCCATAAAGTGCTTCATATGATGGCATACTGATACTTGTCCGATAACTATTGCTATAAGTAAATTCTATCAAAGGTAAATGTCGGTCCCAGCCCTCTTGGAGCTCCATCACATATGCTCTCAGCATGTCCTCTAGTATCTGAACAATCCTTTCCGACTGACCATCAGTATAGGGGTGAAAAGTAGTACTAAAATTTAGTTTAATCCCCAAAGATTCCTAAAATTTCGGCCAAAATTGAGAGGTGAATCTTGGATCCTTATCCAATATTATAAAAACTAACACCCCAAGTAGCTTTACAATCTCATCGATATACAACTTTGCCAACCTCTCTAACGAGTAGGTTGTGTGGATAGGCAGAAAATGAGCAGATTTCATCAATCTATCCATTATAACCTAAATAGCATTATGACCCTGTACGAGGTAGTCCAACTACAAAGTCTATTGTCATTTGCTTCCACTTCCATTCCGGAATGGAAAAAGACTGTAAAATACCTATTGGCTTCTGATGCTCTTCCTTTATTTGTTGATAGGGAAGGCATTTGACCACAAATTCCACTATCTCTCTTTTCATCCTTGACCACCAATAGCTCTCTCGAAGAGTTCGATACATCTTGATGCTACCAGGAAGTATAACATAAGTCGAACTGTGAGCTTCTTCCAAGATAGCTTGCCTGAGATCTTGGTCATACTGTACATAGACTATGTTTCTGAAGACTAACAACCTGCCTTTTCTCATTCAGAACCCCTCATCCTCTTTGGTTGGTAATTTCTCTCGAATGACCTTTAACTCGGGATCATCGGCTTATGATCTCTTGATCTCATCAAATAGTGTTGGCCGAACTTCAAACCATGCTAGTAGTGTTCCATCTTCCTTAACCATTGATTGTCCAACCCCAAGGCTCCATATACTTATTAAATGATTCATATAAGGATTTTGCCTGACAGTTACTACCGAACAGGACTTACGACTCAGTGCATTGGCTACCATATTTGCTTTTCCTGAGTGATAGTTAATCACTAAGTTATAATTCTTAATTAATTCCAACCATCTCCTTTTTCTGAGGTTTAGCTCCTTCTGTGTCATTAGGTACTTCAGGCTCTTGTGGTCGGTGTATATACAACAAGTCTCCCCATAAAGATAGTGTATTCAAATCTTGAGTGCAAACCCCACTGTTGCAACCTCCAAATTATGAGTAGGATAATTTAGTTCGTGCTTTTTTAACTGTCTAGAAGCATATGTGATCACTCGTCGACCTGTATAGGTACACAGCCAAGTCCCTGATGACTGGCTTCATTGTATACGTCATACCCAATCCCCTGGGTAGGTAGAGCAAGCACTAGTGCAGAAGTCAATCATCTCTTCAGTTCCTAAAAAATCGCCTCATATTTGTCATCCTATTGAAATTTTACCCCCATCTGGGTAAGCCTCAATAAAGGGGCTATAAGTACTGAGAATCCCTTAACAAATCTTCAATAATAACCACTAAACCCAGAAAGCTGTGAACTTTTGTCACATTTTTGGTTTGTTCCCACCCAAGTATAGCTTCTACTCTTTCTGAGTCCACATAAATGCCTTCTCCTAATACCACATGCCTAAGGAATCTTATCTCCTTTAACCAAAATTCTCACTTTGTAAACTTCGTGTACAATAATATTTCGTAAAGTATTTGCAGCACAATCCGAAGGTGTGCAGCATGCTCCTCCATATCCTTAGAATAAATCAGAAGGTCATCAATGAAGATTGATAGTTGTCAATTGCATGATGTTTTAGGGTTTAATTTGTTATGTATTTAGTGTGAATTTGAGTATTGAGCATGCATTTAGGGTTTAATTATGTTAATTTGAGTGCTTTAGTGTTTTTATGGGTTAGACTACATCTTTGAGCTTATATGTTATATATTTGAGGTACCGTGATGCGTTTGTTAGCGTTTCAGGGTAAACGGTGAAGAACAGAGAAGATTTAAAGAATTTTGGGCGAAAGACCTAGCCCATAATCGTGGCATAGCAGGCCATAATCGTGACAGAGAAGGATGACCTAGCAGTAGCCAGGCCATGATTGTTCACATGGGGCACGATCGTGACAGAAAGCCTTTAAGTCAGCCACGATTATGCACATTAAGCCATGATCGTGATAGAAAGGCTAAGGTGCTGGCCACAATTGTGGCATGGCCCTACGTCGGACTGATAGAAAAACTCAAATTTTGTAAGATTTTGTAGACCATTTCGACCCTGACTTTGACCCAGAGCCTCAAAAGTATAAATAGAACATTATAAGTCAGAGGTAGCAGTTGGAGAGTCTGAAAAAAGAGAGTAATTGCATCATCTAATTCTAAAAAAAACTAGAGAGAAATCAAGTGATTGAGGAAGGAGACAAAGCAAGAGAGACACGGAGAAGAGCTTGACGTGACGTACTTCCTAGAATAGGTAGTTTCCCACTGTCGCCGCCTCCCTGACTCCGTTCCCCATGTATTTTTCATTTATTTAAGTTTTATTCATGTATATAATTGAAATACGTGTTGAGAATATATTGAGTTGAATGTTGAGTTTGTGTTTATATTCACCTTTGGATCTTGATTTTTAAGATTAATAAATTGGGATTTATTGGTTTTTATTGATTTACTTGTGATTAATTTATGTTCTTAATAACTTGGCAATAGACTGAGAGGGTGAGCTAAGTAACAATAATCAATTTGAACTAACAAGATTTAGGTGAATTGATAGATAAAGGAATAAATCAAACCGGTAGAGTCGTGTAACGAGAGATCGAGCACAGATTCCTAGTAAGTTGGTAGATAATTTTAGAACTAATTTAGGTTTTGTGGCAATTGCGAATCAAGAGACAATTTTATAATTTAAATTAGGGATTATCAATTAGGGTTAAGAATTATAACTCAGGAGAGAGTAATTCAACCTAGGACCATCTAGACCTATTAAGTTGACAATTTCACAATTAATTCGGTTTTCATTAATTTCAGATCAAAATTCCCTTTCTCTCACTCAATAGTTTCTAAGTAAGGCTTGGATTGGTTTGTGTGATTTGTTTTCTTAATTAAATTTCTGCAACTCAATTTTTGAATTAATTGATTGATTTATTTCTGTATTAGTTTATTTGGAATTGAATTTTTGCAATTTTAGTACGTCCTTATATTTTAGGACTAGATTAGGCTTCCTTGTGGGAACGATAACTTAGGTACTATGTGAAAGACCCGTGCGCTTGCGGAATTTACCAAGATTATAAATAGTAAAACTTGTTGGGGAAGGCAATTTAGTTCTGTAGTTTAAGGCGTTAGGTTCATTATAATTTTTAGTTTTAGTTTGTTCGTTTATTTTAGGAATCACGCTTTTTCATGAAAATAAGAGTCACGAGTTCAAGTCATGTAGCGGAGGCGATAGATTTAGACATAACACGATTAGAACGCAGCCTTAGGAAAGATTAACGAGAAGAAGAAGAATAATAGATAGAAAAGTCAACAATGCCAGAGGAATTTTAGAGAAACATGGAGCAAAGAGCAACTCAAGGATAGCAACAACGAACCCTCATGGACTTTATAAGGCCTAGGTTTAACCCATCTAACCAAGGAGTGGCTAGGCTGCCAGTTCAAGCAGCCTCATTCGAAATCAAGCCAACCCTCCTGAGCATACTTCAATAGAACGTTCAATTTTATAGACTGGTGAATGAGGATCCGAATGTGCATATTGTAAATTTTCTCGAGATCTGTAATGCTTTTTGATATCACCAGATGTCAGAAGATGCTGTTAAGATTAGACTGTTCTGTTTCACACTTAGGGATAGAGCGGAGGCTTGGTATCACTCATTGAGCCCTGCTAACTTTACAACGTGGGAGTAACTCGGGCATGCTTTTCTAGATAAATACTTCCCGCTGACGAAGACTACAAAGACTATAAAGGAAATTACTAATTTTCAAAAAGGTGACGGGGAGTCAATTTATGAAGCGTGGGAGAGATATAAGGAAATGCAGAGGAAGTGCCCACCCCACAACCTACCCAAGGGGTTCCTTCTACAGACTTTTTATAATGGAGTAAACCCAACTAGTAGAGAAACCATCGATTGTAGCACCCCACTCCCGCAAGATACGTACCTGACATCGTGAGTGATATCCGAGTCTGAGCCTCGCGAGGGTGGCATGCTAGAGCACTCAGTCAGTCAAATCTCATTACAAAAATCTTTTCTTTCTTTTCTTTTTAAAACAATGCACACTTTTGCGAAAAATCAATAATCAATTCAGGCCCGTTTCGATCATAAACTT
>JANZXR010000009.1:19238926-19282247 GCA_027575705.1 Erythroxylum echinodendron
AATAACCTCCAACATTCCCCACTATTTATCTTGCCACAGTGTTCACAATTAGGCATCTGTTGAGTCTGCCCTCCTGATACTTGTCCTTGACCTCTACCAGCCTGAACAAAACCACCTCTTTCTAAACCTGACTATCTTGATCTAGTTTGGGATCAAAACGATATGTTCTGAAGTTTACTAAAGCTCTTACCAAAATCAACTTGAGATTCTACCTGTCTCTTCACTCCAAACTCCTATTTATACTATCCTTGACCATCTTTCAATAATTTTTCTATTCTGATCGAGGCAACTCTCATCCTAGTAAAACTGCTCAGGTTCGTTATAGCTAACCTCATCTTAATCTCCATATTTAACCCATCCTTAATCCATCTACACTTGTCTTCCTCAGTAGGAATCAATGTAGTTACATATCCCATTAATTCATTGAATCTTATCTCATACTCAACCACTGTGAGAATATCTTGCTTCAGATATAAAAACTCTTTCATCTTTCTGTCCAGATAAATCTTGGGCCCATAATTCTCTCTAAATACCTTCAGAAAATCTTCACACTTTAAACTACAAGGCCTAGCAGCACTTCGTAAAATAGTCTTCCACCATTGCTATGCTGGACCTTGCAGTAGTGAGACTATATAGTCAAACTTATTGTCAGACTTGTAGTCCATCTGATTAAAAATCCTTTCCGTTCTTTCTAACCATCCTTTTGCCTCGATAGGGTCTGTACTTACGTAGACGTCTATAGCCCCCTCCTTTCTAAGCTTATCATACCTCCTCTCCCTCTTCTAAAAAATTCTCTAAGGCATTTATGCAAACTCATGTATAGGAGAATCCCTATTGGCTCCTACAAACTCTAAGTCGGCTGACTCTCCAACTTGATCTCCTATAGCGGATAACCTATAATAAAAATAATTGTGATCACTATTCGAATCTCTCAATGTATAATATGCCAAAATGTTCTTATATGTCCCTATGGATACCAAACTATGCTCTGATACCAAAAATTTGTTAACACCCCCTAACCATAGAGTATATACCCGAACATCCAGAGGACATTCAAGAACATACCCTATGACAATGGCATGTTAGAGCAGTCTTATACACTTATTATGGAATCATACACTTTAGAAACATTAAAATGCAAATTTTCCATTTCAGTCACTAAAATAATTTACATAGTAGTCATTAAAACAAATATTTACTTATCACAAGTATCTGAGATGTTTAGTCCTCTATTTACAAAAAGTTTTACATGACATGAATAACTATATAAACACAAACAATAGCTCCTCAGATGTCAGTTGACTAGACCTTTGAGCTATTTCTTAATCCAAAACATTCTTCTAGAGTATCTTAGGAACTAGGTCTCCTCTCTTGTACCTAAAAAGCTACATTACAATTTTGATGAGTTTTGCAAACTCGGTAAGTGAACCATCCTCGATGTGCTCACTTATTCAGAGCATCAAACATTTCAAATATAAACCAAATACACAATGTTTCTTAACTCAGCAATTCATCATGGATTGCACTTATTTCATATGATCTTTTTAGAAGAATTCAATCATACTATCAAATGTACACAAATATGGCATACCACAATATCATCACAATTAAGAAATGTTTTCACAATCATATATGTACAAATGTATATACATATGAGACTCCATTTTTGTTGCTATTTTGTTATGACCGAGCGCCTTTCACTGTCCCATATCCCTTATAAATATCAGGCTCTTTTCAGATACTATCCTATACCTATTGTGGATACCGGGCTCATTAATCACAGAGCTAGTGGCTCTACGTGCACATTTATGAGCTTTAAGCTCTTTCAGACTGGCCACTCCAGTCACAACGCCTTTATTTGATCATGCATATCAATGTGATGCATCAAATCACAAAATATGCCATCAATAACATTTATTCATGATGCTCAGTCAGATTCACATATTCATCGGACTTAAGTTCAGCATTCAATTTTTCGTTGAGTATACAGATATCTTCTAAATTCATATGCAAATAAAACACTCCCAATACATTCCCAAATATCAAACTCCTCGATCTATTATTTTCTGGAATTATCACATGCAGATCATTAGCAATTCAATAACTGGAAGTTAAACATAAATATATCAATCCTGGTGAGAAAATCTAAGTTACTCGCAGTATGCTTCAGATTACGCTATTGCCTGGATGGTCCGACAATATCTGGATTCAGTCGTTTGACTTGTGTGTTTAAAAACATTCAATACACATAAAATTCATATTACAAAGTCGATCAATCAAATACATATTCAATCATGCATATAGATATATGTGCCGTGTTAAATGCATGCTCAATAACTTTCCCAGGTATTTTTTCTTAATCACAATTTATGATCATTCAAACATTGTCACTTGAATATTTCTTGTTTGCACTTAGGTTAATACCTCAATTAACTTGTTTGATCTAAATTCATCAATCAATCATCAAACTAGTTCATTTTAAGCCTAAATGCTTCATAGGAAATCACCTTATCGTTAGTTGTTTCAGACATCACTTAAAAAACATCATTTCACTCTTTATGCTAGCCCATGATCGTGGTAAACCTTCCCATGATGGTGACAGAACCTTATGCAACAAGCCACGATCATCGGGAAATTGTCACAATTATGACAAAACGTAAATAATCAGGCTATGAACGGGCATTGAAGGCCAAAATCATGCATTGTATTGTTCCCTCCAATTCTCCACGAATTCACCTACTTAGAAACACCATTTACAATTCCAGTTTTCTAAAATTCATGCTCATTTATTCATCCTTATTTAAAACTAAATTATATTTATTTGATAGCTCACCAATCATGGTTTTTCATGCATCAAAAATCAAACCAGAAACTATCATACATTATCATGCATATAGTCTTAATTCTTTCTCAATTTAAGAAAACTATACTAACATCTTCCTTTAACATAAATTCACCTTTATTATACTTTAAATCCAGACCTAATTCATTCATGAATCAACCTATATCATCCACGATTTTCCCACACTAGAAACAAACATGAAAACATCTAAGTTCATTCAACAAATTTCCATCACACTTCATCATCAATATCATAAACATTTTGCTCCAATTTAAGCATCATTCTCATACTATTAATCATGCCGTAAAGATTATATTGTTACTTACTTATTGGGTTTCCAATTTAGCTCAAAACATTAAGATAACCTATCCCTCCAAGCAAGAAAAATCAACACAATTCCAAGGTGAAAATGAGTTGGTTTTTGGCAACAAGATGAAGACCACTTTAAACAGATTTCTTGGTTATTTTGTGAAGGATGTACGTATGGTTTTGGTGTAGAAATTTATCTAGGGTACAAGCAAAATATAGAGAAAAGTTAGGAGCAATTCGGTGAAGGAAACATCAATTAAAAAAATAGCAAAAACTTTGCTTCTTCAAGTGCTAGTTGTCACCAATTTTCAAAGATATATGTCTTAAGGCATGGAATCCATTTGTTCCATAATTAAGCTGCCATATACCCCTTAAGATGCTGCCATTAATCTCCTATTAATTTTTTCATATATCACACATTAATTGATCCAATTGTCACTCTATAATTGTTGCATTTTTCAATTAATGAATAGTCCATTTGTCACTCATTTAACTTGCCAAATATCACTCAATTATAGGGTTAGTCACCCTAATTTTTCATATATCAATTATCTAGTCATCTGGCATTTTTACTAGTCTAAATGTACATATTAATTTATCAATCTCCTAATTAATAACTTTTAAATCCAAATTACTAATTGGAAATCCAATCAAACTAAAATTCAAGACATAACAATTCACAATTCACATCATAGTCATTTTAAAATCTTTCATACCCTAGGACATGTCAGTTGAGTGATATGCTATCTTTATAAAGTGTACCAATATCAACATTCGTGTGTATGCTCATGGTATGCATGTGAATGCAATGCTCTCAATGCTTCCTTCATAATGATTTAGGTTTCTAACCCTAAGCATGCTCTGAAAACTAGATATTACAACATGTGTTTGCTTGATACTCTTCCACGATATTGCACCATCTGTTAATATAAAGATATATCTTGATGTGGATTTTTTGTCATCTAGACAAGTAATAAAATCCAAATTTGTATACCCTATAAGGTTTAGATTCTTGACCCTTCTATATGACAACATATAATCCTTATTTTCCTTTAAATATCTCAACACTTGTTTAGCTACATTCCAGTGATCTATTCCTAAGTTAACCAGTTATATACCTAGCAGTCCAATGGAAAATGTAATGTCAGGTTTAGTGCACACCTGAGCATACATCAAGCTACCAACTATATTAGAATATTGAACATTCTTCATAGCCTCTCTTTCTGTATATCATTCTTTGGACACGATGCCAAATACAATCTCTTACCACGAGAGTTAGGTGATATAACAAGTTTATAATCAGCCATAGTAAACCATTGTAACATTAGCTCACGTATACTCTCTGTGAGAGGCCTAATGAATGTCGAGACCTGTCCTAGTGAATTTGAATATCTAGGACAAATGATTTTTCTCCAAGGTCCTTCATTTCAAAATATTTGGCCAAAAGTTGCTTAATCTCATACAACATGGTTAAGTCATTTCATGCGAGCAAGAAATTATCTACATATGAAAGTAGAAAGATAACTTTGGTCCCTCTAACTTGTAATACAGGCACCTTTCAACTTTATTTTCTACAAATTCAAAAGAGGTAACAACCTCATCAAACTTAAGGTATCACTGTCGAAAAGCTTTTTTCAAACCATATATTGATTTTCTCAGTTTGCAAACCCAATAAGGCTTTTCTTGATCCTGAAATCCTTCAGGTTGTTCCAAATAGACCTCTTCACAAATGTCTCCATTCAGGAAAGTAGTTTTAACATCCATCTGATGTAGCTACATATCATAATGAACAACTATTGTCATAACCATTCTAAATGCATCCTTAACGGATACTAGAGAAAAAGTAATATTAAAATCAATTCTTTCTCTCTAAGTGAATCCTCTAGTGACCAACCAAGATTTAAATTGCTCAACTTTACCCTGAGAGTCCTTTTTGGTCTTGAAAGTCATTTACAATTGATAGGTTTGCAATTTTGAGCAAAATCAATAAGCTCTCACACCTTATTACGCTTCATGGATTGCTTATCATCTTTCATTGCATCTGACTACAAATCTGCAGGAGGTCTAGAAACAACTTTTCTAAAAGTAACTGTGTTAATAACGTGTCCAATATCATTGTCTTGTTGACCCAAATAGACAATGTAATCAAATGAAATAACATGTCTTCTCACTTTAGTGAATCTTCTTAATTGAACTAGTTATTGTACCTCAGGAACCTTAGTTTGTACAAGTACAGGTTCCTATTCCTTTGCTGGTATGATACCAAGACCTTGATCCACTTGTTCTAATTATATGAGTGATGGATACAAAATAATTATAGTATCTATCCTGCTATAATCTAAAGTGTGAGAAGGACCACCCTTATCTTAGATATCATATTCTAGAAACTTAGCTGTTTGTGATTCTATAATTCTAAACCCTCCTTATCTATAGTAAAATTTGTATCCTTTAGAGTGGTTGAGATGTAAAAAAATATTAATGAGTAAAATGAGATTGCAACTTATTTTCATAAGAATTATATAAACGTACCTCAACAAGGCAACCCTAAACATGAGTATGGGCGAGGCTAGGCTTTCACCCTTTTAGAGTTCAAATGATATATTCGATATTAATTTGCTTGGGATTCTATTAAATATGTATAAGACAATCTTTATGGTTTCACCCCAAAGGTAATTAGGTAGGTTAGTTCTACTCTACGTCAACCTTATCATGTCCTTTAGGGTGCGATTACAGCTTTCAGCCACATTATTTTTCTCAAGACTACCTAGCATAGTGAACTACGTCTCTATTCCACATGAATCCACATATTTAACAAACACTGTCTTGAAACTCCATGTTTGCCATAGTATTCTCCTCTATGGTCAAATTTAACAATCTTGATGGACCTTCCTAATTAGTTCTCAACCTCAGCCTTGAAGATCTTGAATTTCTCAAGAACTTAAGACTTTTCTTTAAGTAAGAACATATAACCATAACAAAAATAGTCATCGATGAGTGTCAGAAAATATCTTGAATTACATAATGTAACTATATAAGATCTACAAATATTTGTATATATAAGGTCTAATAAACCAAAAGCACGAGTTGACCTCTTTTTCTTTATTTTAGTTAACTTACTCCTGTAATAGGTCAATAAAATCCAAAGTTGGTAGAATGTTTTCTTTAATCAATCTCTCAACTCTATCTCTAGAAATGTGGCCCAACCTTTTATGATGCAATAAGTATGGCTCTTCCTTTATCAGGGGTTTCTTTCTAGTAACTTGTTCAATAATATATGAAGAAGCATATATCTCATGAGGGGCAAGACACATTTTATACAATCCATATTTTTTATTGATAGATAATCGTACAACAGAAGCATCAATGACAAAACTATAGCCTTCTTTATCCAAAATTGATACAGAGATCAAATTTCGCCTAAAAGATGATATTTAAAATGTGTCATCTAAACAAATATAATGCTTGTATCAAGGCTCAAACATGCATCCCTACAAACATTACATAAACTTCTTCATTACAACCATCACTTTTTTCTCATCTTTATTTGACTTTCTCCTGCATATAAACCTTGCATTGTAGAGGCAACATGATTAGAGGCTCCATTATCTAGCCATAAAGAACTTGATGTGGTTATAGAAAGTTTACATTCATGGATCATATAAGCCAAGGAGTCATCTAATAGTTCCCGTTTTTCTTTCCAGGACTTATATTTTTAACAATTAGACTTTTTGTTTCCCTTCTTCTTACAAAAGAAGCAGCTTATACTTTTAACATCTACAAAACCTTTGGCAATATTGGATTGACTGATATTCATATAAGGAAAGAATTTAGATTTCTTACCTTTGAACCTTTTAGGCTATACCTTTTCCTTTCCTTTGGTTGCTAGTAGGGTCGTATGAGCAGTATTCTTTAGCTTTTCTGCTTCAGCAATGCATCAGGAAATTAAAACATTGATATCCTAAGCTCCATCCTGTGAATTGTATGTCATAATCAGAATACCAAAATCTGAAGGAAGTGTATCTAGAGTTTGGTGTACAATGCAGGCATCAAGAATGATGATGTTCAATGCCTTGAGCTTACTCTAGAGGTGGGCCATCCTGATGACGTATTCCCTCACTCCTCCTTCTCCCGTGTATCTTATAGAGAATAATTCTTTCATCAACGTACGTATCTCCATATTAAATGATATCCTACACCTCTGGGAGACATTGCTCAAAAAGTCTTTGGCTATATTTGTTTCTAGAAGTCTGCTTAGCAAATGATCTAGGATTGATCTCTTGATGGTCAAATAGCACACTCTGTTTGACCTTTCCTATATTGCAAATGTTGCTTTCTCAGCCTCCAAGTTGAGAGATGTAGGTGAAAATGGCCTATCTCTAACCGTGACCATGTTAATGTCTACTATCTCTAGTGCAAACTCTACATCTTACTTCAATTTCTTAAAGTTGAAACCAGTTAAGGTTTTAATTGTGACATTGTTATTGTTTACAAAAAAGATGACTAAAAAATTGACAATATAATGTTCAGCACAAATGTAGAATAAAAACGATACTCAAAGCTACAAATAGTATTTTTACCGAGAATCTCATCACACATATCATAAAATACCCGTGAGTTGAATACATAATACTTGCAGATAAGACCTCTACGTAAAAGTGATTAAAGTACACATCAATACTATTACGACACTACCTGTAGGTGAATAGATCACTCAAGTAATGGCTTCCTCCATCTAATGTCTATATACATATATCAAAATCTCATATAAGGCCAATACCTTTGGGCAGAATAGCCAAATACAAGACTAGAGACATCCATAAACATGTAAGCAGAACAATTCAAATACTAATTTGAAAGGCCATATGGCGACTACATTATCATCATTACTCAAATTGATCCACAAACACAAGGAATACATCTTTATATTATCCTTGCATTCTATATAAGCGTATAATACATAATAATGTGCCATCAATAAATGCAAATCCTTATGCACATTCTCATTATCATATATTAGTGCTAAAAACATCATCAATTATCTTTATTTGAGACTTTATTACGAGTCATGCAATTCTAAACAATAAACATACCATATAAGATACCAAAACCATATGTACCTCTTTTATTTCTTGTCCGAAGCTTGAAATTTCACTTAAAACCGGCTTTAATAACTTTTAGTTGATTTTTTTGAAGTTAAATCTTAGTTATTACTAATGTTCTAAAATCAGAAAAAATTAAAAACCTCACTTTATGAATTCACGGGATCCTTAAATTGACCCAAAATGACCCGAGGGGCAATTTAGTGAATCGTGAAATTTTGAGTTTTTTAGGTCATGTAGCATGCTGATGTCAGCAAGTACTATAGCATTTACGGTAGTAGCATGTCTGCAGTGTGTTAGCACTATGTGTGGGCGGATGAGGTGTGTTCTACATGCCTACCGCCTTCTAACTTGTGTGGTGCATGCATCTCACACGCAGACACAAACATTGCCTCTGGTGTGTGTGCTGCATGCACCAGACATGCGGTGCACCTTGTTTCACCATCTATCTGGCACGTGTGAGACTAAACTGCCTCTAGGCGGTTGCATGCATTTCTCTCTCATCTTGCACAGTCGCCAAAAAATGGCAATTCTTGGTGACTTTTAGACAAGTTTTTCGGCCTTTAAAGCTCGTTTTCAACCTGTTTTTCAATGCCAAACACATTCAACTTGAATTCAAGCAACCATATGCAATTAAAAATGTAAAAATGGATTGTTTTCTCCAAGGTCTTTATACCACATGTAGTGCATAACATGAGCCTTAGTTACGTGCCCATGATCAAACATAAGAGTGAGTAAATGAAGAAAATACAAGAAATGCCTATTTTCCTATCTATAACTTTGAACGAGCTTTTCGATGATGAAACTTTATTCATAACGACCTTTACAAAAGTCGATCAACTAAATGTTGCTAACGTCTTTTTGCAACTCTCTTAACATGTGAACCTTTCAATAGGTCAAAGAATCCGAATGTTTACGTCTTACTTAAGTAGAAGTAGGAGATCTTAAACTTATATATATACATCTATATCAGGCCTCCCCATCACATGCCCAATGCATGCATGTTCGACCTACATTGATTAGGGTTCATTTTCTTTACTAGACTTCGGTTCATTAATGCAGATCTTTTATCAGGCTACTTTATTATCTTTAACTAGATCAAAATCAATTTGCTTAACTATAAATTTATTAAAATCGTAAAAATGTAATTAATTGTCATCCAACTTTAAGAAAATTACTAACACATGAATGCTTTTTTAATTAGGAATAAGAGACACCCTACAACTTTAGATTGTCGAGCTGATCCACCAATAACAAGAAATTTTTTGTGCCAACTAAGTGACTAAAAACTACCATTACATATATTTTAACTTTGAGTTAATTATTAACAATATTTTGTAAGAGTTTCTAAAAGGTTTGGTATGACCAATCCCGTCCTTAGGCAGGGGCAGCTGAGGTACCTACCCAAGGCCCATCTTCATTAGAGGCCTACAGTAAGAAAGTATATTTTGTATATTTTACTTAGTGTCTGTTTAGTTGAGCTTTTGGAGGTGAATAGACACTTTTTTCTACCGCAAAAGTTTTTTTAATGAAAAATAAGTGTTTGGCTATAAAATAAGAAAACATTTTTTTAGTATATATAGCTTTTTTGGCATCTAAAATATAGCTTTTTAAGAAACTCAAATTTAGAGCTTCTCAAAAAAGTACTTTTTCTGGTAGATTTTTCAGATCAATTAATGAGCATATTTTTTAGTCCGTTTTACCCTTATGTTTTATACATAATTCCTACAATACCCACAGATACATCTTCACATTTATTTTGAGATTTATTTAATATTATTTGACTTTTTATATGTTTTAATATTTATTTTTGATATTAGATATATTTTCATTTATCTTTCATATGGTTTAAAATTATATAATAATTAATATATTGTGTTTTACATATTGTTTAATATATTTTAAATAATATTTATATGCATAAATAATTTTTATTACAAAATAAATATAGTTAAAATTAAAAATACTTTTTATTTTTATATTGCCAAATAGTCTATTGTATGAAACTCTTTCAAAAAAATTTTTTTTAAATGATAATCAAACAGTTAACCAATTTCTTAGAAAAGTTCTTCCCAAAAAAACTCTACTAATATAAGCTTATTCAAATAATCACCTAATCTACCGTTTATTACTCCAACGCGTGGTTTCACAAATCTTGTATATTCTACTTGGGTCTACGTTTTATTACTCCCTGGCTAACACTCTCAATTCTTATTTTTAGCATTTATTACTCCATTGCGTGGCCCACTCTCAATTCTTATTTTTAACTCCGATCTCAAATCTCATCCCAACGTTTTACATTTTCGTGCAAAGCTTATTAAGTGTCATACCAACGTTTTTATTAAGTCTGGTATAATGGTTGTTAAAGAGAAATGGAAGCTACAAAATTTTTGGTATATGTCTTGCCGTGGCTTTCAACTTCCATGTTTAAAAATTAACATTGACTTCTTGAGTTTATAAATTCTTTTGAAACATTTAGGTATATTTTTCCGCTCAAAATTTTTTTCATCAACATATGAATTTAAATACTCTATTAAAAAATTAGCAGTAAACTAATTTTACGGTTCTAAATTTTAAGTTTTGAATAATAATTTAAATGTAAAATTTCTAATTTTAAATATATTTTTAGCTTATTAAATATTTGAATATCAGAGTGATAATTTATTATAACAATTATAGTTCATCTACGTACAGTTCTTTTTCTTTTATTATTATAAAGCCATAAATTTACTGTATTCTAAAAAAGTATTTTTATTTGTATATTATTATTTAAGTGTCACAAAATTTATTTTTATTTTTATTTATTTAAACTAACATAATATAAAATTTACTTTAAATTTTGATAAAATATAAAAAAATTATTTGACAATTAAATAATATCGTAAATAGTTGTGGATATGACAATTGCTTCGTTAAAGATTATATTTGAACAATTAATGATATTTGAAAATATTTTTAAATTCTTATTTGATTTAAAGAAGTTGAAGTCATTGGATGATAATAAATTAAGAGAATGTTATACTAATTTACAACTACTTTTTCTTTTGGTAATGTATCGGATGTGGATTTAGATTATCTTTTTTTAGAATTAAAATTGTTGCAAATGACTTTGCTAAATGGGTAGTCTAAAGGGTTTGGTAACGTCTTATTTTCAACTCGAGTTTTGGATAGCAAAGTAGTATCAGAACTTGGTTGCCTTCCACGTCATCGAGAATTCTAATCCCAGCATAAACAAACTGGGAACACGCTTGTGAGTATGAGCTCACTTGCGAGGTGTGGAGGGGTACTATAAAGTGTTTGGTAACGTCCTACCTTCAACTCGAGTTTTGGATAGCAAAGATAACCCCTTATGTCAATATTTACATTATATAACCTTAAAAAACACCTTTTTTCAAAAGTTTAAACAAAAAATCGATTATTCTTAAAATCCCAATATATCATACTACATATTATAAAACATTACAATTAATTATTAACAAACTAAATCATTTACAATTTGATCTTCTTAATAATGTAACTTTACAAATAGAAATAGAAACTTTAATAGACAATGTCTATAGTGAAAAATCCTTTAGATCCAATTAAAAATACAAATAATCAATTAATTAAAAGTTGCAGATTGTTATCCAAATATTTCACTTGCTTATTGAATTTTATTGGCTATACTTATGACTGTAGCAGAGAAGTTTTTCAAAGTTAAAATTATTGAAAACCTACTTAAGGTCATCAGTGTCATGAGAAGGGTTGAATGATTTAACTATTTTATGTATCGAGAATGATATGTTAGAAAATATTGATCTTAATAATATTATTAATAATTTTACATTTAAAAATACATGAAGAATTTTTTCATAAATCATTATCATCTGTGTATATTTTCGTACAATTCTCTTAGTGTTTTGCAATCTAATATAACTATTCGATTATTGCTATTGCTATTTTGTTGTTACTGCTACTATTTTTAATGATTTTATTGTAATTGAAATTTGTAGGATATTATTAGTTGATTTTATGATCATTTAATATTTTTTTGAGTATTTGACTTCTAAATTGAGTCAATAAAATATTAGAACCAGACCTAAATATGACTACAGTTTAATACTTAAAAAGAAAAAGATTATACCCACCAATTGAATTAAGTTGATTTATTATTTTACTAGCTGGAATTTGTTTAGGTCGTGCTTGTGGAGCCACTACTCTTCTGTAAGTCGTACATAGAATTGCGGTTTGGTATCAGAGCCATAAATAGTGTTTTACTGATACCAAAGTGGTATCAGAGCCATAAATCTAGTGTTTGTGTTTGTGGTCAGGTAGAGTCGGCATTTCAGAATACACCTGTGTACCCCTTGAAGTAATTCTACTTCTTGCTTAGTATCTTACTACTGCTCGTAAGGTACTTGGGAACTACCTTCGCATCTTTGCCAGGGGGAATATTTCAGAGAGGAAAGAAGTCATAAAAAGAAGAGAGAACCATAAGAATTCATGGAAATTTCTAAAGATCCAGTACATTTATCGTCTAGTTTGTCTTTAGCTAGTTTGCCTAGAAGTGTGAAGTGTGTTTTATCAAACAAAATAGAAAATCTTGTTGAAATTACTCATGTGCCTGTAGAAAACTGTGTTTGTGTGTCTTCTTTACCTTTGTTAAATCCTTACAGTATATATTCTCGTGACCGTTCTTGGACTAGAAGTATTAGGAGTGTGCTATATACTAATAGACCTCGTGTAAAGGAAATCATCCAAAGTTCCAGAATGGAATAGTGTGATCTCAGATCTACAACAGTAGAACAATACGTAAAGCTTGAAATCCCTAAGGAGCTGATCGCCTTATGGAGTGAACAAAATCATACACATCTTCATATTGGAGCTATACGCCTTGTTCTTACTTTGCATAGAAGAAAAGGTATCCCAGCCACTGTCAGGATATCTCTCCTAGACACTGCCTATACAACATACCAGAATGCTCTTATTGGTACCTTGCTGACAACTCTGGACAAAGGAAGTGTCATATTGACCATAACACCTGCTTTCAACATCAGGTTGGATGATCCTACCTTATCCGAACGCTTGCAAGTTCAGATCCAGGTCACTGGCGCAGATCAAGATCCTATAGCCATCATGGCTACTCTACATCACCAGATGATCTATCGTCTACAGAATCATGCATTGGATTTAAACTTTCGAAATTCTGCTTCGAATGCTCTTTACAAGGTTGCTGATGTTGCCAATAATCAAACAACTATCATTCAAATCCCGAAGTAGTTGCCTGCACAGGAGCTTGAAAAGTTAATGCCTACAGAATGGATTACCAACTACCAAAAGGTATTCCATGTGCCTCATCGGCATTCTTTTCATACAACAACTCCTCAAATTCTGAAGACACTGAGAGATGGCTCAGTGAAGTCCATCTACACCAGACCTAGCGACGAAATGCCTGGTCCATCTACATCAGGCTCTATCCTGATGATCCAGCCCATTGCAGTACAAGATCTACTAGATCTATCAAATGGGGCAACAAGTCTTAAGATCCAGCCCGTATTTTCTCATACGGAAGGTAAAGACAGTCCTCCTATTCATTATTTCCAATCTAATGGAGACCCAGTCTATGTAAGTCATCATCGTGGACACTTTGTATGGGATGTCGACCCATCCATGTGCAAACCAGACTGTGAGATCTGTCTCAATCCAGAGTCAGACTCAGAAGACGATGATCCAAGATATCAAAGGAGAAGGAAGAAGAAATCCAAGCTCAAATCTCGGTGCTTGCCTTCTAGTGACTATCCTCACCACAAAGAGGATCCAGACGATCATAATGGTCTACTTGCTATGATACAAAAATCCAGACCAAAGTCTTTTAGAGAGATTCTCCGGTCGTCTCCAAGTATACAGTCAAATACCTGCAGATCTACTGGTAGATTATGCAGACTTCAGCCAGCTATTCCTGTTACAACTCCTACTCTTGTACCCTGTATGATGGTACAACCAGACGAGGATAACTTTCCTTAATTATCCAGGAGTATTGATGAATCACAGAGGGCTATCTTTAACCCATATATCAGAGCGTCAGGAATCACTTTACAAGGAGTTCCAATGTCAAATCCTAGTGATGAAGTTCTCAACTGGCAGACATCTAATGCAGTAGAATAGAACAAAGTTCTAAGAAGGATTGATTCCAAGATGGATGGAATTAGTCAACAAAATATTGCTACTTATCGTAAAGTCAATTCTGTTGTGGAACAGATATAGAAGATGTATCATTCTTATAAAGCTCAGATTCAGCAACTTGGTGTTGAACTCAGACAATACATCTCTGCCCAATACATGGGGCCAGAATTCGGCTTAAAAGTTAAAAAGATACAAGAGATACAAATGACTGTACAGCAAATGGAAGCAGACATGCATGCTTCGCAATCTCAGCAGATATATGGCTCCTCAGTTTCAGAGTTTTCTACTCTTCAGCCATCATATCCAACACCTATGTATCAACGGTATCCAGAAGAAGCTGACTATCCAAAGGTATTCAAGTTTAATTATCCTTTAGTCAGAAAGTATATACATCCTCAGACAACTTAGGAGAAACCTCGACGATAAAAAACAAGGCCAACCTCTGATCGTATTCCTAAACAAAGAGTGTCTGAACATTCTTCAAAGGTTCTAGAAACATTATCTTCTTATACACCTTTTGAACCAAAAGAACAGTGGAGAAAGCCTTTAAGGATTCAAACTCCTTCAGAATCTCCACCAGCAGCACCAGTACAACCTTCCCAAGACAGGATGAAGGATAAAGCTAAGCAGACAGAGTATATAGCTACTCTGACACCTCAACCTCTTGCAGAAGATTCCAGTTCTCACTTTGAGAAAATTGATTCAGAAAGCAATACATCTGAACTCTCTGCAACACCATCTAGTTGTTCAGATGAACAAAGTTTCATCGCATCACAAGAACAACCATCAAAGTCATCACAATAGCTAGTCAATTCATCATCGACTGATTCATCAGCTAACTTTGCTGATCTTTCAGAATTATCAAATGTTATGATGACTATGCCTCAATATACTAAAGTAGAACCAGAAATCAGTGAAGCTGAATCCACAGGAACTGAAGCTTTCAGACCTGAACCAGCACCTCAAGAAATACCAGCTACTGTAACTGGACAGCAGACTACTCATGCAACCAAGCCTACTTTAGGACCTTGGTTTACTTTTGATGATCTACCTCCAAAGAAATGGTGAGATAGACTTTATGAGCTCGGTGCTTGGATTGATTTATAAATGACTAGATCTAATCATCCACTTTCGAATATTTTGTCTGAATTTACATCCAGATTTACTGGTACTCTACGAGAATGGTGGCAAAGTGTTAGTAAGTATCAACGACTTCAGTATATACAAGTTACAACTGCTGGAGCACTACTTGGCGTAATTCACAAAGAATCCATTGGTGACTTCTAGTTGATTGACAAGCAGATCCGTCAAGAATATTTCAAGATGAAATGATGTTCTCTAAAGAAGAAAGATCTTCAACGGCATTATAAGCGCATGACGGAAAGGTATTATCTATTGAATGGATGGAATGATGTGAATTTACGATATACTTTTATCTCATCCCTTCCAGATGAAATACAACCAGAACTACAAAGGACTATTGCTTCTCTACAAAGAGGTATGTCAACAATCTCTCTTGGAGAAATCTACCAGCTTTCTATAGCTTCACTTGACAGGATATGTGATCAGCATTCTTTGTTCAAGAACATCCTAAAAGGGGGTCCAGTTCTGAAGAAGGCATGTAAGCAGCCTCATCTCCAAATAAAGTATAAAGATAAACAGACTTGTAAGTGTCAAAGCAGCAAGAAAGCTCATCAATCTCAAGTCTATTATGAAAAGAGAAAACTTCGCAGACAACAGAAGGAAGGCAAAAAGCCTTGGAAGCAAAATTTCAAGCAGAAGAACATAAGAAAAAAGTATAGACGAATGAGGTTCTTCAAAAAATCCTCACATCGACGCAAGGAAAAGCCTCGATGTTTTTTCTGTGGAAGCTTAGATCACTATACTAACAACTATCCAAAAGCTACCAAGAAAGATGCCAAGTTCTTAGAGAAAATTGAAAAGCTTTTGCCTATTCATCCTCAATCTCACATTGAAGAATTGCTTGAGGAACAATCTAGCGAGGACAGTAAAACTCAGTTCGCTGTTTCTGTTTCAACAGATGAAGACGTATCATCACAATCATCTGTATCTATTAGTGATGATTCGCTATACATGCTACAACAGCAGACGTGTATGAAGATGGATCGTACTCCAATTTGACCTTATGTCCAGATCTAGATTTTCCAACAGGATAAATATGATTGACCCATTAAAGTTATTGGGTTTATGGATATTGGTTCTAGCCATACAATGATGAAGCCCAATATCCTACCAGCAAAAGCATGGACTTCACATGAAGAGTATTTTACTGCAGCTGATGAGAATTCCTTTAAGATTGGGTTACAAACAAGAAGCAGAATTGGCATCTGCTTCTTTTCTCAGTGTACAGTTTGGACTAAAGTACTTGGAAGCAAGTTACCAGGCCCAGATCTTCTGATTGGCATGGATGTTTACTACAAAGCCAAACATTTATAGATATTACCCATAGGCCTTAGGTATCGAAACCTTCTCAGTCCATACACTGACATAAAAAACGTGTTTGAACTCTCACAGGTTCCTACATGTTACACTGGACTAAGAGATAAACTGTTGAGCTACTGTCCAGAGTCTCATGCATAGTTTACTCATCCTCATCCATTGTGGAAAAACTCTGACTTTTTCATAATTCTACCTTTTAAGAAGAATGAAGATATCAATCCTACGAAAGCCACACATCCAGAAATGAATCCTGATGATTTGAAGCTAGCACAAGATGAGTGCGCTGTTCCACTGCAGCAAGGATTGATCGAGCCCACAAAGTCGGATTGGACTTGCCAAGCGTTCTATGTCAATAAGCACTCAGAACAGAAGCGTCGAAAGAAACGTCTAGTGATAGACTACAAGCCTCTGAATTCGTTCCTGCAAGATGATACGTTTCCTTTGCCTAAAATATCTACTCAGATATATTTCTTAAGGAAGCTGTTATCTTTTCAAATTTTGATCTGAAAGCAGGATTTTGGCAATTGGGTATTCACCCTGAAGAACAATATAAGACTGCATTCTGCATTCCCAATGCTCAGTACCAATGGACTGTTATGTTATTTGGACTTAAAGTTTCTCCATCACTATTTCAAAAGGCCATTACAAGGATCTATAAGCCTATCCTCAACAGTGCATTGATCTATATCGATGACATCTTACTGTTCTCAAAGACCCATTAGGAACATCAGGCCCTACTTCAACAATTTTTGGACCTTACACAACAGTATGGGATTATGCTCTCGGCTCGAAAGAGTACTATTGGTACAACAGAAATTGAATTTCTTGGAATGCATTTCAAGGATAGATTCTATCAGCCAGGCCCACATATTGCAGAAGAATTATTACAATTTTCAGATGAAAATCTCACCGTTAAACAAATTCAACAATTCCTTGGGATTGTAAACTATGTCAGAGATTTCATACCGCATATGGCAGCCTATACTTCAAGTTTATCTAAGCTCTTACGTAAGAATCCACCATCTTGGGGAAAAGAACAGACAATGGCTGTAAAGCATCTGAAAGAAATCTGCAAAGATCCTCCACCTTTAAAGATTCCTAAAAAAGGACAAAGGATCCTACAAACCGATGCTAATGACGAACACTGGGGAGCTGTTCTTCTTGAAGAACTCAATAATAAACGACATTATTGTGTACATGCTAGTGGCACTTTCAGTTCATCTGAATGTCATTATCATATCTCATACAAGGAGATTCTCGCAGTAAAAAGAGGTATGAAAAGTTTTCTATCCACCTCACTCCTTATCATTTTATCGTTGAAACGGATAACACCTTTTTTCCCAAGATCTTAGAAGAAGCTGGAAAAAAGATCCCCGGCTCTCAACTTTTGCGATGGCAGGAATGGTTTTCTTCTTATAAATTCACTGTCAAACATCTGAAAGGTCACCAAAATCTCATTGCAGATTATCTCTCTAGACCTTCAAAACCACTCATCTTCTTCTCTTCAAATCTCAAGCGTCCTATTCCTTTGTTTTGGTTAATGGAATTTTCTCGCTTTGCGCGATATCGTAAAGAGTTTCCTCCTTGGTTTCCTAGGCCACCTTCTTGTGTCAATGACCTTTATCCTTTATTACCTCAATGGCTTTTTTATTATCTTCATCTCGTCTTAGTTACAGATTACATAATTCCTAGTCCTAGTCTGTTTGATCCAACATCACCATATAAAATGATATATCATCTCTTTGATGATATTGATACTAATACTTTATGGCATCTTTGGGCTTTAACAGCTTTGCATGTTTGTTCTGTTGCCTTCTCACCATTGTATCTATACAGACATCTTTCTGATCCTTCTGAGTCTAAATCACTTACTTTTCTTGAATGGTTTCAACCTTTGGATAAATGGAGAGTTGAAATGTCTCATATTTTATCTCATCATCATTTATGGGATCAATCTTTACAAGATTGAGATACATTTGTGATCTATATTCTTCATCGTCCCTACGTGATGAGTACTGCTGGACAAATGTGCACCCTTAATCATATACAACAATGGCGCGTTACAATATCTTGATCAGCTAATGAAACAACTCTCTTAGCTGAATTATATGCATTATTGGACAAATTCAACCAGACGCATGATGCTGCTTATTCTGATATGTGCACATCTCTTGGACCCTATTATGGTGATACAACTCTTGTTGAACCTATTCAGATACCATCACCTTCTCAATGGACTTTTGTTGAAAACAATGTGATCCATATCCAAGCTGGTGATCTTAATCATCTTGGATTTGAAATCTCTACAAGTTTATTTGAGCCTGTCCAAGAAACTGATCCAGTCTAAGAATCAGACTCTGTCACAACACTATGACCTTCAAATTGATCTCTCACTAATATTGATAATCTCATCGCCCAACTCGACAGAGAACTGGAACTGACAGAAAGTGTTGATCTGTCTCTAACACTGTCAAAAGGCATCATGATAGGAACCACATGACATCTATTGTCACTATTGAAGATTCCGTCCTATCCTCTTTGTATAAAGTATAAGCCTTTCTACCATTTACTTTTTGACTTTTGTAAAAGTTAGGTGAATTATTTCCTACTTTTGAAAAGTAGATTTCTTAGAGATAAGGTTAGGTATACTTTTATTAAAGCTACATTATTATGTCTCTAGGTTAGTTTACGTTTTTATCCCTCGCTTTGCCTATATAAGCAGAGGTTGTAGGTTAAGTTAAGTTAAGAAGTTTTCGATTTGTACATCTTATCAGAAAATGAAGAATTCTTTCTTCACATATCTCTTCTAAATTCTTCTCTTCTCTATCTGAAATAGCCCATTCTTGTTCAAAGATTGCAGAGATGAGTATGCCCTACACTTGCCTTGTATAAGGATCTTGTGTATCAGAAAATCTATGACAGTCTGAAGAACTGTTGCTTCTAATTCCGCTGCCTGTTTGTTTTGTCAGAAGCATTAACGGGGAATGACGAGTAAGAGTGTGTAAGTGAAATAGGGTTTCTAAGAGGCGAGAGCACTAAGCCCCGTATAAGCCGAGGGAACGACGTTGAGGGCAGTGAGACTTCGATAACTGGAGCAGCTACGTAGTAAACACACTTCCAATCCGACTTTGGTTAGTCGATGTCGCTAACCAGTGTAGTGGTATAAGAGGTGAGTTAGCCTTAGGAAAGAGTTAACCGGAAAAGGTCATAATTTTCCTGTGTCACCGCCTATAACAGACCGTAGGTGCGGAAAGTGGTAACCTCTTGGTCCTTGCCTTGCTGTCAGCGTTAACTCCACTGTTTTCGTTTAGTAAAATATGCAAATTTTTAGGCTCGATCACTGGAGATCGGGTCTTGGGAAGGGCCAAGACAGATGGATTAGGCTTTTCCTACGAACTTTACAAGTCTGTACTGCGTTATCAACCTATTAATTAATGGTTAAATTCAGGGATGCTAATTTATTTTGGCGATGGAGTCTATATGCCATTTATCTATGTTCGAACATGGTGCAGACTGATGGATCATCTCAGAAGCGTTTGCTAGAGAAAAGCAAGTGTTGCATGTGAATATTTGTATGCTAGCTGTTCATAAATTCCCTGTGTAGTAATAACCAGAGTGAAATTCTTGGGGTGGTTTGTTGGAGATCGAACAGCAAATCATTGACGATTGTCGTATTATGCAGGTTGCCAGGAAAAGCATATGCAAGAAGACAACACGTATGGCTTTCTGGTGCAAATGAGGTCGACAGCAAAACCTTTTCGAGAGCAATCCTTGCCAAGGTTATACCTGCCTGGCTTATTGTCGTCTTCCATAACTAATTATCATTCACAACTTAAACTATATTCAAGTCACTAGTTCCTAAGCCAAATACTTTTTCTACATGTTAAGCTGCTTGGTATCTACTGCATGTTCCTTCTATTACTAATTTATTAACTTCAGTTCCTTTTTGTTTCTAAACATTATCGAAACATGGATCAGAGTGCCCGTATACAGGTAAATTATGTTAATCAACTACCTCGTGCAGTTTGACTATTTGTTAGATTATGCGCTTTGTTTTCCTTAACTTCTTCATGATTATTAATTAAGTTGGTCACTCTTTCAGACCGTAGTGTGCATTCCTCTCCTTGACGGGGTCGTTGAATTTGGCTCAACCGAGAAGGTGAACCAACAACACATAGCTTTATTGAACTTTTTCTGTACATACGTACACTTACATTTGTTTGGTCGGAAAATAAATGCCCGATAAACCGCATATTACAGGTCCAAGAGGATGTTGGATTAATACAACTCGTAAAAGGATTCTTCACAGATCACCACCACCCTCCCCCACCAAAACCAGCTCTTTCTGAGCATTCAACGTCCAACCCCGCCTCGTCATCCGACCACCACTCTCCTCCCATTCCCACCATGTACGCAGCCAACGACGACGAGGAGGATGATGAGGAAGAGGAACACGGGTCGGATTCAGAAGCCATAATTGGTCTCGGGACCGCTCGGTCGTTCCACCCAAGTGAGGCTCAAACCGTCCCAGTCGTAACAACAGCGGCTGAACCAAGCGAGCTCATGCAACTGGAGATGTCTGAGGACATCCGCCTCGGCTCGCCCGAAGATGGGTCGACTAATATGGACTTGGATTTCCACTTGACGGCTACAGTGAATGCTGCCAATGACCAGAGACGCGTTGATTCGTTTAGAGCCGAGTCGGCTCGGAAGTGGACTCCAGATCCGTTGGACGGTAGCTTTCAACTACCGGCCTCCGTTTAGCATTGAAAATCTATCCATATTCTTACTACTTAAGAGTTTACGTTTAATGTTGATGTCGTTTTGTTTTAGCCAGTAATAAGTGTTAAATGTGCAGGGGGCCTGCAAATTGACGAAATGACAGAAGAAGACACACAATACTCTGAGACAGTCTCTATCATCCTACAAAACCAGCCAATTAAGTGGGCCAAGTCCTCCTCAGCATCCTCCACTCCCTCAGCATTCTCCAAGTCGACAATCCGTTCCGATCACCATGTGGCAGACGAAGGCACGTCCCAGTGGCTTCTCAAGAACATCCTCTTGAGCGTACCCTATCTCCACAACAAGTACCGTGAAGAGAACTCCCCCAAGCTACGCTACGGCGACGCCGCCAGTAGTTTTAGTAAAGGCACGGCTCAACATGAGCTCAGTGTCAACCACGTGCTCGCCGAACGGCGTCGTAGAGAGAAGCTGAATGAGAGGTTTCTTATACTGAGGTCACTAGTACCCTTCGTGACCAAAATGGACAAGGCTTCCATATTAGGTGACACCATAGAGTACGTGAAACAACTGCGAAAAAAAATACAGGACTTGGAGTTGCGAAACCGACAGGTGGAGATAGAGAAAAGGTTGCCTGTCACAAACCCTTTACAGAGAACGAATAGCACTTCGAAAGAGCAGAGAAGATGGCGTCAGAAGGGTTGGTCAAGGTTCAGAAATGAGGAAGTTGAAGTAGCAGAGGCCAGTACCGGTGCTACGAAGGCCAAGTCTTTGGACGCTTCACCGCAGCCGCAGCTGGGGGAGGAGTGTCCAAGTGTACAAGTGTCGATAATAGAGAGCGACGCATTGTTGGAATTGCAATGCGGGTATAGAGAAGGGCTGTTGTTAGACATAATGCAAAAACTGAGGGAGCTGAGGATTGAAATCACTGCCGTTCAGTCTTCATTGAGCAATGGAGTGTTTGTAGCAGAGTTAAGGGCAAAGGTGTGTCCATGGCTTAGCTTTTGAATGTAAAGGCTCAAGCTTTCCATTTTCGTCTCCATTTCTTTTGAAGCTAACAAAATTTCGTTTGATGTGCAGGTGAAGGATAATGCTAATGGAAGGAAGATGAGCATATTTGAGGTGAAGAGGACAATAAATCAAATAATACCACATGACTAATGTATCAGAATTTGTAGATCAGTAGAGATGGATAACAATCCAAAAAGAATATAAATGATATTTAATGTTATTTTAATTAGGTTTTGTATATTTTTAGCTAATTTATGGTTGTAGGCTAAGAGATGAAAGTAACAACCTTGAGATTTTATCAGAAGGATCTAGATAACGTCCCTGAAATTGTATTGTGAATTAAGAGCATATAGGATTTTCTAGCATAAGTAAATGTAGGTGAGTTTGATAATTTTCTTTTTGACAAGATTTTCCTAATGCGGATTTTCTTCGAAGAGGACTACTAAAAACTTGCGCTTTTAGCAATTTGTAGAACAATAATATACTTAAATATTTATATATTTTAAATTTAGTTATATTTATTAATAATTATTAAATTTTAATTACATATAATTTAATTATGAAAATTAAATAAAATTAAATTATTCACTTTTTTATTGATAATTAAATTTAATTTATTAAATATATAATCTTGATTTAAATTATTTATAATTTTATTAATAATTAAATAATTAAATAATATATATTTAAATGATAGTAAATCAGATTATGAAAAAAAACAAAAACTACTTTTTATAGTTTTTATAATTTTTAAAAACAGGAAGAAACCAAAACCAAAAACAGAAATTAAAAACTCAAACAAACAGATTTTTTTTACTGAATTTATAAATAAAATCTAAAAACTAAAAACAAAAGTAGAAACAAACAATCCCTTAGCTTTAGATGGAGTAATTTGATATTTTGTTTGTTTACTTTTACTTATTAAAATGTGTATTCAAAGGGTAATTAATAATTGCAAATTCCTTATCTTAAAAAAGTTTTTCCATAATTTTTTATAATTTTAATCTACTTTTACTTTAAAAATTTATTATTAAAAAATTACATTTTTATGACTCTAGTATGCAATGTTTATTGATATAGAGCTAAATTTCTTGAATTTAGATTAAGTATATTTATTAAAAGACGCGCAAGATTTTGGACTCAAAGATAAACACAATTAATTATTAAAAATTGAACATTGACTAAAGCAAAATCAATAACTCTTGAGTCAAAGTTAAACACTCGTTAATGCTTTCTTTAAATAACTTAAATAATGAAAATTTTTAATAAATATACTTTCTTGTAACTATAAAAATAATTATCAAATTCAATCTCGAGTAATATTAATAAAACAATTATCTAAAATTAGGCTAGAAGAAGAAATTATTTATATAAAAAATAATGTAACAACAACAACAATCAATAAAAGTCCTGCTAAATGCAGGCCTGAGGAGGTCTAAAAGTATACAACTTTACCCCTAGCTGGTAGACACTACAACAAGTTGACCTTTGGCTACAAAAATTATAGCTAAATGTATAAAAGCGTCGCCTATAGTTTTTAACTACAGTTTCGTTTCATTGTAAAAAACATCGCCAAATTTTCGTAGCTGAAAACTATGGGCAACATTTTCAGTAATCATTGCTAATAGTTTTTGGCTATACTGAATCGTCGCCAATAAGGCTATGCTTCCTTTTCGTAGCTACGTTTTCAAGATCGTAGGAAAAAGTTTTTAGCTACACTTGTGGAAATGTAAATGAATATAATTAGATATGTTTCCATAAATATAGTTAAAAGTTTTTAGCTACGTTTTCAGAAATGTAGTCAAAAGTTTTTAGCTACGTTTTATAAAATGTAGCCAAAATTTTTAGCTACATTTTAACCAAATATTATACAATTTTGGAATAAGTTATTTTTTACATTTGTAATCCATATTATTGTATATAATGTATCGATATATTTTATTGTTAATTTATTATAAAAAATTATACAAAAATAATTAAAAATTTGAAGCATTGTATATTAAAAGTAAAATGTCATTAAACTATACCAACAAAAAGAATATTCTTAGTATACAAGATTTTAATTACAAATTCAACAATTGTTATAGACAAAACAAAAAATATAGAGACCAGTTTACAAATTATAAATTCTGGGATTACAAAAGTATTACAACATAACTAGAACAATAAGCTAAGTTTGTCCATGTCGATGAATCTGTAATAATCCAAAAAGCTTAGTTAAAAGTAAAATGTCATTAAACTATACCGACAAAAAGAATATTCTTAGTATACAAGATTTAATTACAAGTTCAACAATTGTTGTAGACAAAATAAAAAATATAAAGACCAGTTCACAAATTATAAATTATAAGATTACAAAAGTATTACAACATAACTAGAACAATAAGCTAAGTTTGTCCATGTCGACGAATCTGTAATAATCCAAAAAGCTTAGTTAAAATATACTAAAAATATTGTAATTATTGAAACAGTAGGTTTTAATTAAAGCAAACATCACATATCTTTACCATTCATGACATAATCACTCAGTAGTTGTATCTTCATCAATTATGTAATCCGAGAAAAATTGCTAAATTTAAATTATAATAAAAACAAGAATTGAAATTTTTTTATAAGAGATGTAATTAATACCAGTCACTTTCATCTTCATTGTTATCATAATTTGGGCCAAGTATTTTTCTGAATAACTTATCATGTTTGACTAATTTTGCTCGAGTATGTTGTAATTCAACTTTAAGCATCTTGTTTTCCTCTTAAAGTTGATGAATGACTATTTTTTGTGATGACGTTGAAACATTTGGCTTAGGGCTAAAGCTAAGACCGTTGGCATAGCCAGAACGTGTACTAAGCACGACATTGCAAATGCCTTCTACATTGACCTCATTTCCCTAAAACAATGATTTCTCTAACGATATTCTAAAATTAAAAAAAACCAATATTCAATCCAAATATTATTGCTTATTATTACATTAATAAATAAATTTAAATATTAAACAAAATTTTATACTTACATAATTATTTTCTGCTTCTTTTGACATCCACCCTTTACCCTCTTTATAGTGAGTGACTTCGTATAGTGTGATCCTATCGCACTTTTGTCCATGTAGTTCTTTCTCACTTTATTTTATGAAAGAAAAATACAAGTCACAATAAATAATATAGTGTTTATTGATATAATTATAACTTGTAAACAAAGATCTTATATATTCATTTCGGACGATTACAAATTATTTGGACCCTTAATTGTGAGGTGTTCTCATTTTTCCTTTATTAACCTTCACCTTCTCACAATTATCCTAAATAATAAAAAAAGATTAGGTAGTCATTAAATCATCTAACAAGATGAATTGAAGAAAATGTGAAGGAAAGGAAAACAAATATCAAAATCATATTAATTGGGGCAAAAAGTTGGTAGAAACGATCAGGCCCCCGATTCTGAATCAAAGTACACTATCAACCATCGATCAAAGAAACTTTGTTAGTCCAAAATCTATGTTCGATAACAAGTTGATTGATTAATTCAATAATGAATAGTAGTTAGCATTCGATTTCGTTGGATTCTCCAAAAATCTTATCAATGGAATAGAATAATGAATTCATAATTTATTGGTTGATTATATTATTAACCATTGATTTATGAAGGTGTGACGAACTTTTCATGAATCTATTGATTTCTGCTGCTTTCGTTATTACTAATGGTTTAGTTGTTAGGCTTGCTTTTATTAGACCTGGGGTAGTTCAAGGTATCGCACTGTAGGCCAAATCGTAGAAACAATTATCCTAAATAAATAAAAAAAAGATTAGATAGTCATTAAATTATCTAACAAGATGAATGGAAGAAAATGTGAAGGAAAAGAAAACAAACCTGAACTTTGGGGTTAGCCCAATAGTAATAGAAATTATTCCAATTTTCTTGAGACATTCGTTAGGGAATATGTCTCTATGCCTCTGCATCAGAAGGAAAAGATTTATAATATCGATGCAACTTATAATGATAGTCCCTGGTCTTTTGTTTCAATAATGAAGTCAAGTAGTTTTAAACATCAGAGTTCTTGATATCGATAATATTCAATTTCAACTGTGAACAATAAGTGCAGTTAATCTTTAAATAATTGAAACAATATTGTATATAGTTAAATATATTGAAAATTGCTGCAACTTAATCTAAAGTATTTTCAAGTAAGTTGTCTCCCTTAAGTCCTTAACATGCTTTAAACAATATAATTTTGTTTTTACAATAATCCCCATCTCACTTGACAATTTTGCATATTGAATCTTATCTACAGGAAGACCTTGCTAGGTATTAATCTGTATTGATAACTTGCTATTCATTGCAGTATTTATTCGTTGCAATTCAAAACCTCTAGTTTTATCTTTACATCTTTTTACAATATTAAAATTGGAACCTAACAACAAATCGATAATAATAAGGAAATATTAAAATATCTAAATATATATTTGAGCATAAGGCCATTTGTCGGTGTTAAAGGTTAACAAACCTATAGATCCCTCTGCACTAGTTGATTTATTATTATTTGAGGTAGAATGAAGTTGTGTATGACTAATTTCATTGGTGGTTAAGGTGGAATATTACGGTTAGCTAGGAATTGAATTAATGACACCAATTGATTGATCTAGTTGAAGTCGCAGATCTCTCTGTTCTACAATTTTCATACCTGCCACCTTTTTCCCTTTATTTCTACTAGGCGCCATTATATTGGATATCTATGAAAAAAATATAAATTTTAGTAACAATACAATATATTCAATCATCATTATCAACTTACATTTAATCATTAGCATTAATCGCATTAACATAAGTCAACCATCAATAATACGCATTAACATGACTTAACCATCAACAATACACATACATATAAGTTAACCATCAACAATATACATTAACATAAGTCAACCATCAACAATATGCAATAATGTAAGTCAACTATCAACAATACGCTTACACATAAGCTAACCATCGACAATACGCATTAACATAAGCCAATCATTAACAATATGCATTGACATAAGTTAACCATCAATAATACGTATTATCATAAGTCAATCATCAATAATACACATCACCTATATCATTCATAATCTCTATATAATTCTCCAAATTTTCTAAGATCTCTCCAATCTTATCATCACCATCGTCATTAATATCACTATCATCTCTAATCCTATCATCACTATTGTCATTAATATCACTATTATCTACATCATTATTGTTACCACCATCATCACTTGTATCAACATTTCTAGCATTACTTGCTTCAGAAAGTTTGACATGATAAATCCATGGAGTATAAAATTTTTTCCTTGGATTAGCAAGTGATTATATACTGCATCTTGACTTTGAATGTTGAACTTTAAACAATCTATGCATGGAAAATGAATTTCACATTATAATACCCATTTGATCTTTTACAAATTACATAAAACTCTTCACTCTTTCTAAGTATTTAGTGGAGATTTATTTATTTAATTTTAATTTATATATTTATTTAATATTTATTTTCATTTAACATTTAAATAGAATATATATATATACTAATATATTATAGTATTGTTAGTATGACAGTTTTCATCTTCGTTGTAAAGTCAGCCCTCGGGGAATTAGTTGCATTTATTTTTTGATTTCCCCATGAATCATATGTTTGTAACAATAGGGACATAATTTTCTCAATTACAATCAACTAGGCGTATTATGTCAATTTTTTTGAGTAATATATCTAGAAATACTGGTTGATTTATTATTAACACTCGTTCGAACACAACTGGTACATTTCAAAATTACCCTTACTAATACTGGTTGATTTATTATTAACACTCGTTCGAACACAACTGGTACATTTCAAAATTACCCTTACTCATCTTACATGGATTCTTTAAGTTACTCTTAATTATCTTACCTTATAAGTTAAAACTAGACAATACATTAACTTATATTCATGTTGTTTGGTATGAAACAACTCAGTTCTACATTTAGGTGTCTGTAGTTGTTTATGTTAAGTAAAAAGGACAACTTTTTGGTTAGTGTTTCTCTTTTTTCTTATGAAAGCAACAGTGTTAGTTGAACTATTGGAACACACACTAGCTAGTTGTGCTAAGTCTTTTTGTAAGAATTCAGGTGACATTAGGCAATTGTGTTAATTGGTTCATCGCCAACTAAAACGAGAAAGGTTTGTTCTTCGGTTTACCGCCGGACTTAAACAATTTTGAGAGTTAAGACTAAATTCATAGATCTTTTTTAATTTACCAACTTGAATTGACAAATAAACCAAAATAATAGACATATGTGAACATATTATTCATTTTCATTTCATTTTCCTAGTCAAAACATACCTATTGCATTACACCAAAAATCAATTACAGGGAAAAGAGTAGGTTTAGTTAACTTTCGTTATTAATTAATTTAACAATTTTCACAACTTACTTGGAAGCTCAAACTTTGTATTCGAGTTGACGAAATTAAAACAAGGGACTTAGATGGCATCTTTCTAGGTATTTATATCTTAATATAAAAATGTACAAGCAGTATATAAGGTGGACGAATTAAGCTGGAGAAGAAAAACCTAGAAACTTTAGATGGCATCTTTGGAACTTTGAAAGTAACAATAGTACATAAGCTAGACGAATTACCTGGACGAACAGACAACTAAAGATGAAGTCGAAAACAGATGAAGATGGACCATTTACGAAGCTTCTAGAATGTGATTGGTAGAGGAAGAAGAAGAATTTCTTAACCAGTTAGGAAGACGAAGACAATTTCGTCATTAGGTTTTAATCAAAATGAAAACAACACGTTTCTAATGGAAAAACAAAGTCATTTTTGTTAAATGTTACAGAACTTTAGGTAACATTGGTGACGATTCTAGGAAAATCTTGCTAAAGGGTTGACCATTTACGATGAATTTTGAAAACCGTGGCTAACGACAACAATTTAGAACATCCTTTGGTGAAGATTATATAATTCGTTGCTAATGATTTTCCGATTATGACGATGTAGGGAAAGCATCACAAAAGGTTAACCCTTTTGTGATGATTTCAAACTAAATCATCACCAAAGTGTGAGGCTTAAAATCATCACCAAATCTTATCATATACATTACATTCTTAAATATATATATATAGTCGCCAAATGCTTAAATAACTCTCTTTTAATTCTTCAAAATAAAATAAATCTCTTCATCCTTTGACGTCGATTTCCTTTTAGTTACGATTTAAAAAATGTGGCAAAAAATGTAGCTAAAAGGCTACCTTGTTGTAGTGAGAGAGACTATTTTTGATATACCTATATAATATATATATAGACACACACACACACACACACATACAAGAAGGTAAAAAAAATTATTACAAGAAAATGTTTAGGCTATATAAAGAAATGCTTAGACTAAATAACTAAGGGGAATAACTACACATAAAATAAGACTAAATATAAGAGATAATACTTAAAGGAAAAAGTTTAAAATACATATAAAAAATTTTATATGTGAGATCCTCTACTTGCATCCTAGTACATCAAAATTTTCTATTGAAGATCACATCCTTTATAAGTTCTAGTAGAGTCATATCATTTTTGATCGCCTCTCCTATTTCTTCTTAGATTTTTCTTTTTCCTCTTACAATTCCTAAGTACAATCCTCTCCCATCTTCTCACTGAAGCATCAGGTTGTCTCCTTTTAATATGTCCGAACCACTTAATCCTTGTCACTCTTAAATTTTCATTAATATTAGTTTCCTTTAATTTATCTTTTACCATTTTGTTGTTGACCTTATCTCTTCTAGTAAGGTTGCATATCTAACGGAGCATCTTCATCTCTACGACCATTAATTAATAACTATACACCTATTTGATGGACCAACATTTTGTCTTATAGATCATTGTCGACCTAATTACTACATGATAGAATTTACCTTTGAGCTTGAGGGGTATCTTCTTGTCATATAAAACTCATGATGCAGTTTTTCATTTAAGCCACCTTGATCTGATACAGCGAACAATGTCCTTATTGATCTCTTGATTGCTTTGGATAATATATCTTAGATACTTAAAATACTCTTTCTATAGAATAACTTTTAAACTAATCTTTACCTCCATATTTGAAGCCACCCTATAACCCTAAAATTTGCATGCTAGTTGCTTAGCCTTATTCCTGCTTGATTCAAATCCTTTTAACTTTAATGTATCCCTTTAAAGTTTTAGCTTGATATTGACACCCTCTTTTATCTCATCCACTAGCATAATATCATTTGGAAACTATATATAGTAAGGTACGTCCATTTTGATATTCTTAGTGAGCACATCCATTACTATTGTAAATAAAAAAGGGGCACAATGAAGAGCCTTGATATAGCCTAACATCCATACGAAGATACTCCGTAGCTCCTCCTATCATCCTTCTCTAGTCCTTACACCTTCATACATATCCCTACTAATCTGAATATAGACAATAAAAACTCCCTTAGCTTTTAAAAACCTCTATATGATTTCCTCAGGTACCTTATCATATGCCTTCTCTTAGTTAATAAAAACTATATGTGGATTATCTTTTCTTTCCTTGTAATATTCCATTGTTTTTAAAGGAGATATAAAGCTACTGTCATGGACCTAACTTATATGAAACCAAATTGGTTTTCTGAAATAGATGCATCCTTTCTTACTCTTTTCTCAGTTACTCTCTTCTTAATCACCTTCTCCAATAACTTCCTAGTATGACTAAGTAGTTTGATTCCTCTATAGTTGTTACAACTTTGGATGTCCCCTTTGTTCTTGTATAGAGGAATTAGCATACTAAGTCTCCACCTATCTGACATTTCAGAAAACTTAAGGATCATATTAAAAAGCTTAACTAGCTAAGTAAAACCCTCATTGCCTAAGCTCTTCCACACCTCTATGGGTATCTCATCAAGCTCTACTACCCTTCCACACTTCATATTCCTCAAAGCTATTTTAACTTCTTCCTATATGATCTGTTGACAATAAGTAAAGTTACGATACCCTTAGATATGTTAAGATCACCTAAAGAGATGTTATCTTTCACACCTTCTTCAAGAAAGCTATAAAAGTATCTCTTTCATCTTCTCTTGATTTCATTTTTAGCCATGAGAACCTACCCTGCTTCATCTTTTATACAATGGACTTGATGTACGTCTCTTGCTTTCCATTCCCTAGTTATCAATAGCTTAAAAATATCATTTTCTATATCTTTAGTTTCTAATTGTTGGTATAATTTCTTGTAAGCTCTGCTTTTAGCTTATGAGATTATTTTCTTCACTTCTTTCTTTACCAGTTCGTAACTTTCTTAGTTGACTACCCTCTCTACCTCTCTGGTGCTATCTAATAGATATAAGCAACCTTCTTGATCTTAACCTTTTCTTACACATCTTTATTCCACCAAGAAGACTCCATCTTACTACCCTAGGCCCTTTAGAAACACCCAAGATCTCTTTATTTTCTTTCCTTAAAAGAGTTGCTACTCTCTTCCATATATAATTAGCATCTCATTCCAATTTATATTGTTCTCTGTCTAATACTCTATCCCAATGCTGTTCCACTGTATCCCCTTTCAAATTCTACCATCTAACTCTGGTACACCTCCTAGGACTTCTCTTCTTCCTCTATTAATTATAAGATCCATAACTAACAATTATGTTGACAAGCGAGTGTTATGTACGGCCTTACAATCCTTACAACTAGCTTGATTGCTTTACCTTACGAGAAAGTAGTCAATTTGAGTTTTCGTGATTCTGCTCTTAAAAGTCATCACGCGCTCCTCATTTTTCTTGAAAATTATTTGGTGATCACTAAATCAAATGTTATTAAAAATCTAATAAAGCAGTCCCATTATCTTTCCTATTACCATACCTAAAACCTCATGAGTCAATGCATATTTGTCTAGGTTTCCCCTATAAAACTATTAAAGTCTCCTATTAAAATAACTCTCACGTCAGGGGAGATCTGCTGAATCACCTCATCTAAGTCTTCATAATTAAGTTCTTTGTCCAATCCTACTTAGGGTGCATAAGTATAAACCATATTGAAAACAACACCTTTCACTACAATCTTTAAAGACACAATCCTATTATTACTCCTCTTTACAGTATGATGCATGAGTTCCTTGACAACTAAGATACCTACCTCGTTCCGTTGCCTCAAACACCTTGAATACCAAAGTTTAAACCTATCAATCTCTTTCGCTTTAGCCCTCGTCCACTTTGTCTATATATATATATATATATATGGCTAATACCAAAGCCTAATCTGAATAAATAAAACCAATTGAGCTTCCACAAAATGCTAAAACCCAATCTTATAAAGAACTCATGAAACACTTCCTTTAACATCGAATATTTTTTTTATTTTTAAGTAAATATCAAAATTTTCTCATAAACCCAACATTCTCTACAAAAATTGCTGGACTATAGTTAAGTGACTAAAAAATAGAGAAAGATCTGGGTCGCTTGTTTTTGTTAAACCTAAACCTAAAAATAACCTTAAATAGAGAAGATGTAGAAATTGAAAAAGTTTTGCTCCTTTACGTGTGGTATTAGAGCATATTATGACACTTTGATTTACATTAGAGTTAACCTTAAAATTCATGGTAGCGAATGATATAGATTTTTGGTTATAGAAAAATTATGTGTTGCTTCCATTGGAATCTTTAAATTTAAGCCATCTTGTTTCTCGATTTCTGTAGGATATTAATTGAGTTTGAGTTAATTGATTGAACGATCCATTTAAAATAAAAGTCAGGGATTGCGAAGGTTATAGGGGTATTGTCTTATGTATGTTTGTTTATACTTAATTAAATGTTTACTGTACAGAAGCTTCTTAGTCACCAAAGTGACCTTGCTTGAAAAGATATTTATACATTTAATTATACATTCTTTCAGTTGTTCATGTTATATGATGCTAATAAATGACATAATAGATAAACCGAACAATTAAGATTATTAATTATAATACTAGGAGATCACCCAAAGGTGGATCATTGCCTATAATTAATAACATTAAAGAGACTTATCGATATACTTAGTGAATATGTTTGTATATCGAAAGATAACATGTGTACTAGCTTGAGTATGATTAACTGAATATCTATCAAAATGTGTATATGTATGTTCTTAGCATCACTATGGATTAAGGATATGTGTTTAAATATCACCCAAAGGTGAACTTAAATATATATATTAAAGTTTATTATTATCTAAATCTATTAAATTGTACTCAAGGAATTAATGTGTGAGTTTATATTACGTTCGCAACTTCCAATAATTTATGAGTTGTAGCCAATGGTCTGATAAAGTTCAATGGGCTAAACTATGCCAATTGGTTTGAGCAAACCCAATTTCAGTTGGGTATTATAGATAAGGACTTGGCATTAGTTATTGAGAAGCCTGTAACCATTATTGAGACTAGTACACAAGCTAAAAGGACATATTTTAAGGCTTGGGAAAAGTCTAATAGATTGAGTATAAACTTGCTGCGATTGAAAATGGCTGAAAATGTTAAGCCATCAATGCCTCATATGGAAAAGAAAGGGAATTTATAATGAAAATCAAAAAGTACTCACAATCAAACATAACTGACAAGTCTATTGTAGGAAGTTTGATGAGTGAATTGACGGCCAAGAAGTTTGACTGGTCCCAACCTATCCATATTCATGTGATAGGAATGTCAAATAAAGTTGAAATCAATAGGCATGGAAGAGAGTAAATCCTTCCTAGCACATTTCATTTTGAACTCACTTTCTCTTAAATTTGGTCAATTCCAATTGAATTATAACACTTTGAAGGAAAAATGGAACTTTCAAGAAATCAAAGCCATGTTAGTGCAAGAGGAAGGGAGATTAAATAAAATGAGAGAACACTCTATTCATTATAAAGTACACAAAGAAGCTAGCAACAGAAAAGGAAAGCCATGAAAGAAGAGCATCAAGAAGGACAAAGCCCTAATGAAGGTTAATGAGGGCCAAATCCATAAAGAACAATGTTGTTTTTTCTATAAGAAACCTGGTCACCTCAAGAAAGATTGCCTTAAGAAAAAGGCTTAGTTTGAAAAGAAAGATAAGTATTATGTTTCAGTATATTTTGAATTAAATCTTATTAAAGTGCCCATTAATACTTGGTGGTTAGCTTCTGGTGTAACTACCTATGTGTCATATATTATGCAGGGATTCCTTTCGATCCAAACCATAAATGAAATTGAAGAGTTCCTATCTGTAGGTAACAGAATAAAGGCACCAATAAAAGTAATAGGGAGGTGTAGCTTGATCTTAGACAGTAGTTGTAATCTATATCGTAAAAAGTGTCTTTCTGCTCCGGAATGTGTTACAAATTTAGTTTCTATTAGTAAGTTGGATAAGATAGGTTTTAATTTCTATGTTGGAAAAAATGTTTTTTCTTTGTATAAAAGACATTACTATTATAGTTCTGGTATATTAATGGATGGTTTATATCATTTCAACCTTGATGTTAATTATTTTGAGTCCCTATTTCATGTTGAACAAAATATTAGTATGAACACTCTGCTTACTTGTGACATCAAAGGTTAGGTTGTATATCTAGAGAAAGGGTGATGAGGTTAATGAAAGTGAAATATTACCTTAATTAGATTTTATCGACTGGGATGTGTGTGTGGATTGCATTAAAGGCAAGCAAACCAAACACACATCTAAGAGTTCATCCACAAGAAATACTGAGTTACTTAAATTAGTACACACTGATATATGTGGTCTATTTTGTATTCCATCTTAGGCGGTGAAAAGTATTTTATAACCTTTATTAATTATTATTCACATTATTATTATCTCTATTTGCTACATGAAAAGTCTCAATCAGTGGACATTATTGAAGTGTTGATTAATGAGGAAGAAAGCCAGTTAGATAAAAAAGTGAAAGTCATAAAGTCTGATAAAGGTGGTGAATATTATGGTAAATATGATGAGAATGGATAGTTTCTACGTCCATTTGCAAAATTTCTTCAAAACTGGGGCATTTGTGTATAGTATACAATGCCTAGTACACCATAACAAAATGGTGTAATTGAAAGGCTAAATTGTACTCTTATGGATATGGTTAGAAGTATGTTAAGTTGCACGAATGTACCTTTATCTTTATGGATGTATGCATTAAAGACAACTACATATCTACTTAATAGGGTTCCTAGTAAAGCAATTCCTATGACACCTTATCAATTATGGATAGGTAGGAAACCTAGTTTGAGGCATCTGCATGTTTGATGTTGCCTAGTTGAAATAAGGATTTATAATCCTTATGAAAAAAAACTTGAAGCAAAAACCATTAGTGGTTACTTCATCGATTATCCAAAAAAGTCCAAAGGGTATATATTTTATTGTCCTAATTATGATACAAGAATAGTTAAGTCTGGTAATGATAGGTTCATTAAAAATGAATAAATCAGTGGGTGTAGGGAACCACAAAAGGTGGCTATTCAAGAGATTCAGGTGGAAAATCCTTCACCATGTGTCTCTTCTCAAGTTGTTATTCCTCTTGTTATATAACAATCACACAATATATCAGAGCAACAAGTTAATATTCCAAAACCATAAGAAGATAATGTCAATAATGAACCAGTAAATAATGTGCAAGTCACAAATGATCCAGTGATACCATAAGAAATAATGTTGCAAAGGTATAGAAGGGAGAAAAGACTAGCTATATCAGATGATTATATGGTGTATTCAATTGGGCACAAATGTGACTTGAGCATTGATAAGGATCCAATCTCATTTAAATAAGCCATACAATGTAAAAATTCTGAAAAGTGGCTTAATTTTATGAAAGAGGAGTTAAAATATATGGATAATAATCAAATCTGGGAACTAGTTGAGTTACCTAAAGACTCAAAGCAAGTAAATAGGTCTTTAAGACCAATAAGGACTTGGAAGGTAATAATAAAAGGTACAAATTCAGACTTGCAGCCAAAGGTTATACTTAAAAGGATGACATTGACTTTAAATAGACATGCTCTCCAGTTTTAAAGAAGGACTCTTTAAGAATTGTTATGGCATTGGTAGCTCTATTATTTAAAGCTTCACCAAATAGATGTAAAGACCGTTTTTCTGAATAGTGACTTAGAAGAAGAAGTTTATATGGACCAACTAGAAGGTTTTGTGACCACAGAAAAGGAAAATATGATTTATAAATTAAAGAAGTTAATATATGGTCTGAAACAAGCTTCCTGACAGTGGTATCTTAAGTTCAATGATATCATTACCTCTTATGGTTTTGTAGAGAACACTATTGATAGGTGTATTTATATGAAGGTCAGTAGGAGCAAGTTCATTATTTTGGTACTGTATGTTGATGATATTCTTTTAGCTATTAGTGATTTGGGCTTGTTAGATGATGTAAAGAAATTTCTCTCTAATAACTTTGAAATGAAAGATATGGATGAGGCATCCTTTGTGATTGAAATAGAAATATCCTGTGAAAAAAAACAAAGATTGTTAGGGTTGTCTTATAAAGTATATATCGGTAAAGTATTAGAGAGATTTAGGATGGAAAAATGCTCAGAATGGGTAGTGTCAATTCAGAAAGGGGATAAATTTAGTGCAATTGTTGGATCAAAAACTTAAAAATGCAAGATTTGGCTAAAACGGTAGATTTCAAAACTTTTTTTTAGAAATCAAATTTCAGCAGAAGCAATATGACCAAATCAACATGTCAAGCCATATATGATACCATATAAGGAAAATATTTAACATAAGAACAAGATGGTAAAATTATACCGACTCCTTTGCTATATCTTTAACTCCTCGCTATGCTATCCTATCCTTGGCAATGTATCCTTTCCTAGGTGATGTATCCGCTTCTTGTTATTGTATCCTCGACCAATCCAATCTACCACTTATTCTACTTGGATAACTTGGTTAACAATATCCTTTGGTGGGAAAGGAGAAGAAAACTTGAAAAGATTTTGCGTTAGAAAAAGAAGCCAAAAATGAGACACCTCTCATGCAAATTTCGGCTATCTCATGCAAGATAAGAGAGAGAGAGATAAAAATTCAACAACCCTCGTATTATCTCTCTCAATTTTGGTTAAGCCTCAAAGAAAGAAGTGAAATGCCTCCAATGCATCATATCCTTCCTTAATCAATCATAAAGAAGCCAATAAATGGGACTCTTCGCATTTGTTTTAAGATGGCTATACGAAAATACCAATTACCTAAAATGATACATCTCATTTTTGGTTTTACGATGAAAGAAGGTAGAGGGTCCATCAAATGCACCTCTTTCTTCTTTAATCCAATGAATGCTAAATGGTTACTTGCTATCATTAAAAGACAACCATTAAACCATTTAATGATAAGGTTATAACTCCATTTAATGATGATATAGCATGTTAAAAACCATCTTCAATGTAGCAAACCAATGCTAAATGTGCAGCTGTACATTTATCCCATTAAAACTAAAAATCTACCTCCTTTTATCTTTAATAACTTTGATTTAATTTAATTAATCTAATTAATCAAATTAAACTAAAGCCTAGCCCATTTCTAAATGTTCATTTAGGCTTCTAATTAAAGTAAGCCCAACATTCAATCATAGGCCTTAAAATGTCTATTTGTATTTATTATTTTGCTTCATAACCTTCATAAAAGCCAAATAAGGAATCTAATTAGACATATAATTCTAGCTCCAATAAGCTCGGAATTAATTTAATTTAATTAGAATTAATTCTAGCTTATTAACTAAATGTCATTCCACTAAAGATAATTAGTTAAACTCTTGAATGACTAAATATTATGAGAACACATGTTTCAAAAAAGATGTCCGATTGCAAACTCTAGTATGAACCATATTATAGCCATCTGGACAACAAAAGGTAAAATTACCGTTTTGCCCTTATATTGATTTTTCCTTCTAGATCTCCCATTTTACTCTATATAGTGATTAACACACAAAATCTCATCTTGGTGTTAAGACTTGATAGGCAGCTAGTCCATCAAACTACTAGGGCCAGTTTAATGACCATTCTTCATAAAACATCTAGAAGTGATGATATCAGTATAAACTCTTTATTTAAGTGAATGTTCCCTAATACATGTTTCAATTAATAATTCTAACATGCATACATTTGATTGATACTCTGTAAAAATTCATTTGATCATATCAAGAATTATAATGAAACACATATGAGTTCACCACTCATCAAGATCGTGGTCCATACTAAATGAATGCTTAAAGTGTATGTTTTAAGATTAAAGTAATGACCTACTTTATTCTTTAAAACATACATGATTCTAGATTCATTTAATAGTGTCATTATTGATAGTCAACTACTATCATAATAAGAAACTCATCATTCCCTTGAGTAAACCCTTTTACTTACATGGAGATAAATTGCAACACTACATTCTAAACCATAATCAAGCGACCAACTTGATTATTCAACTGTGAATCAATTATTTTAGATTTTAATAATATACATGTTTCCCATACATCTCTATGTATATGTATATTACTTACAAAAAAATCTCGGTACCTTATGACTAGTTTTATTATGCTCATACATATAAAACCAAACTCTTTTATTTTATTAATAATAAATATTTTCATTACAAAAAGTAACTAGAAGAAAATTAAGTTATAAGTAAATACACTTGCTTTCCAGGGCACTATATTTACATAACTCCAACAATCTCCCCCTTTCCTTAAGGCAAGTTTGACATATCCTTCATTCTCATCCTTGATAGGTGACCTTCAAAACTCTTTTGAGACAGCGTCTTCGTAAATAGATCAACAAGGTTTTGCTCTGTAGGAATCTTTACCGCATTAACCTCACCATATTGTATTGTCTCCCTTATGAGATGATACTTTCTCTCAATATGTTCGGCAACTTTATGGTTCCGAGGTTCTTTAGAATTAGCCACTGCCCCACTATTATCACAATAAAGTGTAATGACCTTTTCTACCTCAGGAACTACCTCCAAATCATTTAGGATCTTACAGAGCCATACTGCTTCTTTTGCATCTTCACAAGCAGCAATATGCTCAGCCTCCATAGTTAAATCAGCAACACAAGATTGCTTGATACTCCTCTAAACTATGGCTCTACCTCCTAAAACAAATATAGAGCTAGAAGTTGATTTCCTTAAATCAACATCTGATTCGAAATCGCAATCTTTATATTTCGTCATAATAAGATTCCTTCCAGAGTAAACAACCATTAAGTTCTTTGTCCTACAAAGATACTTTAGTATGCACTTAACCATAGTCCAATGCTCCATTCCTAGATTGGACTGGAATCTACTTACCAGTCCCACTGCGTAACAGATATCTAGTCTAGTGCAAAGCATAGCATATATTAAACTTCTTACTACCAAAGCATATGGAATGTTATACATGCATTCGACCTCCTCTTGGGTCTTAGGTGATTTCTCCTTTGAATGTTCGATTCCATGTCTAGTAGGTGTGAAACCCCTTTTGGAATCTTGCATGGCAAACTTATTAAGTATGTTCTCAATGTAGGTTATTTGGGACAAGACTATCAGTTTGTTCTTATAATCCCTTATAAGTTTGATCCTTAGAACATAACTAGCCTCTCCTAAATCCTTCATTGAGAACTATTCGTTTAACCATCCTTTAACTGTAGATAACATTCCTACATCATTCCCAATGAGTAGAATGTCATCAACTTACAGGATTAGGAAAATAACCTTGCTATCCTGTATCCTTTTATAAACACAAGGCTCATCTTGGTTTTGTATGAACCCATAAGTTTTGATAGACTTATTAAACCTAATTTTCTAATACCTAGATGCTTGCTTAAGCCCATAAATGGACCTCTACAATTTGCATACCTTATGCTCATTACCTGGCTCAATGAATCCTTGTGGTTGGTCTATATAAATGGTCTCCTCAAGATCCCTATTAAGAAACGCAGTCTTGATGTCCATTTTCCATATTTCATAACCGAAATATGCTGTTATGGCTAAAAGGATTCTAATGGACTTAGGCGCAGCAACTAGAGAAGAAGTCTCCTCATAGTCTATACCCTCATTTTGAGTACAGCCTTTAGCTACCAATCTAGCTTTAAATGTCTCTACCTTTCCATCTGATCCTCTTTTCCTTTTGTAGATCCATTTATACACTATGGATTTTACATTTGGTGTTGGATCTACAAGGATCTTGACTTCATTGGCGTACATGGAATCTATTTCCTATTCCATTGCTTTGAGCCAATTTTTTGCATCAACATTATTAATAGCCTGTGTATAAGTAATGGGATCCATTTCTTCTTAGTCTAAGATGGCTATAATGCCTTCTCCTAGACCTAGATACCTATCTGGTTGTCTTATAACCCTCCCACTATGTCTAGGCATTACTTGATGTTTAGGTTGCTCTTTCGATTCAACTCTTGAATCCATTTCAACATCATATTCTGCTATATCCAAATTAACTCTTGTTTTGGATGAAATAACTAACCTTTTGAGTACTGCTTCACTTCTTCCTTTGTGATTTGTTACAAACTCTTCCTCTAGGAAGGTTGCATTTGTCGACATAAATACCTTCTTGTCTTGAGGACTATAAAAATAATAACCTTGAGTACCCGTAAGATATCCTACTGACCTTGGTTCCATATTTATGGATTTAGGCCTTAGAACATGGGCTGGGCCACCCCAAGTCCCTAAATGCCACAATGAAGACACTAGGCCAGTCCACAACTCCCTAGGTATTTTAGGTACTAATTTGAATGGCGCAAAGTTAAAAAGATACATTGCCATTTATATGGCATATCCCTAGAATGATTCTGGAAGGCTAGCGTAGGACATCATTGATCTTACAATTTCTAATAGATTCCTATTTCTCGTTTCAGCTACACCATTCTGTTGAGGTGTTCGAGGAGCTGACAAGTTGGAAACAATTCTGTTGTCAATTAAATATTGTTGGAACTCTCCAGATAAGTATTCACCGTCTCGATCCAATTGAAGTTATTTTAATGGCTTGCCTAGCTACTTCTCAGCTTCAGCTTTGAATTCTTTGAACTTTTCAAAGGACTCACTCTTTTTGTGCATCAAATACAAATAGCCATGTATAGAGTAATCATCTATAAAGGTTATGAAGTATTTATAGCCTCCTCTAGGTTGTACGTTTATGGGCCCCGTATACATCAGTATGTACCAGGTCCAATGTAGATTCAGATCTGTTTCCTTTAGAAGGAAATGAGGCCTTGGTCATTTTTCCTTCAATACAAGATTCACAGGTGGGTAATGGATCATTATCCAAGCCCATAAGGATCCCGCCCTTTACTAACCTGTCAAGTCTTTTCTGATTGATATGATCCATTCTTAAGTGCTATAGATATTTTGAATTAATGCTAGAGACATTAGATTGTCTTGGTTTTATCAATTCTGTGATGTTTAGTGAGCCTCTAATAGGTTCTATAAAGAATAATCCCTGATTAATTATTGCATTACAAATAAAATCCTTATTTTCATATATTGAAATAACATTTTCAAAATATAAGGAATAACTAGATTTTATTGAACCAAAAATAGAAATGATGTTCCTTACAACAATTGGGATGTAATATACATCCTCCAAATATAACCTATGACTATTAGGAAAGTCCAAGATAACTAGTCCCACTGATTCTGCTGAAATATACGATTCATCTGATATCTTGACTTGAAACTAGCCTTTATGTAATATTTTCCTTTGCTGGAACCTCTCCAAAGAATTGCAAACATGGTTAGTGGCTCCTAAATCTAATATCCAAGAATCATAATCTTCCACATTTCTAGTTCCTAACAAACTTAGAAAACCCATAACTTGTTTTTTTTTGAGCGACTCAAGATAGAATGCACAGTTTCTTTTCCAGTGACCTAGCTCACCACATTGGAAACACTTTCCTTTGGTGTTCGCTTTGGCCTTATTTTTCATGGGTTAGGCCTTGATCTCTGTTTGGGCCTTCTTTTTCATTGGATCCTTCTTCTTTTGTTTGCCCTTACCTTTAAGCTTAGAAGAAGATGCTACATTCCCTTCTGGCCCATGAGCCTTGATATTTAATATCTCCTCCATACTCTGGAGGATATTCATCAACTCACTCAAGGTATAATCCTTGCTGTTGAGCTTATAGTCCAACTTAAATTGCTGAAAAGAAGAGTTTAAGCTATTGATGATCATAATCATCTGCGTGTCTGCATTCATGTCTGCCCTAAGCATCTCAGCTTTAGTGACTGTAGAGATTACATTAAGTATGTAATCCCACACTGGTTCACTAGGTTTTTATCTAAGATTATGAAAGGTTTGGATAGCTTTCACCCTTGCAAACTTGGTCCTCACACCAAACATCTCATGTAGGTGATGAACCATTGCACTAGTAGTTTTCATATAAGCAATTTGCTTTTGCAACATGCCGTTGATAGAATCTAGAGTATAGCACTTAGTAGTGTTATCAGCATTCTGCTATTGTTCATGTTTTAGATTTGCTTAGGAGTTGAATCTCCACCCAGAGGTGTATGCTCATTTTTAGTTAATACCCATGAAATTCGTTCATATTGAAGAACAATGTCAAGGTTACGTCTCCATTCATTAAAATTCTCTCCATTTTCCAATTTGTTATTTGTCAAGAGCAAAGTGCATGGATTCATTTTGTGGTTGATTATGTCTGAAAATATAAATTATTAAAGAATGAGCATACTAGTCAACAATATTGGAA
>JANZXR010000009.1:19292400-19307566 GCA_027575705.1 Erythroxylum echinodendron
GACTGATGAAGAAGGGGTTTGCTTCCATATCATAAAGCTTGTAACCTTTTTGGCTAGAGGGATAACCCACAAAAATATATTGATGGGTAAAGATGTGGGGATGTCTGAGAGACAGGTTGGGTAAAACAGAACGTGGCGAGACGGATGATGAGGAATTGAGATAGGGAAAGACTGTTTCGTGAAAAATTACATCTCGACTGATGAAGAAGGGGTTTGCTTCCATATCATAAAGCTTGTAACCTTTTTGGCTAGAGGGATAACCCACAAAAATAAACTTTTTGGCTCGACGGTCAAATTTTTGCTTGGGGTGCACGACAATGGCATAACATAAGCAGCCGAACACGCGAAGATGATCAAGCGAAGGTGGCTTATGATATAATCGCTCAAAAGGGAGTTTTGGTAGAGAGTATAGGGGAAGGTAATCGGTTTATGAGATGAGCAGCAGTTAGTACACACTCCCCAGAAACGAAGAGGTAGACGGGACTGAAAGAGTAAGGAGCGGGCAACAGTGAGGAACGCAGGTAAGTTGATACTCAATGCCATGATTCTAGAAAAAATCACGCATGGAAAGGAATTCCGACCCATTGTCTACTCGGATGGTTTTAATAGATGCATGAAATTGTGTGGAAGCAAATATGATGAACGATTTTAAGAGGCGTTGAGTTTCTGATTTTCGTTGCATTAAGAAAACCCACGTACACCTAGTGAAATCGTCGACAATGGTGAGAAAATATCGTGCCCCTGAATGAGTAGGAATTTTATGCGGGCCCCAAATGTCACAATGTAATAAATCAAAAGGAGCATTTGTTTTTATTGCACTGGAATGAAAAGGCAGCCTGGATTGTTTGGCCATGGGACAGATGCTACAATTATTATGAGGGGATATATTATTGGAAGGAAGTAATGAAGAAGTCATTTTCAGTCGAGCTGGAGACGGGTGTTCGAGGCGCATATGCCAAAGATCGGAGTTCTGGGAAACTTGAAAGGAGTTGGGCAGATGGATAGATGGTAACATGTAGTAAAGACCACCACGTTGCTCACCCGAGCCAATCGTCCTCCCCGTAGCCAAGTACTGCAAGATACAACCATTGGGTAGTAAAATGACGCAGCAGTTTAGAGATTTGGTAAGCTTACTTGCTGAAATAAGATTTAAATTAAAGGACGGAACACACAAAGCATCATCTAGGTGAATATCACGGTTGGAAGGAATTGTGCCTGTGACTGTGATAGGAGCAGTGGATTCAGTAGGAAGATTTACTGAAGGAACTAAGGAAGTTTTTGTGTGTATAATGAGTTTCGAGTCAGAGGCAATATGATCAGTCACTCCACTATCAAGTATCCATGGCTTTGTGAAAGCAGAATTAACTGAAACATTATAATTTAGAAACAGACCTGCTGCATTTGCGTGGATATCACTGTTACCGGAGTTATTGATCATAGAAACTGCCTTTGCAAGCTGTTGGAGTTGTTCGGTCGTGAACCCTTGTATGGAGCTGCTAGGGTTGTTATCAAGTGCGTCTCCGCCATGGACTGACTGTGAATCAACCATGTTGGCTGCAGGGAAATGACTATGCCCCGTTACCTTAGGGTCTCTTCACTGCTGTGCGCGATTAGCCGAAGTTCCTGTATTGTTAGGAACCCATGCACCATTCTTCAACCTGAACCTATCTTTAGTGTGCCCCCTTTTATCGCAAAATGTACAATGGAATTTTAAGGTACGACAATCTTCGATAGTATGCCCCGATCTAGAGCAATGATCGCAGTATTTATCTTTCTGCGATTTCTGATTTGATCGTCCCTGTACTGCCGCAGTGATGGAGAAGTGTTCTGTTGGTTCTGAGGACATTTGCTGCTGGGTTTCTTCTTGCGCAACAAGCGAGTAAGCTTGGCGGACATTGGGCAAAGGGAACATCATGAGTATGTTGGATCAGACAGCCTTGTAAGTGTCGTTGAGACCCATTAAAAACTGCATCAGTCGATCTTCTTGTTTTTCTTCGTTATGAACCTGCATTTGATTACAAGTTGGAGTTGACCGATATGTGTCTAGTTCGGCCCAGAGGCTCTTGATCTTTGTAAAATATGCAGACACTGTCATTGTTCCTTGAGAGATTGTCGCAATTGATTTTTGCACTTGGAAAATTGCAAGAGTGTTCTTCTGTGAAAATTGATCGCGGAGATCTCGCCATACTTGTTGAGCAGTCCTTGCGTGAATTACTCCTCTGGCCAGATCCGGTTCTACTGAGTGAGTTAACCATGATAAAATCATACTATTGCATTGATTCCACATGGCAAACTCTAATGGTTGTTCAGTTTCGGACGGGGGATCTATTGTCCCATCGACAAATCCGATCTTGTTTTTGGCTGTGAGTGTATGAATCATGGACTTGCTCCATGTAGAATAGTTTGATCTGTTCAGCTTTTCTGGAACAAGGAGATGCCCAGGCTGATCTGATTGATGTACGACATACGGGCTTGAAGAATCCATAGCTATTTTTTTGATGTTTCGACGGCCATGGCAGACTATGAAGATGAAGGGAAAGCTTTTTGAGAGACACCAGGAACGGTGCTCTGATACCATGTGAAAAAGATATTGGTGGAAAATTTTTGATTAACTTATTCACTCCACAAACGTGTGTTATATACAGTATACAAGAGATAATCTGTCCTCATTCTATGCCTACCAATTAGTGATTTACAGGATTTACATTCCTTCTATAATTCTATCTCAATCTCCTAAATTGATGGAAAGAATATTATTTCCAATAACCTTAGGCCCTAATGGGGATGAGAACATAACTGGTCTTCTATGTGGAAATGCATGAACATGATAAAGTCACAAGAGCAAACAAGAATGGGGAAACATTCCTAATTTGCACGTGCTGATAACTCTTATTCTTGTCTCATCCTTTTCTTATGTAAATTGAAGTAGAGTAGTTTTCGCATCTTGACTGTTCTTAAAAATTTCATTTTCTGTTTGCTGGCAGACATAAATTTCCAAATATCAAATGTAGTTGTTTATATAAGAAACATCTGGGCAATATGAAAGTTAAGTGTAATTTTTTGTAGGTTCCAGATGTTTTCTATTATGCTCAGAAAGCCGTACTTCATCCAACAGCTCCATTGTTTGACCAAGAAAGTCAAACTCTAAAGCCCCAGTGTGTGAGGGCACTAAAAAGAATATTTCTTCTTTGTGATCTTGACATGGATGGTGCACTCAATGATTCAGAATTGAATGGATTCCAGGTTATTCCAGTCTTAGTTCCTTTTTTCCCTTTCCTTTTCCTTTGTTTTCTACCGATCTTGTTTAGTTTACTTGGTTATTGTTAGCAGGTTAAATGTTTTAATTCTCCATTGCAACCTGCTGAACTAGTGGGCGTGAAAAGCGTTGTGCAAGAAAAGAAGAAAGAAGGAGTTAATGACCTAGGTCTTACTCTTGAAGGGTTCTTGTTTCTCCATGCTCTTTTTATAGATAAAGGGCGTCTTGAAACAACTTGGGCCGTTCTTAGAAAATTTGGCTATGATGATGAATTAAAGCTTAGAGATGATCTTCTTCCAGTTCCATCCAAGCATGCTTCTGATCAGGTGCAACTAGTTTGCTTAAGGGTTGTCCAGAATTTCACTTTTTATCCTTCCTCTTTGTTTTTAATTGTTATTCACTTATTAATTTTGCTTTTTGTTTTATATTAGTTATTCTTACATGACAATTCTTATTCTTTGTACTGTCTCTATTTCAACATAATATTATTATTTTTTGTTTGTCATCTTGCAGAGTATAGAGCTAACTACTGATGCCTTTGAGTTTCTGCGTGGGATCTTCAGACTGTTTGATATTGATAATGTATGTATTCGGTCTCGCTATACCCTTGATTCTTATTCACAATTATTTTTTTCCTTCATTTTTTTAACTTGAGGCATATGTTTACTTTTATAATTACTAGCATGGAGCCCTACGTCCTACTGAGATTGATGAATTATTTTCTACTGCTCCAGATAAGTAAGTTTCCCCTTCCGATATATGTTTTCTCTATGGATTTTCTAGTTTCTTTAAATGCTCCAGGAACAACTTTTCAGTTGATTTTGGAACAGGTAGTTGTGCAAGCTTTCAGTATATGGTATTAATTGTTCCTTGCTACGTGCATTGTTATGAGATGCATGACTAATCCCTATCAATTAAAACTTCTTATATACTTTGAGGACTATAAATTTTATGGTGTGTCCTCATCTTCTTATAGCTTGTCTGAAATCTTCCCTATCTATACCGTTTAAGTGGCATTTTTATGTTGCTGAAGCATTTGAACCCATTCTTGGCCCTCACCTAATAACTTTGGCCTTTGGGTTGAATTGATTCTTAAGATGATAATGCTCTTTGACATTTCAAACAAATGTCATGTTTTCAAAGATAGTTAAGCAGTTTGTTCATGTAACTAAAAAGTTATATGTACGGAAGCACTCCTAGAAATACATAACCAGGATAAAACATTGGGTAAATACACGTCCAAAACAATTTTGTATCTACAATCTTGATCTTTTATCTTATCTGCTTTCCAGTTGGAGCTAATGATTTGTATAGATTGCTAGATGGTGTGTCATTTATGTCAAGATCTTTGGATTTTGATGAGTATTCTGGTTCTGAAATTGTATGTTCTCTAATTGTGTTGTACATTTGCGTGTTTCAGTCCTTGGAATGAAGCTCCTTACAAGGATGCTGCGGAGAGAACAACAAGTGGAAATTTAACTCTTAAGGGATTCTTATCTGAGGTATGAACTCCTTTGTCATTTGTTAAAGTTTTATCTCCCGGGTGCCTACCACATCCCAGTGTGGTAGAAACTCAATAGAATAATAACGTAATAATGAGGATAAGAGAAAATAAAAGGAGAAAATGGGGTCTGGTGGGTGCTGTCACCAATGAAAAGCAGAAAAGAATTTGATAGCGCCAATTTATGAGAGGTGCCTCTCTCCCAAGATCAATACAAGACTCATTCCATGCCTGCCCACTCTCTCTTTGCTTTTGATATACTCACACATTCTGATAGATTCGTAACTGCCTTGATACCTCATCATTCTAGAAACAGACTAACAGACAAAACGTCAGGACTAGCTAGACACCTTATCATTCTAGAAACATACTAGTAGACAAAACAATGGGACATGGACCAAAATACTGTGGTGGCAACTTCTCTTTTTCCTTCTTGGCCAATGACTTGCTTTGGTAAGGCCTGATTTTGAGATAAACCAATTTGCTTACCTGACCTGAGACATCCCGATGGTGTTGGTATACATACTTCTTCATTTTTTCTTATGCTAGCCCCAGTTGTTCTTTCAGCTCCTTAATAATGAAGTCCCTAGCTTGTAGTTGCTCTTCATGTTGAGTTATAAGTTCCCGTCGGCTGGCACTATATGAGAGGAGGGGGCTCCCTTCCATACAACACCTTAAATGTGTCAATTTGGTGGAGAAATGAAAGGCAATATTATACCAATATTCGGCCTAAGGTAGCCACCTACTCTAGTGTTTAGGCTGGGATTGACAGAACAATGTAAATAATTCTCCAAACATCTGTTAACCACTTTTGTTTGGCCTTTCGTCTGAAGGTGGTAGGTGCTGCTTCTCATCAACTTTCTCTGCTGTAACCAAAATTATTCGGTCCAAAAATGACTCAAAAATATTTTGTCTCTATCCAAGATGATAGATCTTGGAATACCCACGTAGTTTAACAACATTTTTTACAAAATCACCAATGATAATAATGGCTGTAAAAGGATGCTTTAGAGCAATTAAGTGCCCATACTTACTAAATCGATCCACAACCGCCATAATAGCATTGAATCCAACAAACTTAGGCAATGCTTCTATGAAGTCCATTGTAACATCCTCCCATACTTGTTTCGGAATTGGCAAAGGTTGCAGGAGTGCCCCTTTCCAATATAATTCTACCATTACCCTTAAAAAATCTAGATTGTCCATCAATCAAAGTCCTATGGAACTTAACCAAGATTGTTGGAATGAGCGGGGAAGATTTTGAAATCACCAGGCGAGTCTGAAAAAAACAACCCTTTTTAAGGTTACAAATAATCAATAAGCCTTTAGAAGAGAAAGTGCCTACCTGAAGTGTTGTAGATGACAATCTAAAGAGGTGCTATAAACTAGTATATCGTCAAAGAACACCAACATTCCTTTACTCAACATTAGTTTAAACACCCAATTCATCACCAATTTAAAAGTGGCTAGGGCATTTGCAAGGCCTTTACAGTGGCCCTCGTGGGTACGGAAAGCTATTTTTGGTACATCTTCAGTCTTCACCCTTATTTGGTGATATCCTGACTTTAAATCTAGTTTTAAGGATAGACAAGATCCCTTCAATTCATCAAATAACTAATCGATTGTCAGGATTGGAAATCGATCAAGTACTATTGCTTTGTTTAATACCCAATAGTTAACGCAAAACCTCCAACTCTTGTCCTTCCTAACAACGTCAAACTTGAAAATGGGCTCACACTCAATTGAATAATTCTGGTCACTAACATTTCTCCAACCAACCTCTCATCTCGTCTTTTTGGGCATGTGGATAATGGTAGGGTTGAGCACTAATCAGGGCAGTGCTAGGCTTTAGAGTAATCTCATGGCTTTTATCCCTCTAAGGTGGCAATTCATTGGGCCAATTGAAGACTTCTCATAACTCCTCAATCACATTTTGTACCTTTGTTGGAATTGGGATTGTAGATCCCTCATCCTGGAGTGTCATACACCCAAGTTCGACCAACACTTTTTCCCTTCCTGTTGAATTTTCACCATAGTTTTAAGGGAAACCATTGACTTGCTCAGGCTTGGGTCCCCTTGCAATGTTACGGTTTTGCCATCCATCAAAATTTCAAGGATAATATGTGCCAATCAAAATTATTATGAAGCACTGCAAAGAACCATTTGAGTCCCAAGATAACATTGGAGCTACCGATATCAAAAGGCAAAAAAAATCCTCAACAATTGTGACCTCATGTGTTTTCAGCATTGTCCCACGACAAATGCCCTTTGTGGGAATGGAAATTCCGGTGCCCATCCCCGCCCCATCGCCAGCCTTTCTGTAATCGAGATCTGAAGTTTTCCTAAAAGTCCCTCACTAATAAAATTGTGTGTTGCTCCATTATCGATCAAAACTATCACCTCATTTCCCCTTATTTCCCCTTTGAGTTTCATCTTGAGAGAAGTCAAGCCAGTAATTGAGTTTAGAGATAGTTGTATTTCCCCAACTTGGAGCATAACTTCAGAATCTTTGGTCTTGTCTTCCTTTAATGTCTCCCCTTCTGCTTCATCATCCAAGACAACCAACACATTAAGCTCCCGACCCACATTGATGCCTGATATGATATTTTTCATCGCATTTAAAACAGAGCCCTTTTTCCCTTTTGCTTGTATCTCAGCTGTTGTCATGCGCCTGAAAGGTGTTTGGTTAGAGTTTGAATCACATCTCTTCATTTTTGGGTTTTGGGTTGTGTGGAACGGGTTGTTTGGGGTTATTGTGTTTGGGCCCAAGCTCTCTTGGAATTTTCGGCTGATTCCCAGTCGTAGGTTGGATTTAGTACTTGATTCCCTTCCTCAATCCTCTCAGCAGTTTCCATTACCTCCATTAGCCCAGTATAAATCTTCAACAATTCCCCCTTCACCTTGTCTTCCACCCTGTTGATAAAAATGGGTACTATTAGTGTATCATCATCCAAGTGCTTTTCCATTCAAAATCTTGCCGATACTTAACTACCAAGTAAGCTTGCCACAACGACAGGAGTTTTTGTTGTTGCGTTCCCTTTTTTTGGGCAAAAATTTCTATAATAGTTGGTTTTTAAGCTCCTCCCAAGGCAGATAGGGCCATCGATTTTCCTCCCACTGCAGCCAGATCAATGCTGCCCCTTGGAGACAAATTCCAGCTGCTTCAAGTTACCCTGCTTCAGTTAGACGGTTAACAATGAAATCTCGTTCTGCCCTGTAGGCCCAAGATTTTGGATCCTCTTAGCCATCATACGTTGGCATCTCCAATTTCTTTCTTATCATGATGGTTATGGTATAATGGAGTGTGGGTAGCCGTACCTTCTGTTAGATGAGTTCCTTTTGCTCCCGGCCGCAACGTAGCCTTGATGCTGCTACAATCAGCCATGCTCTTCCCTGCCGAAATAGAGCTCTTGGCTAGGGCGTTCAACACTTCATCAAGTTTTTGGGTTAAAGAAGACAGAGTTGAATCCAAGTGGGAAAGGTGGGTTTCAATGGCTGGTAATCTCTCCTTCATAATTTCCATCCGAGATTCCATTCTCATTATTGGCATTCCCCAAAGATCAGAAAAAACTGGATCTGATACCAAAAAAGTGTAAAAACCCAATATAATAGTAACTTAATAACTAGGATAAGAGAAAATAGAAAATAAGAGAAAATGGGGTCTGGTGAGTGCTGTCACTAATGAGAAGCAGAAAAGAAATTGACAGTGGCAACTTTCGAGAGGTGTCTCTCTCCCAGTATCAATACAAGACTCATTCCACGCCTGCCCGCTCTCTCTTTTTGCCTCTGATATACTCACACATTTTGATAGAATCCTTACCACCTGGACACCTCATCCTTCTATAAACATACTAACGGACAAAACAGCAAAATCATCTAGACACCTCACTATTTTAGATACATATTAGCATACAAAACAGCAAAAGCAGTAAATAACATAACAGGGATCAGCTCAAAGCTGGAATGGCCTTCCTCTTAATTTCTGCAGTATTATTAATATATGGTTTGTTCTGGATTTTCTTCTTCCTTGAGTACTGAAAGTGGACTGGAGGCCTAACACAGTGTTCTATTATTCACCATTCCCAGCTTGTTTTGCATGTTTAATGTTCCCTTTTTATTTCATTGTGGTTTTCTGAATTATTATTATTATGGTTATTATTATTATTACTACTGCTAATATTAGCATTATTATTATTATTATCTTAGTTTTTTTTTTAATTTCTCTCTTTCTCGCTTTCTCTCTTTTCATGTGGTTCATTTAGAAACAACCTCTCTATTAATTAGGGCTGAGGCTGCGTACTATTGGACTTCTTTAGACCTCACATATCAGCGGGATTTTTACTAGGTTTTGTTATTGTTTGAGTACTAAAACGGGACTGGACTGCTAACAAACTGTTTTATTATTCACCATTCCCAGCTTGTTTAGCATGCTTCATGTTCCCTTTTTATTTCATTGTGGTTTTGTGCTGGACTGGACATGAGGGTTCAATCAACTCCGAAGAGCCTCTTCAGAACATAGACAAACTTGTTAGCATGTTTAGGGTTGGCATGAATTTTTGCGGTATATGATAATTTAATGCTTTGAATTTTGCATTCCTCAATAAGCTATGGAGATTCATCTGCCTGTCAAAATTACTTCTGAAAATCTTTAGAAAATTTTAATTTCCAGTTGTTATGTTATGATCTTTGGTGAGGTACTGTTTCTATAATATGGTTGGGAACAACTCTTATTTTTGTTCCTCTATCTCTCAAGTCATAGTCACCCTATGTCTACATCATGTACAAACAGCCTGTACTTTTTCAAGACCTTATCTACATAAAACTAGTTATTTGGTGAATTTCATGTGTTAATATTTTAATGTTAGTTTATTTCATATTTTAACATAATTAAACTTGTGTTTGCAGTGGGCTCTTATGACACTACTGGATCCTCGGCGTAGTTTGGCCAATTTGATATACATTGGATATGGTGGAAATCCTGCTTCTGCTCTCCATGTTACTAGGAGAAGATCAGTTGATCGTAAGAAGCAAAAGACTGAGAAAAATGTTTTCCAGTGCTTAGTTTTTGGTCCTAAAAAAGCTGGAAAATCTTCCCTGTTGAATGCTTTCTTGGAAAGGTATTTGATATGCTTGCAGTGACTTGACACTGTTTTTCTCTTTATTTGTTACCTTTAGAGCTTTATCATCTTTGTGCATCTTCCTGAAAGATCTAATTTTGCGTTTAATACTTGTGGGCTTTTTTTTTCCTCTGTCCTCTAAGGAAGCGATACTAAATCTTTTGATGCAAATTTTGACTTCAGGCCATTCTCAGGAAATTACTATCAAACAACTGATGAGCAGTATGCGACTAATGTCGTTGATCAACTTGGGGTGAGTTCAATTGGTATAAACAAATTTTCCTAGTTAGATGTTATAATTTTATTCTAAATGCACATTATTGTTGATCATTGTTTGGGAAGTAAAGACAGTTCTATCTGTGATTAAGCTCAGTAATCTTTTCCATGTAATTGCTTACAGGGTAGTAATAAGACTCTTATTTTGCGAGAAATTCCAGAAGATGGAGCCGATAAGTTTCTGTCCCATAGGGAATCTTTGGCAGCTTGTGATGTTGCTGTATTTGTCTTTGACAGGTGAGTTCTTGTGATTAAGAAAACAAGTTCGACTTTCCCATCTTTGTAAGTTGATACTAGATGGTCTCATTTACCCCCCGGGGATACATATTTTGTAGTTCAGTAAGTGCTTCTTGTCCCTCCCTTTACCCAATTCTTTAATTGGCACCTTCATCATCTTTCCACACCTTGCCGGTTGCATACGTAATGCCAATGAACTCTTCATTCCTATTCCACTTCTTTTCTTTTGTCACTCAAAAATTTAAACCTGATTTATTGTGAATGAATATAGATGCCTTTGGTATGTCAAATTTCCTCATATTCTTTCTACTCCGTTTTCCTTGATCATATACATGCCAATGGTTTAAATTTCTTTCTGCAGTTCGGATAAATATTCTTGGAAAAGATCAAGGGAACTACTTATGGATGTTGCTAGACGAGGAGAAGAAAGTGGTTATGGGGTCCCTTGTCTCCTTGTTGCTGCTAAGGATGACTTGGATCCATATCCATTGGCAGTTCAAGCTTCGTTAGTGGTACATAAACTAATTAAAAATTCGTCCTTTATCCTTGTTTGAACTTGTTGGTTAATATTATTCGTTCACTTTTTTGATACTATTCTTGCACTGGTTAAAACTGCATTTAGGTCTGTCAGGAGTTAGGAATACACCCTCCTATTCCTCTTAGTACGAAACTTGGAGATCTAAATAACATATTCTCTAGAATTTTAAATGCGGCTCAACAACCTCATTTGTATGTTCCTGAAACTGAGTCTGGGAGGAAACGCAAGCAATTTCGCCAACTTGTTAATCACTCTCTCCTGTTTATGTCAGGTGTTTTCCCAATTCACAACTCATCTATTTTTATCTCCATGCCTTATTTGATGATTATGCATGACACTGCTGTTACATTTTATATTTTGCGTTTGAGTTTGATTGACTTTATCTGGGTTCTCGTTTAAATTTACAGTTGGAGCTGCTTCTGCGGTCATTGGACTGGCAGCTTTTCGTGCCTATAACGCAAGGAAGAATTCTTCCAGTTAGGTAGATATAAATACGAATTCTGCTGCTATTTTTCTGCCTCTGCAAAGTCAATCACAGGAAACCCAGTTTTGGAAACTTCAATTGATGATGGAAGAAGTGTACATACAAGCTATAAATTGCTTATATATTCTTTGGTGTTCCCATTTAAATCCTTGTGTAAATTAACTAGCATTCTTTCTTATCAGTTGTCTTGTTGGAGGCCTAATAAATTTTTGTGCTGACAATATCTTATGCCAGTGATCACTACAAAGGATTGGAAGATTTTTGTCATCCTTTAGTTTATGTGAACTAACTCTTTAGAGTACGATCATAAACTTAAATAACTATTAAAAATAGTTGATAATGTGATGTTCGATTTCCTACTACAACCAACCTCATTTTAGTTCTACTCGGTCACCAACGAGGATTAAGAATGAGAGTAGGAGTTGGATTTTTTATGGGTCCATTTTGACCCCTCAGTTATAAAGTTTTTAAAAAATTGAATCACTCAATTAAAATGTTATTTAAAAAATAGTTTTTATGATGTAAATGGTGGCACCTGGACAATTTAACTGACTCTGCTCTGAACTGCAACGCCTTTTCAACTTGCTTGCCTGGAGGCCAGTTCACTTTGCCGTTCACCCCTCCTGGGAATTTGAATATTTTTTTCTCACGACACTATCGTCGTGAGCTGCATTACCCCTGACATCAATCAGTTCCCGGACGGCCCACCTACAAACAGTGGTAGTCACCGTCCATCTCTCCAAGCCCAACGTCGACTAGTTCATTATCAGCTCCATTGTTTTTGGAATCTACACTCTGTCGTGACACCATCTACCGTATTAGCTCGACACGTAAAAGTGCAAATTAAGGCTTGCGTGTTTCACAATGACTTGATTATTGTTGGCAAATAGACCAGTAAGAGGTCTTTAGCGAATAGCCTAGTTTCACTTGAATGTTAAGGTCCAACTTAATCTTAGAATTGTGTTCCATTTTGACAGCAAGCCAAAATGTTGGCCAGATGACCAATTTGTTATAGATAATTTTTTTTGAATGAAATGATATAATTTATTTTCAAATATTTAACTAAATTGAAAATTGTTTTAAAAATCTCAAAAATTTTAATACTTATGAATTCATTATCTTTAAGGATTGTTTGATTTCACTTCAATTGTTCTATTGTGGTTTTTAGTTTTTATATTTATTTCAAATAAAAACAAAGCCTATTTGGTTATTAATGTCAATATAGTTATAATTTTATTACTAATGATAATTACATATTGGATAAAACTTAAAGATAATCTATTTTTAATAAATTACATTTATTTTAATCTCTTATATAATATATATTAATAAATTATTAACAAAAATTATTTTATTTATTACAATAAATAGCTTATGAAATAAATTTTATTTATAAATTAATTTTTAATTTAAAATATTTAAATTATTAAATAAAAATTTATTTAAAATTTATAAATTGAATGACATTTTAAATTTAATTTAACAATGATTAAATTAAAATTTTAATTTAATTACAATAAATAAATAAATTATTAAACAAAATTAAATTATTTATAATTTTAATTGAATAAAGATATTATAAAACTGAATTATTTATAATTATTATTAATCAGTAATATATTAAATAATTAAATAATATATATTTAGTTGATAGTAAATTTGATTATAAAAAATATAAACAAAAAACAAAAACCATTTTTGTGATTTACATAAATTTTGAAAATTAGAAAAAGCCATAACCAAAAGCTCAAATAAACATATTTTTTACTAAATTGAAAAAACAAAAACCAAAAATATAAATAGACACAATATGGCCTTAAGAATGCATTAACTTTTCCTATAACTTTTGTTCTTATATGTGACTATAATCTAGAAGGTTTATGTATCCTTATTTGTAGGATTCTTTATAAATCATATTATTCATATCATGATCTATTCATACGCATAACTTCTGAATCTTTATATATAAAATCTAAAATTAAATCAAAATATTGGCAAAATTCAATTCAAATATAAAAACTAATCATGGACAATTTATAAGATAAGTTGGATCTTTCATTAAATTAAAGAATCAATCCAAACAAATAGTTATAAGGCTCATTTGATTTAGGTGTATCTTAATTTACTTTACACTAAGACAAAGAAAACCAACAATAACCAAGAAAGAACACAAAATAAAAGAACTCATTATCATAGATTTTAAAATCCTAATATCCTTCAATGGAAGCTTGATGGAAATTTATTCTTTTCTCTCAATATGCCCTAATTTGTGTCTCTAATGATGTGTAGTTATTTTCTTGCTGACAAACACAATGATAGGTCTATATTTTACATGTTATTTTACGTGTGGATATTGGTTCGATTGGTTCGTATGCATAATTTTTAAGAACATGTTATTTCTTAAGTTCAAGCCATCTAGGACTTTACTTTTGTAAACCATACTTATATCAAGTTTAATCTAAGGGAATTTTAGGAGGTGTTTGATAACCACCTTACCTTTTTTATATATAGTTTTTACTCTTTATTAGCATTCAAAAGAGGATTTAGAGCAAGATTAGATGAGCTATTGATAACTTCTCATTAATCTTTACTTCTACTCTTTCCTTTATGTTGAGTTTTTATATTTTGTTTTCATTATGTTAAGTTTTTATATTTTTCTTTTATTATGTTTAGTGTTCAGAAATCCTTGTTAGGGTTAGGCCTGTAGCTAGCTTGTAAAGGATCTTTCTATTATTAATGTATAATTTGGTTATTTTTAGTTTAATTCATTCTCTTTATTCATAATTGTTGAGTTTATGACTGACCACCGTAGATTCATTCTTAGGGATAGCATGAAATAAATTAGTTAATTGAATAAACATATATAAAATAAAAAATATATTCAATTAATCATATCATAAACTAATGATAATAACTCTAAATTATTAAAAAAATCTAAGTTAATTAAAATTTAAGCTAGACTTAGAATTTGAAGATTTGCCCAACTAATTCTAACACGTATCAAATTCAATTCAAAATTTTAAAAAAATTAAAAGAATTTATAAAAGTCAAAACTCATCTCTCAAACTCTAATCGAATTTGAATTGAGCTTGAATTCTTTTCAAAGGCACAAACCTAATTTTGACGCATTGTCATGACTGGTGCCGTTACCTTTCTGTAAATTTGCTTTGGAGTAAATGCGGATACAGAGGGGCACTTTAAGAGTGCAAGTTTTGTTTGGATCGTAACAGGGCCAAATTCTCGGTTTATTACAAAAACTAATTTCAATCCTTGATATGTGACAGAAAAAATGGGAGTTGGTAGAAATAGGACAATCCGCCAAGACTGATGGCGGGGTTAAGTACGTGGCAAACACCCCGCCGTTGCATTTGGCGGGGTGCCCACGAGTCACCCCGTCATTATTAATGGCGGGTTGCTGACGAAGCCTGCTCACCCCGCCATTCAAAAATGGCCGCTAGCACTGACGAGGGTCTCTCGGCCGTGGGAAGCGTGCGGGACGCGCTCGCTCGCGATCGAGAGCTCTCGCGCTCGAGAGGAGCCGTAGCGATCTCTCCCTCGCGATCGCGAGAGCTCGCGCTCGCGCTCGTAAGGAGCGCATAGTTTATAATATTTAATATTTAATATTTAATATAATTTAGGGTTTGATTTTTTTAAGGATTAGTTTTATTTAGGGTTTAAAACATCTATACAAATTAAAATTGAAGTACAAGTTTTAATTAGTTATGTTTTCTTATATTGAAATTATTTTGACTTATTT
>JANZXR010000009.1:19307666-19320407 GCA_027575705.1 Erythroxylum echinodendron
GCGCGCTGGCCCTCGCGATCGCGATGGCGAGGGCCAGCGGGCTACGCGCTCCTCGCGAGCAAGAGAGCTAACGCTCGCTAGGGCCAGCCCGCCAGACCATCGCGAGTGCAACCGGCCATTTTTGAATGGCGGGGTGAGCAGGCTTTGTCAGCAACCCGCCATTCCTAATGGCGGGTTACTGCTTTGTCACCCCGCCATTAACAATGGCGGGGTGACACGTATTGCACCCCGCTGAATGCAACAGCAGGGTGTTTGCCACGTACCTAACCCCGCCATTAGCCTTGGCGGGTTGTCCTATTTCTACCAACCACCATTTTTTCTGTCACATATCAAGGATTGAAATTAGTTTTTGTAATAAACCGAGAATTTGGCCTCGCAATAGCGATGGAGGACAGTGCTAGTTGCTTTGAGTGCAGTGGTGGGGTTAAGGTTTAAGGATGAAAGCTCCTGACTAATTTTATCTCACTGCCGAGGCAGTTCATGCTCTTGAGATCTTAGTGGTGTACTTACAAGCTCACCATCAGGAAGACCTGTTCTGGTACGTGGATGCATATAGACATGGTAGAGTTCGATATGCTATTTCCTCTTTATGTGGAATTTAATGCCTTTATTGTTTTATTGCTTCAGTCATTATAAAGTTTTCTTTTCTAGTTAAGATCGTTCTAGATAATTAAAATTAGACTAGAAAAGTTACAAAAAGAGAATTGGCAAATCAAGAGTAATAAAAATCTCATCTTTTTTACACAACGTGTTATTTTGTCATGACTAACAATATGATACATAATTTCATGAAGATGAGATTTGTTGTTCCTCTATTTGACGACGTGATTTCATGGATCTGAACACAATTCTCTTTACTACTTTATTTCGTTTCAAATTTAGTTATTACTTTAGACGTTAAATTTTTTAAAACTTTACAATTAATTCTAACTTGATTAAATTACTAATTCTGTAATTTTTGAACAATACTAAAGATTAGTAGCCACGTGCATGGAACAATTAGTAATATATGTCTTTTTAATGATTGATTTAAAATAAAGGATGAGCTAAACTAAAATTATCAATAGAGAACAACATATCAAATCAGTAAGGGAGAATGAAGTAATCAATTGATAAACAAGATCCAAATGTAGAATTCTCATAAAAGCTTTCTATACTTATATTTGTCTTGATTCAGTTACTAATACTAGTTCTTAGACCAGTAGAAAATTTAAAGTTATATCATATTCTTTTTCAATAGATACAACTCTTATCCTTAATTAATTGATCGAAATATCTATCTAATTAAAACTCCTAAAAATGCATTAACTTATTCTATAAATTTTGTTGTTATATATGACCCTAACCTAGAAGATTTATTTGTTATTATTTCTAAAATTTTAAATAACTTTTAGTATTCATGTCATGATTCATTTTTTTTAATCCGTATATATAAAGCTAAAAGTAAATCAAAATGCTAGCAAATTTCAATTCAAATACAAGAAGTAGTCATGAATAATTTAAAATCAAAGAATCAATCCAAGCAAATACCTTTAAAGTTCATTTCATCTAAATATATCCCAATTTACTTCATAATAACATAAAGAAAACCAATAACAACCAAGAAAGAGCACAAGATAAAATAACTCATTATCGTCGATCTTGAAATCCTAATATTCTTCAATTGAATCTTTATGGAAATTCTTTCTTTTCTCTTTAAAGTTATTTTGTTTTTGTCTCAATATGGTCTAATTCATGTTTCTAATGATGTGAAGCCATCTCTTTGTTTCCACATTATGTCTCTCTCTCTCGTTTATATTTGACCCTAGACTTTTAAGTTGACTTGATAAACACGATGATAAGTTTATATATTATATGTTATTTAGGGTTGAATTAATTCGTATTTGGAACTTGTATAACTTGTTTTATATATTGCACAAAATTTTCCTATGTTTAGTTCATTTCTTCATAGAAGTTGATTTTAAAGATTAATATGGAATTTAGTCCAACTTTCTCTTTAGATATCTAATTGATAAGATTTTATAGGTAACAACTCTATAGAAGCAATTATAAGTTACAACTTAAAGATGTCAACGGTGGAGAACTTGGTGGAAAGAGGCATAATAGGAATTGAACTTGCCAATAAGATTGGCAACTATCATTTGTGACGCTTAAAGAGGTTGAAAACTAGAACAAAACTGACAATATAGTTGGACCAATGCCAAACTTATCATGTTTTCATGCAAGAAGTCACGACCCAAAATTGTTGTCAGTTATAACAAGTGCAAGCATTGATTACACATTTCTTTTTAAGGAATGAAAGTTCCAAAATAAATATGAAATTGATGTAAATGCTGGTCCGACTAGTTCTTATTTATAATTTATAAGGATGTGTTGTTTCTCAAGTTCAAGCATTCCAGGACTCTACTTTTGTAACCCTAACTATAAATACTTGTATCCAGTTTAATATAGGGGACCTTTAGGAGGTGTTTAACAACCACCTCACTTTTTTTATATAGTTTTACACTTTATTAACTTTCAAACAAGGATTTGGAAAAAAAAACTAGAGAAGCCATTAAAAACTTGTCATTAATCTTTACTTATACTCTTTCCTTGGTGTTGAGTTTTTATGTTTCATTTTCATTATTTTTAGTGTTCAGAAACCCTAGTTAGGGTTAGGGATTGTAATTTTTTGGTTTTATATAAAAACGTTTGTACTGCAAGTATACATATTATAACTTGTAGTATAAAAGATATCATTCCTACGAGGATTGGTTAATGACTTCACAACTTGAATGCTCTTTATCTAAGGTAATAAAAGATTGAATTAATTAAATTAAAATAAATTAACTAAAATTGAAATAAACTAATAAAACTAAATAATGAATTAAGTGAAGCTAGCAATAAGAATGAAGTTAATCAATAATGGAAACTCTGGGGTTATTATATCCTTGTTTTGTGTTCCCTTTATTATATTCTAGCATTTTGACTACCCTATCTTGAGATCTAATTAAGTAATAAATAGATAATAATAGAATTGCAACCTCTCAATTCACAAAATTATTCCTAACTATTCAATTGGATTTGAAGCAACCCTAGGGATAATTAACTCCCAATTAAGTTCTCTCTTCAATTATTCATTAATTTGATATTTTTAGTTCTATTATGTTACTAACTCTTGTTGCACACCTTAATATATACAAATTGCTTCAATCTCTCGATTTATTATCAAGTGTAAGCGTAATGAATACCATAAAGCATTAATATATATTAAATTCAACAAGAATAACGTTAAACAAAACAATTCAAGAATAAACCCTAATACGGATTTAGAAATCCATCATCATGTTTAACATCATACTAATCCAAATTAACATCCAAGACAATAAAATATAAGAAGAAAAAAGAAAGAAAACAATTTCATGTCTTGATATGGAAATTTTGGAAAAAGTGGAGTTGATCTTAATGTCTCCACTTTTGTCTCCTTATCACACCCATGACACACTCTTATACCCATGACAAATTTATCATAGGTGTGACAACACTTTCACGAGTATGATTAAATTGTTAGGGTTGTGAGACTTATCTCATGGCCTGGCAATGTTTCCACTTCATTCCTCTTGGCACTTTCTTGTTTCCTTTTTCTTTAATCCTTCTCCTTCTTGTTCCATATAACCAATTGAGTGTGAATCTCAAGAAGATGGTTCATCAACTATGGTTTCGACTCACTTTAGCTATTATGCTTCGAAATTGTACCTAAAATCAAATATGAACTAAAGTGAGTGTCTTAAGCATTTTAAAGCATTAATCACTAAGTGTAATGAATTAAATGTATCAACAATTAAGCACATATAACTCCTTATTAGGATATGAAGCCCACTTTTTGGTGTTTTTCTTTTCCTTAGATACTTTTTGAGACTTCTACGGTGATTTATATGGTTTTTCCACTTGTTTGGTTCCAAAAAAAAGCTTGAAACATTAAAAATAAAAAAAAATTTCATGCTACAAAACACCGTGCACGATCGTGCATCCTAGCCTTAGTGTTTGTTACAATCGTGTATAGGATGCACGATTGTGATGGAGGCTTATCCCATACAGCTGCTTCATGCAAGATCTCACAATTTTGCGCAATTGTGCATCTTTCTATTCCTTAAGTTTCTCTTTATCTTTTCTTCAATTTTCCTATTTATGCTCACTAAAAAACGCATCAAACAACCCTTGAAACATAAAATTAAGATCAAATCCTTGCTTTAAAATAATCAAACAATTAAAACACATACAGACAATAATAAGAACATAATTATATGTCATAAACATATGATTATCAACTAATAACACACTTAAAAACACACTTAAACCTCTAGATATATACACCTATCAATATCCCCACACTTAAATGCTTGTCCCCAACCAAAACTAGAACCACAAACAATCAAAACACATATAATCATGTAACAATGTGATAATAGTATAATGACATCAAATTTTATGGAATTATCTTAACTTAGAATCAAATTTTATGGAATTATCTTAAATTAAAACATTAACCACTTAAAAAGTGCCAACACACTAACTTATTCCTTTGATGTTTAAGTGCTTTGATTTGAATATACATATCAATCAAAATATTGAGACTTTTTCAGTCACCTATGACACTTGTAAGCATGCACTTGTTATTATTGATTAGTTAAAAGGTAAATTATCACTAACCAACCCTTCATAAAAATTCTTACTATTTTCAAAAGATCAGTAGGTTTAACTTTACTGCAAGCACTATAAAGGAAATTACTTTAAAAAAATCAATATCAAATATTAGTGTCTAGGTGATGAATTCCTCCTAAAAACCATCAAATAATTAACCTTTTATCATATAATTATTTCATTGATTATTGGACCGTGAAAATTCCTATCTTATATTAATTATTTCTTGAGACTACTAATAACTCATCTATAGATTGATTAACAGAAACCTTTCTATTTAAAACCCTAGGATGGTATTATCGATCCATAAATTCTACTATTAGGTTTGATTTTAATCTAAAGGATATATGTCGACCCATCTCTAGGCTCGTAATCAACTCCTTTCAATTATGGTAGATCTCTTCATACAAAGGATTTCTCAATCTCAACTATATGAAATGAAATCATGCACTAATATTTCAGATATATTAGGACAAACATAAAACACATAATTGAATCAGAATAAATCAATCAAAATAATTGCACTGAATAAAAAATTAAGACATATTGTATCATAAACTAGGGTTCATCACACCTAGACACCAAAGACCATTTAGTTACTCATAATAGAAAATGAAACCAAATATAAATGTTCGCTCAAGGTTATACGCGCTAAGTTTTACTAATTATAACCTTGGTAATTACTGCAAGCGTACCGATCATTCGTATGGTACCTAAGGTGTCAATCCCACGAAGAAGAGAATTAATACTAAAATCTAAAGGCAGCTAAGTTTGCAAAACTTGATTAAACAACTAATGTAGAAATAAATATGAGAAATTAAAGTGCTAGAGAGTCTATTTTAAGAGAAAGGGGATTTTAATTCGAAACTAAGAAAACCTAACCAATTATGTAATTATTGAGTTAACGGGTTTAGGCAGTCCTAGGGTGAATTACTCTCTCTCGAGTTATAATTCCTAATTAGTAATCCCTAATTCAAATTATGGGAATTGCGATCTCTCAATCTGTAATTGATCTAAAACCTAAATTAATTCTAAAATTGCCTATTAATCTACCAGGAATCTATGCTCGATCTCTCGTTACATGACTCTATCGAGTTGACCCAATTCTCTACCTATCGATTCACGTAACTCTCGTTAGTCCAAATCGATGATTTTTACTTGGCTCACTCTCTCAGTTTGTTGCCGAATGATTAAGAATAGAATTGAAATCACAATAAGCTCAATAAGAAAACACAATCGAATAAATTTTATTAATCTCAAGAATCAAAATCCGAAAGTGAGTATAAACATAAACTCAACATTCACACAATGAATCTCAAAACCTATTTCAATTCTATACATAAATAAAACTGAAATAAATACAAATACTGTCAGGAATGGAATCTCGAAGCCACAACGGCGAGAAACCACCTGTTTCGGGAAGTACTTCATGTCTAGCATGTCTCTGTGTTTCTTTTCCTTCATCTCCTTCCTCAATCTTTTAATCTCTTTCTAGGTCTATCTCGAATTTGACAAAATTTTACTCTTTTGGTACGACTCTCTTCACTCTCTAATAACTGTTGGCGGCTATCACATCATGTTTTATTTATTCTTTGGAGGCCCTAGGTCAAAATTTGAGTTTTTGTGTCAGCCCAACGTAGGGCACGATCGTGGCCGGCACTTTTTCTCTTCTGTTATGATTGTGGCCTGAAGTGCACGATTGTAGCCTGACTTGATGCTCTCTGTCACGATCGTGGCTCCTGATGCATAATTGTGGCCTGGGTGCCTCTGATTCTTCCTCTTCTGTCACGATTGTGGCCACTGTGCACAATCGTGGCCTGTGTTTTTTAGCCCGAAACTCTTCAGATCTTCACTGTTCTTCCCTATTTACCCTGTTTACCTAAAAAATATACAATTTAAGCTCAAAGATTCAAACTAACCCATAAAAACTCTTAAACACAAAAACTAATCTAATTAAACCTCAAATGCATACTCAACACTCAATTTAACACAAAATGCATAACAAATTAAACCCTAAAATATCATACAAAACACTACTTCAACATCACCATACTTAAGCGTTTGCTTGTCCTCAAGCAAACAAAACAACAACACCTTACAAAACAAACACACCATGCAATAATGTAACAATGGCTCTAATCTCCATGAACTAAATTTAATCTTGGACACACCTATTCAAATTATGTCAAATCATTAATATGCAAAATATGCATCTAGGGGCTTTGAACTAAATATACAACTAACTCAAGACCAAGTGTTAACCTATTTACCCATTTCAATTGTGCACTCACATTAATAATTTTTCGGTCCCTCAGACTTAGTAACTGTTCCTAGGTATAGTTTCATGAAACTTCAAGCGTATTACAAGTTTGATAGGTTTTTATTTAAAACACACAAAAAAATTTTATTCATTATTGTTATTTTTTTCACCCAGGACTTAGCCTTTTACTCGGAGGCAAACATTTGTGATGAATGTTGATTCGGTTACTCGACTAAGTTGTTTATTAACAGCTTGGTTGAAACGTCATTTTAGCCTTTTTATGCGAAGACACATATTTGTGATGCGTGTCGATTCAGTTACTCAGCTACATCACGTTTTCAACTGATTACTAGCTTTATTCATAACCCAAAGGTCAACATAATAGTGATTATTGAATTAAACATTTTTTTTATTATTGCCAACCTTGTTGCTTTTAGCTATTCGTTTCCATGAAAAATACTAGTTGAGCTACTTAACATAAAAGGTCTCAAATTATGAATGAATACGGAAATCTATCAAGTGCTAAATTTCCACTAAGTCCTAATTAGGTTGTATAATTATCCAAAGGCCCCCTAATTCACTAATTTTGTAGGCTAATGATTGTTCCCAACCCAGTAAACTATGTCCAAAATTAAAAAAATTCACTCAATCTAAGCAATTGACACATTCATACACTTCACACAATGCAACCAACTACTATTATACAGTATGAAAAATTTACATTCAAAAGCAAAAACACAGAATCTCTCCCCACACTTAAACGACACATTGTCCTCAATGTGAGAAGAGAGCATACACCTGGGAGAAATAAACACAACATACAAAAAAATAAGAAGAAAATACTAACACAAAATGAAACGAAAAGGGTTAGAACATGAAATTGTTTATGGTTAAAGAGTTGGTGATGGCTATAGTGTTGAGACCAAATCAGCTTGACATCGAAAATGTTTCCCTATCTTATAAGTGAGTCAAGAGAGCAAAAGAATTATCACTCTAAACCGTTCCAAATTATTCACGACTTATTTAAGAATTTAAAACAAACCTAACTACACAACAATTTAAACCTACTACTAAACGTGCTAATTTTTGGTCATTAGCTTGACCTTCATCCTTTAAAACTCAACCAGGATCAATTATGAGTGGCTTGCTTCCACCCTTTGTATTCAACATGAATTTTATAGCCCGTGAGTAAGCTACAAATTGCAAGATGATCAAAAGGACAATATTGATAAAATTATGAAAACTAATTAATTTCAATAATGTCCTTTTCACTAACAGACTAACAATAAAATAGGGCATAACAAAACTCCCTGAATCTTTCATTGAATATAACAATTTTTCCTGTATGAAAGTAAATTGCTCTCCTTCACCTTCATCACCTTCGTCTCCTTTACTTCTTCCGTTTCATAAACAGAGACCTTTATCGCTTCTTCAAACTCGATTTTTGCCGTCGTCTGTTCATCGTCCTCTTGTTTATTATAAGATTCGAACACATCAATTATCCTGAATGAGCTACTAACCTTTAGATTCCTAAATACATTATTCATGTGGAATGTCTCTTCATCATAATCAATCCAAAGGATAGGGTTCTTTGTATGGACATTTACCCAAGAATTTTTGACTTTCACATATGGTATATCCAGGACTGGTGAATAATAGAGAGGGTTGGAATTACTTTCCTCGTACACTTCCATCGTCTTTTGGTTGCCAACGAATTAGGGTTTGGCATGGTCTTCCTCTGGTTCTTCTAGCTCTACCCCATTCCTAAGTGTGATAGCCTCATATTGCTTTAGTTGTTGTAATTCCATTTTTCTCAAAAAGTCTTCCACACTTTTTTTTTAGAAAATTCACAGGAAAGCTGTCTTAATTGAATCTCTAAGTTATAAATAAAAATGACATGATTTTTTGACACTTGATCAATTTGCTCTTCTAGTCTCTTCTACCCTTCTTCCATATTTGTGAGGTTATCCGAAATCTTTTCCAATTGAGAATCCCATGAACTCGATTCATCATATTGAAATTCAATCTTGGTGTCCCATGTAAGTACTTGTATTGTTGGACCAATAGAAATCTAGGTGGTTCTGTTACCTCAAAGTGTACATAGTCCAATAAGGTTAATTATTTCTCCAACCATACTACGACTCATTGTAATTCTCAAAATTTGCTTGCTCCCTATAATATCTATCTTCCATCATTATTTAGCATTCAACTCTTTAGATATCCCATTCTAAGATGTCTCGATGTGTCTTTACTTTATGCCCCAAATTTTTTTAATAAACACAAAAGTTAGTAGAAAAGCCTTAGACTAAAGAACTAAATTGCCTTCCCTAGCAATGGCGCTAAAAACTTATTCGCTCAAGGTTACACGCACTAAGTTTTACTAATTATAACCTTGGTAATTACCACAAGCACAAAGGTTGTTCGCGTAGTATCTAAGGTGTCGATCCCAAGAGGAAGAGAATTAGTCCTAAAATTTAAAGGAAGCTAAGTTAAAAAAACCTAATTAAACAACTAATACAAAAATCAATATGAGAAATCAAAGTGTTAAAGAGTCAACAAAATAGCAAAATCACAACCTAAGCCAAAATCGACCTAGAAATTACCAAGGAAGAGAAAGGAGATTTTAATTCGAAACTAAGAAAACCTAACCAATTTTGTAATTATTGAGTCAACGGGTCTAGATAGTCCTAGGGTGAATTATTATCTCTCAAGTTATAATTCTTAACCTTAATTAGTAATCCCTAACTCAAATTATGGGAATTGCGATCTCTCAATCTACAATTGGTCCAAAACCTAAATTAATTCTAAAATTGCCTATTAACCTACCGGGAATCTATGCTCGATTTTTCGTTACACGACTCTACTGAGTCGACTCAATTCTCTACCTATCGATTCACCTAACTCTCATTAGCCCAAATTGATGATTTTTACTTGGTTCATCCTCTCAGTTTGTTTCCAAATGATTAAGAACGGAATTGAAATCACAATCAACTCAATAAGAAAACAGAATTGAATAAATTTTATTAATCTCAATAATCAAAATCTGAAAGTGAGTATAAACATAGACTCAACATAATCACAACGAATCTCAACACCTATTTAAATTCTATACATAAATAAAACTAAAATAAATGGAAATACTATCGAGAATAGAATCTCGAAGCAACGATGGCGGGAAACCATCTGTTTCGAGAAGTTCTTCGCATCTAGCATGTCTCTATGTTCTCTTGTTTCATCTCCTTCCTCAATCTCTTGATCTCTCTCTAGGTCTCTCTCAGATTTGACAGAATTTTGCTCTTTTGACACGACTCTCTTCACTCTCTAATAACTAATGGCAGCTATCACATCATGTTCTATTTATTATGTAGAGGCACTAGGTCAAATTTGGGGCCAAAATAATTTACTCAAAATTTGAGTTTTTGTGTCAGCCTGACGTAAGGCATGATCGTGGCCCTGCCTGCCACAATCGTGGCCGGCACTTTTTCCTTTTTGTCATGATTGTAGCCTGACTTGACACTCTCTGTCACAATCGTGGCTTTTGGTGCACGATCGTGGCCTAGCTACCTTTGATTCTCCCTCTTCTGTCCGATTGTGGCCACTGTACATGATCGTGACCTTTGTCTTTTAGCCCAAAACTCTTCAGATCTTCATCGTTCTTCCCTATTTACCTTACAACACTAACACACATATCAAGGTACCTAAAAATATACAATTTAAGTTCAAACATTCAAACTATCCCATAAAAACTCTTAAACACAAAAAATAATCTAATTAAACCCTAAATGTATACTCAACACTTAATTTAACACAAAATGCATAACAAATTAAAACCTAAAACATCATACAAAGCACTACTATCAAAAAACATGTAGAAAAACTAGTAAAAAATAGTTCACAATCCTAAATATCCCTTTCTATGGATCTTCTTATAAGTTTGAATTTAATGTAGGCTTCTCTCTGATCTCTCTTGATGTTAACTTTGTATTTTCCTCATCCCTGATCAAAATTGTCACTTCTTTAACTTTTTTACATCTAAAAAGCTGTTGTAAACGTCAGCTCCCCTCTATTTGGTTTTACTCACCTTTTTTTATAGTAAAATTTAGGGTTTTTGGGACATACACGATCTATTACATAGGCGTAAAAGAGATTTTATATAATAAAAAACACCAGAATTTATGATTCTACATATGTACTGACACTTACATAGGCACACACCACTGTGTATCTCTAAATTGATTCAAAACATCGTTTTATGCCACATTCTCATCTAAGTTCTTCTCTTTTTGGTCCACGAAGGCAATTATAACCTATAAATGCACTTAGAGGGAATTAAGTATCGAATATATAATAAAACTATTAAATATCAAGCAAAATAATATAATATATGGGTGTATAATAATAGTAAAATATGCTTCTATCAAACATCCTCATACTTAAGCTTTTGCTTGTCCTCAAGCAAATCACAGTCTAAATTATTAACTTTACAACAACCATCCTTTATTAATCTCAACCTATCCATTTATACTATAGATCATAATATCATATTAATCAAATTAATATACAAGTAGAATCAATTTATCCTAAAACTAACTTCATAGGTCAATATTAATTGTAATAACGTCAATAATGTCATTGAAATCAAAAGCATAAACCTTTACGCCATTATCAAGATTTCACTTAATGCGCTCAAGTATTTAAGATGGAAAGTATCAAACTCTTAATCAATGAATAGTAAAATTTTTTCTATAGGCTTGCAATATTATCACATCTCTACCACTTATAAGTAAACTAGAAACAAAAATAAAAAAGTCTTTGTAAGATTGTATTAGGGATTAGGTAAGGTATGGTTGGGATAATAAAGTTTGATAAAATTTTGAAGCCAATTTACAAAAGAGAACATTACATGAAACTTATTTACAATATACACAAGTTCATTCATCACCAGTTTAGAGATAGAAGTCTTAGAGGAAGGGGCACGAAGCTGGGAAGCTACCTTAGTTGGGTTTTTCTTTGATTAATGTCCTCCTTTCCCAAGCATCCACAGATGGGCTCACCGAGTATGACGTAGTAAAGTTCTAGAAGATTTCTTACTAATTGAGGAAAACCTCATTTTATTCACCTTTAATTCAGCATTCCAAGCATATAAAATGTTAGAAAAAGATCTATTGCATGGTTAAAACTTACCAATATTTTTGTAGAAATAGAAACTAGGGTTGAAATTAGAACCTATAAAGGTTCAGAGCATTCCACTATGGATAAATTTCCATAATGTACTTTTGGAGTATTGGACAACACATGGGTTAAGTTCCCTTGATAGTTTCCCCTTTATTTTGATGAAAATATAGTAAAGAAACTGAGAATGGGCTAGGCTTGTATTTATGTTAGTGTGGAGCTCTCAGAAGAACCACCATCTGAAATCCCAGTTATGCGACTAGGTGAGGACAGTAAACTATGGGAGGATAATGTTACTGTATCTCACCAATGGAAGCCACTTCCAAAACACCAAGGAAATATATGAAAAGCCACTGAAAAAACCTTCAAAATAGATATTTACCTGAAGCTAATGGGGGATGACTTCATAGAGGATGAGGGGGTAAATAACAATACTGAGGCTCTTGCAAATGATGAGAAATTAATTCTAGCATAGAGTCCAATTAACCTAGGAACTGATGTACGTTCGAATATAGACATAATGTAACACCCCATCATCCTAGGGTACGTACTGGGACGCCCGTAGGTCATTCCGACACATATCCTAAGATAAGGGAGCGCTACGTGCAATCACTACAGAACTCCACATG
>JANZXR010000009.1:19325791-19346027 GCA_027575705.1 Erythroxylum echinodendron
TATATATTTCTAAACATAGACCATTTAGACAATTGAATAATAATTTAAAGAGGATTGGAAAGAGAAAATATAAAATAATTTATAGTGATTCTACAAACAATCTTTGCCTACATCTACTCCTAACAATCTTCTTAGAATTCCACTATAGTTCTTCTTTCATGGTAAAGAATAACCTTTGAACAATTTTTCTCAGTAAAGAGGAATCCTTTTACAATATTCTTTAAAGATAAAGAGGAACCTCAATCTCACTTGGATTTGTAACACCCCATTACTATAAAGTATATAACCGAACATCCTGAGGACATTCAAGAACATACCCTAAGACAATGGCATGTTAGAGCAATCTCATTCACTTATTATGGTATCTTACAGAAAATAAGTAATCAAAAGAATAACTCTTCCTTTTAAATTCATAAATAAAACATTTACTGTAGCATTACACTACATTAAACACATTTTTGCATCATCACAAGCATCTGAGAGTTTACTACTCTTTTTACAAAAAGTTTTACATGAAATAAAAAACTACATAAACATAATCTACTACTCCTCAATTGTCAGCTGACTAGACCTTTGAGCCATTTTTTAATTCCAAAATTGATAGAACTAGGATTCTACTAGTTTGCCTTAAAAGCTAGGTCTTCTTTGTACCTGAAAATCGACATTGCAATTTTGATGAGTTTGTAAACTCAGTGAGTGAACCATCATCGATGTGCTCACTCATATCAGAACACAAATATCTCAAATACAAACTAAATTCACAGTATACCTCATCTCAACAATATATCATGAATTTCACATATTTCACATAATCGTCTCAAAATAATTTAATCTTCTATCTCATCCAATCATATTATCAAATGTACACAAACATTACATATCGTCATATCAACATAATTCAATAATTGTTCACAATCATTCACATAGTACTCCTTTATCTGATTATGTATAACAATGTAATGAAATGCATCATTTCACAAATAAGCTTTCATTCACTTTCGTTCATTGTGCACAATCAATTTCACATATTCATCGGATCTAAGTTTGATATTCAACTTTTCGTTGAGTATACACTTTCTATATTCACATTCAATCAGAATACACTCCCAATGCAATCCCAAACACCAAACTCCTCAGACCAATCAATGTCCGAAATTATCACAATCATAACAATAACAGTTTAATAACTGAAATTGAAATAGAAACAAATCAAATATAGTGAGAAAACATCTAGTTAATTCACAATACGCTCTAGATTAGCTATTGCTTTAATAATCCGAAAATGTCTAGATGTTGTTGTTCAATTTGTACTTCTTTAATCATGTAATACACACACATTTTACTCATTACTAAGTTGATTAATTAAATACATATTTAATCATGCACATATATACATATGTTATGCTCAATGCATGCTCAATCGACCTTCTAGGTATGTATCCTTATACAGAAAATCTCGACCACTCAAACATTACAGCTTATATACAACTAGTTTGCAATTAGGTTTATATCTTAAGTAAGCTTGATTTACTCCAAATTCATCAATCATACATTCACCAAACTTTTCTAGTAATATATATTCATACAATTACCCAATTCTCATTCATCCATACCTAATACACATTACTCAAGTCCTTAAGATCGTATTTACATTCATAAGAATAATTTTATTCCTTTGACAACTCATAATATCCAGATTTGAATACATAGATATCAAAACAATCCATTCTTTATGTTATGGCATCAATTAACAACTTAAACTTATCAAGCTCTTAATCAATTAATTAAGTAACCATCTAGGCTCATTCCAAACCTTAATTAAATTTAAATACACCAATTTAAAGTGAATTTTCCTGAGCTAGTTCAACAGGTACATAAAACTGAAATTATCATTCTTAAACTAGGCCTATAATCATGGGGAACCTTGCCATGATTATGATAGAAGCTATTGCAACAGGCCACGATTGTAGGATGAGTGCCACGATTTTGCACTATCACGATTGTAAGATGAGTGCCACGATTTTGCACTATCTTTCTTCCTTAATTCTCCATGAATTTCATATACTTAGAAACCTTACTAATACTTGAAATTTTCCAGAATTCATGTCCTATAAAGCTACTTCATTTCATGCTAGTATTCCATATTGATTATGTTAAATCTCATAAAAATCTATTCATTTCTTTCATTACCATTCACTTTATACCATCATACATGTAGTTCTAATTTTTCTAGATTTGAAAACACCTTAATAGCACCTATCTTTAGCATGAATTCATCATCATTTATACCTCAATTAGACCTAAATTATACCCCACTTCCTCATCAATATCATCTCCAATTCTAGTTCAAAATTATTCAATTGACAGCTCATAAATCATGGTCTTTCATGCATCAAAAATCAAAATAGAAAACTATCATTCTTTAATATGCATACAGTCCTAGTTCTTTCTCAATATAAGAACACTATATTAACATCTGTTTTTAGCATAAATTTACCTTCTTTATACTTGAAATTCTAGTCCAATTCATCCATATAATAACCTAAAATCCATGGTTGTCATACACTAAAAACAAAGTAGAAAAACATCCAAGTTTATCTAACATATTCCAGCATGTTCATCATCAACATCATATACATTTCATTCCAATTCAATCATCATTATCATTTTATTAAACATGCCACAAAAATCATATTTCTATTACTTATTAAGCTTCCAATTTCAACTTAAAACATTAAGGTAACCTATCCCTCCAAGCAAGTAAGATCATCACAATTTCAAGGTGAAAATGAACTAGTTTTCGGCAGCAAGATGAAGGTCACATTAAGCTGGTTTCTTAGCTGTTTTGCGAAGGATCAAAGTCTGACTTTGATGCAGTAATTTTAGCTATGGTTAAACCAAAATTCAGAGAGAAGATAAAAGCAATTTCAGTGGAGGAACAATAATGAAGACAGCAGAAACATTCTCTTCACTAGCTTAGTTAAACTAGGTGCAATGTGTCATCCTCTTTCAATGACATTTGTCATTAGGTATGTAAGCCATGTATCTACTCCTTAAGCTGCCATATGTCTCCTTATTATTGATCCACTTGTCACTCAATAAGTGATCCATTTCTTAATTACTAGTCCATTTATCACTCATTTATCTATGCCAAATGTCACTCAATTTGCAGGCTTAGGCATCCTAATTTTTCATATATCAATTTGACTTGCTACTTATCATTTTTCCTAGTCCAAATATACATATTAATTCATCAATCTCCCAATTAATAATAATTAATTCCAAATTACTAATTGGAATCCAACCAAACCAAAATTTAAGACGTAACAATTCATAATTCACATCATGTTCATTTTACATCTTCCATACCCTGGAATATGTTAATTGAGTGCTTATATTATTTTTGCAATGTGTATCAAATTCATAATTCATGTGTGTATGCTAATGGCATGCATGTGAATGAATTCTCTCAATGTTATTACTCATATGCATTGTTCTAGGGTTCTAACCCTTAGTATGTTTTGGAAATTGGATATTACAGGATCACTCCCAAATATAATAATATAATGGCCTAACCAATTTTTACAACTTAAAATAACTCACTTTAACACTTGATAACTCTAAAGAGTTTAACTTGTATGAAGGTGAAAGATGTGTTTTCCTCTCTCTTTCCTACTCTAAACCTAGTATACTTCTATTTGGCAAAGATCCCTATCTAAAACAAATCCATATCCTTACATAATGGGATGGAAATATGTTTTTTAATTGAATTCTAACTCTTTAAGTGAATCTGGCATTAAACATGATCTCCCCTTATCCACTGCAGTAATATGTCCACCTTTTCTATAATTCATGATTTTAACTAATAATGCTCCAATAAGATGCAATCTCCACTTTTTAACCCCTAAAAAAACATTAATTTTCATATTTAAGCATCAAAATATATCTAAAACAAAAGAGATTATTCCAATTAACATAACAAAATAACATCTTATCAAATTCCCCTACACAAGATTCATGCTTGTCTTCAAGCATACATCAATCATCCTCATAACAACCTCTCATTTTCCTTCATGTTATCTAAAAATATATTAAAAGCTAATGCATATTAAAAGTTTATGGTAAAATAACAATTGAGAGAATAAGCACTCACAGGACATCTGTTTAGAATGTAAACATAACATCTCATCAATTCCATCAAAATCAAATGAAACATGACTTAACACCTTCTCATGGATTTCACTCTATACACATAAAGTATTTATGATTCATTAAGCTCTCAAATCAAAGCATAGAAAATTATTTCGATAAGCATGCTCATAAATCATATCTCCACCACTTAACAAACATAAAATTAATGAATAAATAAAGGAACTTGATAAGAATATGGCTTAGTTAAGCTATGATAAAGAGAAACTTTTAGGTTAAATAAATTGAAGAAAATCATTCAAACTTATCCACATAAGTTTTAATTTAAATCAATCTAAAACTTACTTGATTCAAATAGCATCATTTTCCATCATTGCTTTTTTTACTTTTTCTTTTTATTTTTTTCTTTCTCTTTTTTTAATGAGAACATCAAATAGGAGGTTTTTTTTAATACTTCTCCTCCAATATATAAAAAATCAAAAATCAAAATAATGTAACTTGAATCAACTAATTTACTTTTCATGGAAATAGTCAAAATCATATGCAAATAAGCTTGATACAATTCCTTCAATTTAGGGGCTTAAAATTATCAAAGACATCAATAAAAAGAAGGGTAAAAGTGGTTTGTAATAAGGTTAGTATTCAAGAAAAGAAACGTTAGGGTTCAAATTGGTTTTCTAGGGATTAAAAGAAAGGCAGGCTTATTTAGGTTAAAAAATGGTTATCTTAAGTGCCCTTATCATCTTTATATAAAAATTCATCAAAAATGTGGCCCCAACATTTATTCAAAAGCAAGTTCTAGCATAATAAAAAGATATGTATGAGCACAAATGTGAAGAATGCTCTTAGGCTCAAAGCTCACATAGGTATCAAAATGCATCAAGTATTGCTCACTTTTATTTAACAAAGCCAATGAGATACTTAAAATAATTTAATAAAAATTACTAATCATGATTGTCTCTCTCATGCATTATTTCTTAAACCAAAAATGTATCATAACTTAAGGATTATTTATAAATAACAATTAGAAAACTATGATGACATAATGAGAAATAACTAACATATGAATCATAGTATTCATGAGTTCAAGCATAAATCATAAAATTTATCATAATATATATTTTCTTGCTCCCCCAAAACTAATCCATACATTGTCCCCAATGTATGCACAAGATGCTCATATGCCACAAAAATAATTAATAAAAATAAAGCATGGAGTAGAATACTTCCCTGAGATAAGAGCATCTAAAAGAAGATGTACTATGGTATCAATAGACATAGAGGTACCACCCTCATGAATTGGAGCAAAGCATGTAAAATCTTCTTAAGTTTAAAAATTTTACGTTCCAAACTTTCTAGCTAAAAATGATACTTACGTAGGATTGGTGGAGCTAGAATATACAAAGTTAGTGTAACTTCAAGATTATCTTGTTGCGTTGAGGATGAAACTCTCTAGGGGTGATCACATGGTATAAAATGAAATGTACTCTTTTTTCACTTGAGTACACACATTCTAGTTAAACAAACCTTATCCAATAGTTCCATCCCACAGACGATATACATATCAGTGTCAGTCATATCAACAAATTTGTATTAATAACCAAATAAGTGATAAGGGAACCAAAACATAAATTCTTATTAGAAGCGATAACAGTGTTAAATTGCATTGCCAACCAACAACCATAATCAACACATACTTTGTTTACCATACATCAAAGAAAGAATAACTCAGCTTCAGTACAAATTTGTTTTGTAGTCTTCTGTCCTAAATAATTAAAAGCTAAGAAACACTACATATAAATCCATTTAATATCACTAAGTGAACTAGCCTTAGATTTACTTAGATTATAAAGGGTCAAAAGACATTGATTTCCACACTTTGAAAGAATCAAAATTGCCATAGTCCATAACAAATTCTTTGTATTGAGTCAAATTAGCACATTTCTCATCTATCAAGCTTAATGCCAAATTAAAATCAGTGATGCCCTTTAAATTTGACACCTATTAATCTGTACTATACCACATTAAGACTATGTAAAGTAAAATTATTCGATTTATCAAATTTGAAGGTAATATAAAACTCCCTAGTTTATTTAATAAACATCAGACAATGAATTAGCGCAAAATATTTCTAACTCATGTCAATAAGCAAATCATCAAACTTTTCTTTAGTTTTCATGTCCTCTAATGATGGATAATGTACATACTTACCTACATTAATATGTCAGGTTTTGAGAGCAACGTACCATCCTTTTTATTCTTTAGTGTTGAAAGTGAGATAACCGTACAAGTCCAATTCAACTAAGGCAAGATAGAAGACTTTTTTGTTATTTGAGCATGCTTCCTTTTGGTACTAGTTTCAGGTCCTGTAGCAGATTGATGTTGTACAGTTGGATTCACCATTGATTTTCTTTTTGCTATCATCTAGGTAGTATCTTTGGAACGTCCCATAACGATGACAAGTATAAATAGAAAATTAATCCAAAAATTAATGAAAAAACTAATAATAATAATTATAATTAAAATGATACATAAATAAATAAAAGTAATTAATAAAATGAAGTAAAAATTAATAGAAAATTAATAGAACATGAAAACAATAGTAAAGGGTGTTGGTGTTAGAGTTGCGGTAGGTCTAGAAGTGTTATACATGTGTTGCAATACGTGCCTAGCTGGGGATGTTTACAACTGCTAGCAGACAAAACTTTGTTGGATGCTAAAAAAAGAAACAAAAGAATTAGCGTTTTGATTTGTAATTTTTTATATAAATTAATAATAAAAATAAAATTTTAATTAACAAATTATTATTTGAAACTAAATAGACTACTAACATGTATAAGGTGTGATCACGCCTGTTGAATTTTAATGTTCTGGAATTTGAGAGGTGTCATTATATAAAGCTAAATCGCATAGGACGTGATCTCGTCTTATGAGATTTAGTATTTTGGAATTTTAAGGGTTCCATTCCATAAAATAAATCACATAAGGTGTTGTCTTGCCTTATAAGATTTAGAATTCTAGAATTTTGAGTGTTTAATCCTAAACACGACTTATGTAATTTAGTATTCTGTAATTTTTAGACCCATTACCCCTTAAGCTAATAAACTAATTTTTCAAAAACAAGCAAATGAAAACTATATATAACTAAAACTAAATTAATAAAAACTATCATATTTTGGGTTATAACCCGAAAAATGCAAGTGTTTAACATTATGCCTTATGAAATTTAGAATCATGTAATTTTTAGACCCGTTACCCCTTAAGCTAATAAACTAATTTTTAAAAAAAAGTAAATGAAAACTATATATAACTAAAACTAAATTAATAAAAACTATCATATTTGGGGTTATCGCCCAAAAAACACAAATGTTTAACGTCTCTTCTCAAACTTCTATATAATTATAGTTTTGTACTCCTTAAATAGTGCTGCTAGCCCTTCTTCTTACCCTATCGTCAACCTTTTTGAGATAATCGTAGGTAATGACTCTCCTTCACCTAAAGAGACATATTTTAGGTGATCAAGTAAGGTCTTCAATTTTATCTTTGGAGCATGTAAAACAGAAGGTAACATTTTCTTGTAAGTTAAGTAATTTCAGTATTTAAATTTTTTGAATCTATTAACATTACTAATAATGATTATACAACTTCAAATTACTTAACTTACAAGGAAATGTTACCTGCTATTTTACGTGCTCCAATCAACTTGTGAAGTTGTATAATCATTAAAGTCCAACTCATCATCAACACTTTTTTCTTTAAAAATATCTTGTATAAATGAATCCAAAATATCATATGGTAAACGAATTGAAAATCAATAGGGTACTTCATTGCTTCAAAAATGTTGAACTTCATTATCTCTCCATCAAACTCAGCAGAAAGAGTATCCTTATCAGCATCAAATTTTTTCCTTTTTCGTCTTCATAATTTACCTTTCTTACAAAATCGACACTGAATATTCAACATTATCTCCATCCATTTTCAAGATGTAAAAATCCACTGAGAATACTAAACAGTTAACTTAGACTAAAACATTTTTAATAATACCAATAAGATGCACATAAGATTGATTAGTTAGTTTAATAATTATTTTAGTTTCTTGCAAAGAATTCAAATTTAAAGCTCGATAAATTGAGTATGTCATGACATTAATAGATGCACCTAAGTCAAGCAGGGCAGGGTCAATTTTCCTATCACCAATAACATATGGACGTGTAAACATACCTGGATCTTTACATTTTATAGTAATTTTCTATTTATCACAATTGATACATTCTTACCCGAAATTATTCTCTCCTTGTCCTTTGACTTCCTTTTATTTGTGCATAGTTTGTTCAAAAACTTTGCATATTTTAGAATTTGGTTTATGGCTTCTAGAAGTGGTATATTGATTTCCACCTTTCTGAAGGTTTCTAGGATCTCTCTTTTATGTTCCTCTTCTTTTGATCTAGCCAACATATTAGGAAGAGTAGGTACACGTGCATTAGTTGATAACAATGAAGACAAATCTTCTTTTAACTTTGTTGATTCTTGAGTTAGAGGTTTATTGTGCTTTTCTACCTCTATTGGTAAGGAAGATCCTGATTGAATTTCCTTGCCATTTCTCAGAGTCATTATACTCACATTCTCCTTAACATTCACCACCATTTGGGAAGATAATTTTCCTTATACTTAGGCTTCCAATTTACTAACAGAGGTGGCTAATTAATTGATTTGATTTTCTAAGTTTTGAAGGCTTGCCCTTGTTTCTTGTTGAAATTGTTGAGTATTAGTATCAAGTATCTTAACAATTTAATCCAAAGACATGCTAAATTTAAAATTTGAGATTGAGCATATGTAGGGGCTTGAGGTTGTCTATTAAAATCATGAGGTTGATATCTTTATTTCCCTCCTTGATTTCCATAGCTAAAGTTTGAATGATTCCTCCATCTTGGATTATAATGATTAGAATAAGGGTTGTATTTTTTTTAGGTTAACCAGAAAATCCCCCTATTGTATTAGCTTCTTAAAGGGAGTCATGTTGCAATATAATGCATATATCCGTAGGATTTCTAGTGAATGAGCATATTCTACACACTCGTGCTAATTGAAATTTTACCCAACAGCCATTTAACGAACTAAAGTAGTCAAATCTAAAATGTTATCCTCAAAGTCTGTATTACTTACCTTATTAATGAATTTAACAGCTTCATCCATTCTTGAGCCTAACTATTGATTGGTCATATTTGATATTAATTATTTGGCTTATTCAGGTGTTTTATTTACCAAAGCTCCTCTACTAGCTACATCAACCATACTCCTATCCATTAGCAATAGTCCTTCAAAAACTACCTAAATTAAAAGTTGGTCAAGAATTTGATGGTGTGGAAAGCTTGCATAGAACTTCTTAAACTTCTCCTAATATTCATGCAATGTTTCTCAGGTGAATTTTATTATCCTACATATCTCCTTTCTGATATTGATTGCTCGTGATGTAGGAAAGAACTTCTCTATGAACAATCTTTTTATCTCATCCCACGTGGTCACTGATCTAGGGGAATATAATATAGCTAATCTTTTGCCTTATCTTTTAATGAGAATGGAAAGGCTTTAAGATTAATTTGTTCTTTTGTCACCCTTTGTGGCTTCATCCCAGAGCATACAATAAGAAATTCCTTCAGGTGTTTATATATATCTTCACCTGCAAGACCACAAAAAATAGGGAATAAATGTATCAAACCAAATTTCAATTTGAAATATACTCAACATCTGGAAATTGTATGCGTAAAGGTTATTGATTCAAAGTTGGTGCCGCTAATTCCCTCAACATTCTAGTGTTAGGATTTGCCATCTTTTCTTTAACTTCTTAAAAATTTAAGTCTTCACCAATCGTTAGATCTATCTCAACTTTCACTTTAATAGGTGAGTCATTGCTTCCTTGTCTTCTCAAATTCTTGATTATACTGCATTCATTTGTTCGAGAAGAATGAGTCATACAAGACAAGAGATTAGCAGTAAACTGTAAAATAACACAAAGAAACTTAGAAACTAAAATAGTTCCTCCATAACGGTGCTAAATTCTGACAGGGTTTTCGAAGCCCTTAAAATTAATTCTGGTTCTCTAACTTCTTGTAGTAGTCGTGGATCCAGGCTAAATCCCAAGAGAACTAAAAACTAGTTTCTTAATTTCAATTAAGAAAACAAAGTGGGGATTTATGACTAATTAACTAACCAACTAAAATTAATAAGGAATCAAATTAAATCAACTCAATATAAAAGTGAGAAATTTAAGAGTACTTAACTTTAATTTAAGGGAAAGATCTCATCTAATTGTAACATTGATCATTGGTTTAAAAACAATAATTTTTACAATTCAAGTGGTTAGTTCGAAAAATATTAGGATAGCCATAATAAGTCTCAAATCTTCCTAATTTAATTGATTCAAGTCAAATATTCAAACCAAAATTTACCATCTGTTGATTGGGTACAAAGACTAGACCATAAATTAAATAATTAAGATAGCTACAACTATTCAACTTTCTTATTTCATATATGCAATTTCATAAATAACCTATTTGCTACTTGTACTAATCTCTCATAACAATTACATATCACTAAATTCATAAATAGCTATAGAATAATCAAAATTAAATTAATTTGTTAGATCAATCAATATTAATTATGCATTAAGTTAAGAACATAAACAAGAAACACTCAAATTGAAATGAATATAAGTTTAGAACAAAATCTCACAAGGTTATAACTAGAGTTTTAAATCCCTATGAATTAGAATACTTGCGTTTAGCCATATACCATAAATTAAATAATTAAGATAGCTACAACTATTCAACTTTGTTGTTTCTTATATGCAATTTCATAAATAACCTATTTGCTAGTTGTACTAATCTCTCATAACAATTACATATCACTAAATTCATAAATAGCTATAGAATAATCAAAATTAAATTAATTTGTTAGATCAATCAGTATTAATTATGTATTAAGTTAAGAACATAAACAAGAAACACTCAAATTGAAATGAATATAAGTTTAGAACGAAATCTCACAAGGTTAGAACTAGAGGTTTAAATCCCTATGAATTAGAATACTTGCGGTTAGCCAGATATAGCTTTAGTTCTAAAACAAAAAGTATAAGAAAAGATGAAAGATTGAAATAAAACTAAAAAGAAATGAAGAGAGAATGTTGAAGAAGGTGAAAGACATGTTTTCCTCCCTCTCTCCTACTCTAAACATAATCTACTTCTATCTTGCAAAGATCCTAAAAAAAATCCAATTCCTTAAATAATTGGATGGAAAGAAGTTTTTTAATTGAATTTCAACTCCTTAAGTGAATATAGCATTAGGTGTGATCTTGCCTTATCCATTGCAGTAATATGTCAAATTTTTCCAAAATTCATCATTTTGACCAATAATGCTCCAATTTGATGCAATCTACACTTTTCATCTCTTAAAACAAAACAAACTTTAATTTTCCTATTTAAGCACCAAATTATATCCAAAACAAAAGAGATAATTCCAATTAACATAACAAAATAGCATCTTATCATCATTCTTTTTAATTTCAAATCAAAGCATATTGTAGCTGTTTGGTTATATAATGCACCTTTGAAATGCTTGGCATTGTTAAATGCCATTCCCAAAACTCATTATGATTCCATCACACCACGAACAATTATTTTAGTTTAACTAGGCCTTCTCAAGCAAAATTTGATTCTTCTACACTATGTTACTCCTCACTAGCTAGGAAAGTTCCAGGATCTAATGAATATATATACATTCCATGACAATTGCCAGTATTGATACTAAACTTTATATATGTATCTTTCTTATAAAAAGGATTTTTTTCTCATATTCCACATCAACTACATTTAATCTTCCTGATGTTGCTCATTATTGATATCACCATATTGCTCATCATCTGCATTTACATCTTCCTCATCACTAGTTTCCCCTCCATTTCTATCTCCATATGTATTGACATTTTCATTTACTTCTACAGTAATATCTACATTTGCATTTGCATTGGCATATAGCCTTACCCATATGTCATTTCCAACATTAGCCATACCATTTCAAGATGATGCTCCACCTTATGCTTAATATCCATATCATCAACACAAGCACTCTAAGTTTGATATCTTCATTCATATCATTTGCCATCTGTTCTTGCCAACTTTTTTGTCACTTTAATATTGATAATAAATGTACTGGATCATTCACATGCTCTAAGTACATATCTTCAATCCTATGTACCTTTAACAAATCAAATCCATAGCACTTCGGCTGGACTCAAATTTCCCAAAACCAATAAATAAGCTTGTACAAAAAATCAAATACCAAACATTTACTATGTTCTTATAGCCTAATTCTCTATTATATCAACTTCTCTAAAGCTAAAGTGGACTAATCCATATTTTCAAATATTTTTAAGTTGGAATCATTATATCAAACCATGCTTCCTTGTGTGAAGTGCCTACCACTGAACAACCAAATGTTTATTTTCCCGACCGTTCTACAAAACTTATAAAAAAGTTTGTAAAGTGACGACACTAATAGTACTAATACTTCTATTAAAGTATATAAGTTGTTGGTTTCAAAAGGACCAATGTTTGTAATAAAGTATGTAAAAACGTATGTAAAGCAATAACTAAGTATGTAACAAAACATGTACAAAATATCTATCAAAATATGTAACATAACATATATAAAGTATGTAATAAAGTGTAATTCAGACATATTGCTAATAAAAAAAACTCTAAAACTCATTCTAACAATAATAAGTGATATTGACTAAATTAACTATAGCAAATTATGCAAAAAAAATTTAAATTAAATACTAGAATATCAAAATTTATGCATGAATAATTATTGGTCATATTAAGGTCCTATATAACCACCCATATGCTATAGTGACTATACATTTGCTAGAAAAGTACAAGGACACATTTCAAGTAAATTAAGTAACAATTACTTTTTCTCGAGTTACTTAAATTACAATTCCAATTTGATATGGTCTCTTTATAATGGAGACATGTTACAAAAATGAAGATAGGAATAATAGCTAAAGGTAAAGACAAGCCAGCCTATTGATATCTATATAAAATGATCTTTTCCTCAAACTAAAATTATAAGGTAGGTAGAATAAAATGTTTTTTTATATCTCAGAGCAAACAAACAATCCAACGCAACATGGGTCATCCAATCTTCACTTTGATTCTAAAATGTTGAAAATATTTATCGATTAGAATAAAAAATAAAATTGTTCATTTCGTAAAGTTATTAAACCAAAATCCACTTCAAACAAATTAAACCTAAATTGTTTACATAAAGAGGGACCACTGCAATACTAGATAAATGGTCTTAATGGCACTGTTTGCAATCAGCGGATTGCATTAGCTGTTAGCTGATTCTATCATAGGTTAGCTGGCAGTGAATTAATATAACTGATTTGACTAGTGGATAATATCAACTGTTTATTTAAAGATGTTTGGTAAAACTAACTGTTGAGTATTAGTTGTTTATATGTAAAATTACTTACAAGGACATGACGCAAAAAAAAAGATTTATAAGACCATAAATATTATATCTTAGTATTTCTTTGAATATTTTCATAAGAATTAGATAGACAAAAGAAGTCAACACCATCATTTAAAGCAAATTTAATATTAATTCAACTTCAAAAATTAAAATTAAAAATATTAAACTTAAATAATAAACTTATTATCTCTATCTCTATGTCTATCTCTATCTCTATCTCTATCCCTATGTCTATCTCTATCTCTATCTTTTAGTAATTTGTAATAACTTTTAAATATAATAGTATTCTTTTAGTTCATTAATTTCTCAAAGGATAGAAGCGTTTTCAAAATCAGCGGACTGAATTTAATCCGCCAACTCAATTTGTTGATTACAAATATAATTATCAATAGTTTGATATAGTCAAAGACCTAAAATATTTTAATCACCAAAAGGGTGGCTGATAAGTCATTTACAAAATAAGGCCAATAATTAGACAAGACGGGACCACACTTCTCTCTAATCCTTAAGTTACCAAACATTTAAAATAAAAAAATTGTTTATATCATTATGAAAACTAAAAATAAACTTAAAAAAAGAAAGACTGACTTGTTTAAACAAATAGGGACCACAACCCTCATCGGTCATGGGATTATCATTATATTTCCATTAAATTACAGGATTTAGAAATTTAGGTTAGATCAATTAGGGACATTACGCAATTAAGGTTCATAACATTTCAACATCTTTTTTTGTTCAATTATAGCTAACTATTTAAATAGTTTTAATATTTAATTAATCAAATAATTTTCCATTATTTTAAAATAACAAAAGTGTCATCTCATACTTTATTTCGGCACATTGATGTGTGACATAAGAAACTAAAATAATATTAAAGAACGAATATGCCCCTAAATAATGATGTCAAAATTTTAGTGAAACATCATTTACCTTCTACGAATGTTTTTGTTAGGAGGATTGATGCCAAACATGGTTTGGATCATAAGTGATTTCATTCAATTTGGCTCGTCACATAGTCTTAAGGAGATTATAAAGAAATTCATTTCATTCCCCGAATGTTTATGTTTTAAATTAGAGATAACATATTCAAAGTTTTTTAATGTCTCGAGTTTTTTTTACTTTACTTACATGGAGAAAATTATACTTCGTGATGAAATTATATTTACATCGAAAATATCATATATTTTAATTAAAATATGTGCTATAGTTTGAATTATGGTTATTACGTATTTTTATGAAAATCTATTTAATAAATATGTGAAAAATAGTGAATATATTCTTTCGTCGACAAATAATACCATGGTCCAAAAGGGTTTACGAGGTTTCGCATAAGTTACCGAAGTACGCCCTACTGTTGTCAGTGTCTTCACTCTTGAACCCCACTTCCATTTTAGGACATTGATCTCTTTAGTGTGAGTAATTGAAGAAAGCGAAAGATCGGTCTCTTTCAGGCGAGCAATTGAAGAAAAGAAAGATGGTTAGGAAGTCGAATGCTGCGAAGCTTGCAGAGAAAGCTGGCATGGTAAAACCAACACTAACCTCTTTCTGTTTCTTTTTTAATTTGATTACAGGGTAGATATAGACATATAGTTTCTATGTTCTTGTTGGCCATGTGATCACTTGTTTGATTAAAGAAAAGAACTTTTTCAACATAGATAAAAACCTTATTTTATATTGTTTTTCTTGCCTGTTTTTTCTTTTGCATGAAACTCTTCCGGTTATCCTTTTGCCAAAGAACGCGTCTTTTGGCTTTTGAGAAGTGAAAATAGATGAGCATTATTGATGAGAAAGGGGGAAACTTTGAAATTGGATGTCTCCAGTTATGGGGCTCTTACTTTTCGGGTTTAGGAGAGGGGTAGTGATTTGTTCAAGGCCTTTTTCTGCATTTTAAATTTTTAAATATGAGATTGAGGATGGTAAATAAAACCATGAGAATGTAACCCCGTAGTTTGTATTGCTTGCAAAACTCATGAAAAATATGTTGTCTTGATTACTGCAAGTTTGGAAACTGTAAACTGATATCTAAATTTGTTTTTTCGGGGGATTGAAGCTCGATAACACAAATGCTTCTGTTAAGGGATTACAGTTGAAGCATCAAAGTAATGACAATATTTCTGAGAGCTTAGAGACTAAACCGGAAAGCTCAAATGTTACACTTGAGAAGGTGGAATCAGAGCCTAAAAGTCAAGCAAAATCAATCAAAGTTTTCTCAAGAAAGTTAGCAAAGACCACAGGGAGTGTGAGACGTTCTCAACGTCTTCTAACTGTTGTGCCTCAGGAAAGCCAGGATGTCAACCGTGTGATTAGAGAGATAGTTCTTAGTGACACCGACGAAGAGGTTGAACCTACAGATGAACTGCCACAGGCTAGTTTGAGTAAGGAAAACTGGGAATCAAAAGTTCACTATTTGAGTAAGGAAAACTTGGAATCAAAAGTTCACTATCTTGAACAACTTTTAGAGAGTCAACAGAAGGCCTTAGATGCATTATTGTCCAAGGCATGGAACCCACTCTCCTAATGTTGTGTTTCTCATGCTTCTGATTTCTATTTTCTACATCATTGATGTCATGTTTATTGATTTTGGAGCAGGCAAAACTGAGACCACTGTATGGTGGAAGCTCTGGTATTGTAGATATTTCGTATAAAGGCCTTTACATAGAATCCCGAAAGAAGGTTATGTATAGCTAGTATCATCATGTCTTGCTTACCATTTTGCTAAAAGTTCTTACCTGTCTTGGTTATCTTTATTTCTTTGTTATTTGTAGGTTGAAGATTTATTGGAGAAAAATAATCAGCTGACCAATAAGTTGGAAAATGCTCTAGGAAAACTTGAAGTTGTATGCTTTTTGACTTCCACAATTTGATGCTTTCTGCTGGTTTATGTTTTTAATTGAGTGTGATCTTAATTGCTGTTATCGAAAAGAGGATTTGCTTCTTCTGCATCTGAGTCTTTTTATCTTCTGCAAGCTCTAGTTGAATGCATCAGAATAATTTAAAGGAACTATTTTAAAATAAGTTTAGGTGTTCCATGAGTTATTAAAATCAATTCCATCTTTTGGCCAGTGTCATACATTAGCATTGTAATGGACTATTCTCCAAATTATTTCAATAACAGTCAATGCAAATCATAGAATCAACTGAAATTTTATGTCGAATAATGCAAAGATAGAATCAATTGAAATTACTATCTAATCGTCACTTTTGAAGTAGAGGTTAGGTAATAGGATTCAGACATGCATGCTTTATTATGGTACTGTAGTAATTTTGTCCACAAGAATGAGGGCATAAACAACTCCTTTGTTTTTGGAAAGTAAAGAGAAACAAACCCTTAATTTTACTTCTTTTCTGCAGTATGAGAAACAAAATACTGTATGCTTTGAAATGTTGGAGAAGTGGAAAGATATGCTTGTGCTTTCGAGTCTTACAAAAGCACATGAAGTAGCAGTTAATGCATCATCTGAAGCAATCCAAGGCGCTCTTACTGCATTGGACCCTGGCGTCCAACTCAAGAATTCTGCTAAGAGAACAAGACTTTCCTCAGACACTGGAAAGCACTGATTTATGTTTGTGTTTCCAAGTTTCTCATGTTTCATGTCTAAGTTTCTGTACTCTAGGTTCACATCGATGTTTGTGTTTGTCACAGAGATCGTAATGTATGTCAAGATGTGGGCATGCTCCCTATCCGTTATTGATATATCCCACAGGACTGTGACCTGACAAGCAGTTTTGTGGACAAATGGAGCAACTTGTTATAGACTCAATTTGTGTACTTTAGGATGTTTGAAGATGAGAGTTACATGCTGGAAATTTAGTTTTACATCAGTTTGAGTTAATAACTGGAAGCATCTCACTTAATTAACTAATGAATGCCTTTTCAGGCAATCGTATGTGGCTCCATTTGTCCTTAGAACTTTTAATTTAGTGGAGATGGTCTGTTTATAAGCTTTTAAGGAAAAGGGCTTGTTTCTATTTCAGAAAGAAGAAAACAGACAGTTCTGGGATGACACCTTAACGAGCAAAGAGAAGAAAATTGTTCCAAGTTCCAAAAGTCACACTTGCTTATTATTTTCACACTTGCATTCAAAGACAATATACAACACCCCAAAATTGGGAGGATATACACAAATTACTTATATAAGCCTCCAAGTTCAAATCTAAAATTGGGAGGATAGCAGATATCCATGAGCTACCGCATTATATCCTGCTCGTGTAAAGTTTAGTTTGGAAGTGAAGCTGAATACTGAGTCAGATGATTGAAGTATTCGGCAATTAGATTCTTCAACAACGACTGCTATTCTTTTTCAAATAACTCATCAAGACAAGCAGAGAAGCCAAATATATTTGTCTGAGGGGTTTCTGCCTCTCCCTTATTATCCGCATTATGTGCCTCTTCGGCTGTAGGACTTGGAGAAGAAAAATCCAAGCATATTCCGCGTATGATTTGCTCATATGATGCAGAGAGATCTTGAGTGGTAAGTTGGTGGTACTCCACAAGCTGGCGAAGGCACTGGTTTTCTCTTACAAGGTTTGCGTTTTCATTAGCTAACCTTGATTTTTCTGCAAGCAATGCCTCCATTTGAAGCCTCATCTGTAACAAAAACCAGTCTTGATTAACAATTCATACTCCTAGCAGGTTCTACTGTTGATTCAACAAGTTTAACATAATTGTTCAGAGATTGATTTTAACATTCTTACCATCATCTAATGAACTTTATATAAGCAAAAAGCGGTTTTTCATAATATAGAAAGAGCTTTACCATCTCATCTTCTTCAGGTCTAATGCCATCGGCAAACCCTTCTCTGAGTCTGCTGTTCTCTTCTTCAAGCAGAGCACATCTTTCTTGTAGAAAACATAAATCAGATTTGATGGACTTCAATTCCCTAGCAAGTGAAGCAGCTTTTGATGCCAAGGAAATTGCAAGCTGGGAAAGACATCCAATGATTGCCAATCAGCAAACATTTAAAGCCTAATAATAATAATAATAATAGATGAGATTACAGCATACAAAAAGAAGAAACCAACATTTTTGGCCTTCTTAAGCTTCCTAGCTTTGGGACTTTGGTCATTTTCCTTCTTTGGTTCATTTCCTTGATCCACATCACCATCATCACTTGAATTAAACTTCCTTTTCAAACCTTTCCTTCTCTCTCCTTCAGCTTCCTCAAGTTGTTGCTCTTCTGCATACCCTTCTGGAGTCTCCGAACTCTTGAGGTTGCAGTGGAACATTTCACTCAATGTGGGTGGTTCTGCCAAAGTTCTAGCTCCCTGAAAATATAAATAACCGAGGCAAATTGAGTTCATTGAAGTTTGAATGGTCAAAATACAGTCGGATGGGAACTAATTGTCCTTGATGCAAAAATATTACAGATACGAATTTGCAAGATCCAAATCTGCTCTGACTGATAAACCACATCTTTTATCTCTTTAAAGAAGCTTGCAAATGAAAAGAAAGGAAGTGATATCCTCTTGTGCATGAAAATTTTGACCCTAAAATCACAGAAACCTAAACTTTTGATACTCTTGGCCCAATTCGACAAGTAGTAAACAAGTTTCAAAGGTTAAACTGGAGCTTGAGTTTACCTGAAGAGCGCTGTCAATATTGTTGGAGAGCTTAGAGAGAGTGTGGGCAATGGAATCAAACCCCCTAAGCAAAAGCAACGAGTCCTCTTTCATTTTCTTAGATCTATTCGACACTTCTATGCTCTAAAAAATTTGAGAAAGAAGATTACTTTATAAAGGTCCCCAAATCCTGAACCAAACTGGACCAGAAAAATCAGAACTTGATTTGAAACTCACATCTTTGTCCAGATCGCCTAGTCCTGTTGCGACCTTGCTCTGTCTATCTTCCAGCAACGCATCGACTCGGTTCCTGAGAGCGATCCAAAAACACTTGTCCGATGATAGGTTGGCGAGAGGAGAACCCATCAAACCTGTGTCCTGCAAGCAAAAATCCAACGTAAACGACATGCAACGCAGAAAGCTTACAAATTTGTGACAGCAATAAGTGGTAAGAAGACGAGAAAGTACATGGCTGACGTTAGAAGGGGATGGTGAATCCGCAGAAGCTGCCATTGAAGAGGAAGTAATAAAAGAGGAAGCAAGAGTTTCAACGGCTAGTTTTGATGAGGAAATGGAAACTGATGATGGGGGATTTTAAAAGAGACGCACAGGCCACTTGGAGGATCATTAAAGTAATAGTGCTTTTGACGCGCCAGGTGGGGCTATTCAAGGATCCAATGGTCCTGATTTATCCGAGAAGACTTCTGTACTGGCTTCAAGAAAACCCAATTAATAATAGAATAAAAGGTTAAGGTTATGTTTGGTTGAGGGGTTGAGAATGAAAAGAGATGGAACGTAACATGCTTTCATCATTTAGTTGAAGGTTTCATAATGAAATGGAATGGAATGGGATAGAAGCGGAGGGTTTCATATTACATCCGAAACAGTGAAAATAAGAAACCTCCGATTCGGAGGATTTAGGATGGAACGTAAACTAATAAATATATACTACCTAATATACCCTCAATAATTTTTCGTAATACCAACTATGAC
>JANZXR010000009.1:19348589-19378780 GCA_027575705.1 Erythroxylum echinodendron
AAATATTTTTATATAATTAATAAAAAATTAATAAAATTAATAAAAATTTTATTAATAAAAATAAAAATATATAAAAATTACTCTTTAATTGTTTGTATATATTTCTATATAAATAAATCATTTTTAAATATAAATGATATAGAATATAATATAATATAATACATTAAATAATTAATAATAATATTTTATATAGTTAATAATAAATTATATATAATAATAAAATAATAAACTTTCTAGAATAATCATTCTAATATAAGGGGTATAATAGTCATTTATTATACATTACATTCATCATCCAAACAGCATTTCATTACATTACATTATGAACCCTTTCATCCTTTCCAAACAACGTATCACTATATTACATTCCATTCTATTATAAACCGTTCCATTCCGTTCTCTTCCGTTCCATTAATTAACATCCAACCAAACAGGCCCTAAGATGCTTTTGATGGAGAGGTTAAGACAACGTCGTTTGTAGCCTCCACGGGTGGTACAATTTGTGATTGCCATGGACAGTGATACGGGGGGTTTCTACAACACATTTGTAGTAGCTTGCCTCTTACGGGCGAATTCTGGGGAGTCTATTCGGGCCTTAACATGGCTTAGTCATTGGAGTATCGCTGTATCATGATCGAAGTGGACTCTTTAGAAGTCATTAATCTTCTTTCCTCTTCCAACATAGTGAGTGACGAAAATACTTTTTTGTTGGCAGATACCAGCAGGTTACTCTACAGAAATTAGGAGGTACAACTTCAGCACGTACATAGAGAAGGTAACTAGTGTGCAGACAACCTGGCTTCCCTCGCACTTCTCACCAGTCCAAGCATCCATATACTTCAGGAGCCTCTGTTACCAGTTCTAGATTTTATTCAACGAGACAAGCAAAGAGTTATGTGCCACAGAGTTATCTGATAGCCTAGTTTTGTTTACGTTTTGAGTATTTCCCTTTGTAAACCCAAAAAAAAAGATTAAGATGTTTTCTTTTTGTAATTTTACTCATTTTTCTAAAATAAACATTATTTTAAATTATGTCGAATATATTATATGGTATTAAAATGTTAAAAATAATTTTTAATAAAATTTTATAGAGTTATTTAAATATGGTTTTATTATTAATTTTATTACATTTTCAATAATTAAAATAACAATAACAATCAGTAGAAATCTCACTGAGATACAAGATTTGAGAAGGTTTAATAGTACGCAACCATACTCCTAACTAGTAAAGAGACAGCTTCCAAATAACTCACATAAATGAAACATGTTTAATAATTAGTCATGCAATAATTTATATTAAAATAATTTAACAAATTATTATTAAATATTTTTAAATAAAATTTATAGAAAAAAATTTCACTGTTTGTACATTAATAAGACTTCCTAATTGTTGAGAAACGAATGAATAAGTTTTTTAACTCTAATGACCTGTTTGGTTCAAGGAATAGAATAGATAAGGAATAAAATGGTTATTATGAGGAATAAAATAGAATGAGTATTATTTTGTTTGGTTTACTGTTAAAGAATTTCTATACCAATGTTTGGTTTAAAAATAAAAACTTAGAATGACAAAAGAATAACAAAAAAAGATGAAAATATCCTTATTATTATTATTATTAAATTCTTTATTATTATTAATTTTCTTCTTAATAATAATAATATTATTATCATCATCATCATCATCATCATCATCGTCATCATCATCATCATCATCGTTGTCGCCGTCATTATTAATTTTTTAATTATTATTATTCTTATTAATTTTATTATTCGTGTTATTAATAATTATTATTATTGTTAATTTTTACTAATTATTATTATTATTATTATTATTATTATTATTATTATTATTATTATTATTATTATTATTATTATTATTATTATTATTCCTCATCGTATAGAATAGCTAAAGACAAGATATAGTGTTCTTTAGCTATTCCCCATGATTAAGGAATAAAAAAACCTCATAACAGTTATTCTCCCTCACTTTTTCTAACCAAACACAAAAATACTTAAATGCTAGGAATACAATAGAAGTAGAATTTCTATTCCATTGAACCAAACATACCATAAGATGTTGAACTTTTCAGGATTTTGGTTTGCTTCTTCTTCCTGATCAAATGTGGAATTAGACTTCAATTTTAGAAGGGGTTGGGAGCTTTTAAAGAACCTTCATTGAGTCATAAGTTAAAATATCGAATAGCCAAAAACTGGTTAGCTCTTAAAACATTAGACACAATTTTTTAACCAAAAGAGAGCTAAAGTCTTCACTTGCTCCTCATCCTCCTTCCTCTCTTTGCTTCTCTTCTCCAACCATCCAGCTTTCTTCACCTTCACATTTTTCCTCAGCTTTCTTCAAATCTTGTACTACCCTCCTCCTTCTTTCTCTATATCCCCTTCTTTCTTTACATGAACCAAAGTGCCAAGAATTTTGAATAACATTAATCAAGTAGTGAGGGTAAAAGTCCATAGATTAGTTTGATGAGATTCCTGAAGAATCACAGCCATTATCATCGCAATATTATCAACTTATTCCCTTGTATGAATGTCAAATGCATATCTCCAATGGTTGTCTGCAAATTCCTTGATTGCAGGAATTCATTAGCTTAGACATAGTTTTCTTTCCTTGTATAGCTTATTCAATCATGTATATATTCAACTATTGAAAGGAATGAAAGAAAGTGTTTTGGCTCTTTCTTAAATCTTAACATGGTATCATAGAATTAACTTTCTTCTCTACAATTTCATTCTATTCAAACATCTCCAGCTTCCTTTATCATGACAAATACCAATTTTTCTCTTGATTCAAAAACTTCAAGTGCTTCACATAATCAAGAAAATGTTTCTGTTGATCAAAACTTGCTCTCTCCTTACACCATCCATCCATCAGATAATCCAGATGCCATCCTTGTGTCCAAACCATTGACTGGGGACAATTATTATAACTAGTCTCACGCCATGAAAATGGCTCTAAATGCTAAAAACAAATTCGATCTTGTAAATGGGACCTTGTCACGGCCCTCCACTACATCCCGAGATTACCCACTATGGGATCGTGCAAACGACGTGGTGGTATTATGGATACTGAACTTGATCTCACCAGACATTGTAGATAGTATCCTATGTGGCTCATCTGCTTTCGAGATATGGAAAGACTTAGAAGAGCGCTTCTCACAAAGCAACGCACCTCGTATCTTTGAACTCAGTCGTGCTATTGCCAAAAATCAATAAAGTACATCTTCCATAATTATCTATTGCGGTAAACTTAAATCATTTTGGGATGAATTATTTGAATTGTCCAAGGTTAGTCCCTACACATATGGTACATCCAAATCCATATCTCAATTTGAAGCTCAACAACGCTTAATGCAATTTCTAATGGGTTTGAATGAAGCTTATGGTGCACTCAGCAATCAAATTCTCCTTATGGATAATCTACCATCTGTCAACAAAGCTTATAGCCTACTTCTGTAAGAAGAATGACAACGAAATCTTCTTTCAATTCCCAAACCCCTTACAGAAACAACAACTCTGGTTGTTTCACAAAAAACAAAATATGGAACTCAGTCTAATACTTAAACCCAGAAATTTTGTCGCTATTGCAAGAAAAATAATCATACTATTGAAGAGTGCAACAAATTAAAATATAAGCAGAAGAAACAAGGTGTTCTACTTCCACGTCTTCTCTACAGGGATGATCTCGTGCTTCTCACTACACAGCCAATGCTTCAGGCACACAAAGTAAGATAACTGATGGTAATGTTGGTCCTTCTAATGAGACTTATATAACTCCAAAACTCACTCAAGAGCAAGTCAACAAGCTACTCAGTCTCATCCCTTCAGGTAGTTCATAAACTGCGACAAATTTAGTAGGTATGTCTCTTGCTTTTCTCACCAAGTTTTTAAAATTATGGGTCATTAACAGTGGAGCTCCAGACCATATGATTTCAGATCAATCACTTCTAACTTCCTCTACTGAATTTGCCACTCCTCACATGGTCACCTTACCTGATGGTCAAAAAGAACAAATCACTCATATTGGTTCTACTAAAATAAACTCTACTCTAAATGTTGATAATGTTTTATACATCACGTCTTTCAAGCACAATCTACTTTCAGTAAGCAAGCTCACAAAAGTGTTAAATTGTACTGTTATTTTTTACCATGATAGATGTGTTTTGCAAGACCTGTCAACAAGGATGGTGATTGGTTTGGGTAAGGAACAAGATGGTCCATACATTTTTGAACCTGATTTCAACAACACTTACTCAGGACTTTCACTTTCCTCAAAGAACTTCGACTTATGGCATTGGCGTCTCAGTCACATATCCTCTGTGAGACTCCTCCATCTATCCAAAAGTAGTCCTTGCATTTCTTTTTCAAAAATTTGCATGTGTCATATTTGTCCTCTTGCAAAACAAACTCGGTGCAGTTTTCCTCTTAGCTCGATTTCTAGCACAACTATTTTCCAGTTAATTAATATCGATATTTGGGGTCCTTATAATGTTTCCTCTCATATTGATGCTCATTATTTCTTGACCATAGTTGATGATTTTTTGCGAACTACATGGGTTTATTTGATGCAACACAAATCTGAGACTAAACAAAATATTAAAGCTTTTATATCCCTTGTTAAAAAAATCAACACAAATGTCAAATTCAAAAACTTAGAACTGACATTGGGGTTGAATTGTTTGTTTATGATCTTCAACAACTTTTTCAATCGGAGGGCATCTTGTATCAATCTAGTTGTGTCGGTACCCCTCAACAAAATGGAGTGGTCGAATGCAAACATATACAATTACTCGAGGTAGCTCGTGCTTTATGTTTTTAAGCACATATCCCATTTAAGTTTTGGGGAGAGTGTGTCCTTACTGTCGCGTACCTTATAAATCGAATTCCATCCCCGCTCTTATCCGGATGCTCTCCTTATGAAATTTTCTTTGGCACCAAACCTAAATATGATAATCTCCGTGTTTTTAGGTGCCTGTGTTTTGCTTACAACATTCCTAAAAGAGATATATTTGATGCTCGCTCTAACCCCGGAAATTTTCTAGGCTATCCTTTTGGTCAAAAGGGATGTCGCATCTATGATATTAACTTGAATAAGATTTTTACTAGTCAAGATGTTCAATTCTTTGAGACTATTTTTCCTTTTGAGTCTATCCCAAAATCTCCCTCTAATCCTAATCAAATTCTTCCTTTACCAGGCAATGGCATTTCTTTATAATCAAACACTCTTTCCCAAAACCAAGATCTACATGAAAACAACCCACCTGACAACTCCACCTTTCAAGAGTCTTCCCTAACACCAACCTCACCATCCCATGATACCACCTTAGATGAATCCATAACCATCCCCCCTTGGCGATCTACTCGCCCCTATAAACCACCAACTTACTTAAAAGATTTTCATTGCTCAAATATCACAACCTCAAAGTTCCCACAAAACCAAGATTCTCCCTCAATGACACCTTCCTCATGTATGCATTTTCCTCTTTCAAAGTACTTAAATTACGATAGATTCTCTTCATCCCATTGTTCCTTTTTAGCTACTATCACTAACGTTATAGAACCTAGAACTTTCTCGTAAGCTGTCAAATCACCACAGTGGAGGGATGCTATGGCCAAAGAACTTCAAGCCCTTGAAACCAACAATACATGGACCATAACAAACTTACCAACTAGAAAAAAGCACATTGACTGTAAGTGCGTATACAAAGTCAAATACAAATCAGATGGCACAATTGAGCGATACAAAGCTCGTATAATTGCAAAAGGATACACTAAACAAGAAGGAATTGACTATCATAAGACCTTCGCGCTAGTTGCCAAACTAGTAACAGTACATTGTCTGTTAGCCATTGCTGCAATAAAAAGATGGAATCTTCTCCAATTGGATGTCCATAATGCCTTTTTACATAGGGACCTTTCTGAAGAGGTATACTTGACCATTCCACCTGGATTCTCTCGTCAGGGGGAGAACCAAGTCCGTAAGTTGAATAAGTCCCTTTATGGACTTAAACAAGCTGGCTGAAATTGGTTCCAAAAATTTGTCGATGCATTTCTAAACATTGACTTCACTCAATCTAAGGCAGACTATTCCCTATTCTTTCGTACACAAGGTAATGCTCAATTTTCATTTTAGTATATGTAGATGATATTGTTATTACGGGCATTAACAATGCAGGTGTTGAGAATCTAAAGGCTTATCTTAATACCAAATTCAACCTCAAAGAATTAGGTCCCTTGAAATATTTCTTAGGCATCAAAGTTGCACGCTCATCTCAAGGTATATATCTTTCTCAAAGAAAATAAATGTTACAAATTCTTCATGATTTAGGGCTATTAGGAGCTCGTACGGTTGACTTTCCAATGGAACAACACTTAAAGCTCATAAACTCATATGGCACTCCACTTGATGATCCTTCTCGTTATCGTCGTCTAGTTGGACGCTTGATGTATTTGATAATAACATGCCCTGACATTGTCTATTGTGTGCAAATTCTAAGTCAGTTTATGAATGAGCCACGAAAACTACACATGAATGCTGCCACTCGATTGCTTCGGTATCTCAAAGGGACTCCAGGCCAAGGCCTTTTATTATCTACTTCTAGCTCTCTCCAACTAATTGCCTATTGCAACTCGGATTGGGAAAGCTGTCCAATAACTAAGCATTCTACCACAGGTTATTGTGTCTTCCTTGGCTCCTCTCCTATCTTATGGAAAACCAAGAAACAGGTCACCATCTCTCGATCATCTGCTGAAGCTAAATATCTACGAGATTCAATGGCTAAAATATCTCCTTCATGACCTTGGCATTGATCACCTGCAAGCTGCAACATTATTCTACGACAACTAAGCAGCCTTACACATCGCAGCTAACCCAGTCTTTCATGAGCATACTAAACATATCGAACTGGACTGTCATCTTATACGTGAAAAGATACAAGATGGGTTGATTGCTCCTTCATTTTTCCCTTCATCTTCTCAACTTTCCAACATTTTCACTAAACCTCTTGGCAAAGATGCATTCCTTTGAATCGTTAGCAAGTTAGGCGTGTCGAACCTACACTCTCCAACTTGAGGGGGAGTGATGAGATTCCTGAAGTATCAAAGTCATTATCATCACAATATTATCAACTTCCCTTGTATTAATGTCAAATGCATATCTCCAATAGTTGTCTGCAAATTCCTTGATTGCAGGAATCCATTAGCTTAGACATAGTTTTCTTTCCTTATATAGCTTATTCAATCGTGTATATATTCAACTATTGAAAGGAATGAAAGAAGGTCTTTTGGCTCTTTCTTAAATCTTAACATTGTTTTCAAGGAGTTTATATATAAAAAACTTTAACTTTTGTAAAAATTAATGCAATTAACACTCTTCCCTTGCATTTTAAAATAGACAATTAACACATAGAATTTACAGTTGATTTATAGGATTGAACATGTACGAGAAACCCATTATCAAACTGAAACAAACTCTAATATTAAGTTGAATTCTATAATTTTTATATTTGAAAGAGATTTTGTAAATTTGACAAAAAGTGCATGTGCATGAACTAAATTTCAAATAATTTATATTTAAAAAATAATTCCCTCTTCAATCTTAAATATTAAAATGTTGAATTCCGAATCTCTATTTTGTATACTAAAGTCTAGTTTTAAAAAGCTTTAAATTTGTAGTCTCATACTCAAGTCAGAATATAAAATGGACCTATTTTTGAAATTTAAATTCGATTTGTTACAAAAATTTTAAAGTTGAACCCAACTTACAATTTCATATCATTTAAAAAATTTAACAGTTATATAAAATATAATTGTGACAAGCAAGCATTGATTTATGTTTTAAAATATAAAATTACATTAAATTAAAATAAAACTATTTAATCATTTTTCAAATAAAAATAAACGTAAACATTTTTTAAAATAAAATGTAATTTCAGGAAAGTTATATAATAAAAGTTAAATCAAATAAATAAATATAAAATTGTGTAATTTTAATAAGATTTAAATAATATAATATTTATTTAAACATCAAATATGTTCTAATTCATCAATATCATCTTTGTCTCTTTCATCTTCACTCTAAGAAGAATCATAATCTTTTATTTTAATAAATAATTAAAATAGTATAAGCATCTTTGAAATATAAACAAAATAAATCATAGTTAGTTATTTACGATAAATTACCTAAAACAAGTCCTTTTGCATTTATTCAACTCTCAAAATTGTTGGCCTAGTATTGTAGCCAATGAGTTCGACCCAATTTAAATAAGCTTCAAACTGGACCTAGAATTTTTTTTTTTTTTTAGGTTTAAGGTCTAGCTCTAGCCCTTTGGCCTTGTTTGATTGAGACTCAAACCTCATGTTTAAATATGACATGAAGCAACATTATTTTTCCTAAGCAAAACGACATTGTTTCACATACAAGATGTTGAAGTCACTGTGTTCATGTGAAATGGCGTTGTTTTGTTAAACCATAGTAAAATGACGATGTTTTGTATAGACCTAAAGTCCCTCTCCACACCAGCAGTAGTGAATGTTACTGCTCCTCTATTTAACAACTCCCTTTTGACTAGTCCTCATTTGCCTTCCTTTGCTTCTCATCTTTATCGAGTGCTGACTCACTACACCAGCTACCCTCTACTCCTTGCATTCTTAGTTCCTTCACTCCTCACCTTTGCCTTAGTCTTCCCTTCAATTATAAATTGCTCATGGTCTATCCCCCTTGCAAAATATTTTAAGAAAAACTCCCTTTGGTGCTTTACTTTTAGAATAAATGGTTTTATCTAAAATAGGATACATATGGTATCTGAAATTTGAGACTGTTTATTTATAAAATACATATTTTAAGGTCTAAAGACAGAACATATTAACTTGAATTTGATATTAGGTTTAATATTGATGAATTAATATTATTGCCCAATATTGGAGTCATATGACTTTGTTATGTTATGTCTACTATTATCGTTAGAATGAATATTTGACTTGTTATCTTTTCATGATTAAACAACTACAACACCATTAAAAAAATCTTCATTCAAGTATTGAAAAGTTTGTTTCGAAGTTAGTGTTCCTTTTTTGAATGTTGAATACATAGAATTCCTTTCAAAGCATGTGTGTCATCACTATATGAAAGCATGTCTCATCTTCCTCATTATGTGTTTTTCATATTAAGTCACCTTCTATAATTTAATGCCTACATTACTTTTATTCTTTTCCTGTTTCAAGCAAGTATTTCTATAATATTGTTAGTTGATAACCATAATAAATGTACATCCTATCTTATTTGAACCTATATGTTTTTTAGAATAATTAATGGTTGCTTCAAGCATCAACTTATACTAAAACATGAAGTGTAGTGAATGAACTTAAGATGGTAGAAATGTTTATGATAAACCATCCCAAGCATGCTCGAGACTTTAAGAATAAACAATTAAATTTGTAGTTATAGCTTTTGATGATGAACATTGGTTACTATGTCCTACTAATTCTCATTATATATGTTTCTAAAGAAAAAATGAAAAATATAACATATCTTTTTTCGGGTAAGCTTGATTCTTTGCTTTAGTTTTGCTGGACTTATGATTTTCCTTTGATGAGATTTATGGGTGTGAAAATCTGATGCCATCAACTTTTCAAAATTAAGGTTGGAAGATTTCTTTACAATGTTATATAGTTTGAAAGTTATAAATATTCTCCTTCTTTTGTATATGTATTGGAATGAATACAACCTTATATACTATAAAGGTGCACTAATTTTCTAACACATTGGCGAGGTTGAACAATTATTGGGTTTCCCATACAAAATACTTAGTGTCCTTTGAACTTTAATTTGTAATAAGTATTAACTCATTATGATTAATTTTTCTATTACCATAAAAGTTGAATTGGTGATCAATTATTAAATACTATTCAAGATCCCCTTTTCCTGTTTTAATAATACAATTAACCCAAAAGGTCGGTGAATTGATTGATGACAAGTCTTATCTATAGGTTCGTATATGATAATGATAATTGGTTTTTTTTACCCTTTCTAAACTATAAGGTTAGATTTTTTCTTTAACATTTAAGCCTAATATTAAAAGTCATTATATACACACATCATCATCATCCACATGCATGGTATGGTAACTAAGAACTCATGCATAAATGCATAACAATATTCCTTTTTTGCTTTGGCTTAATGTGATGTTTGTTTCATGTAAGTGTCCATGAATAACTTATATGTTCATATATTTTGATTATTTCAGATGGATGAGTGTATTCCTTTAGTAGAAAGATCTAATATGTTATCAGACAATATACCATTTAAAAGTTCTAATTTAGTACTAAGTGAATAAATGATTTAGGTTGAAGAAACAAGTTCATTCAGAAGTGATGTTTCGAATCGCTTTAATAAGACTAAATTAAGGGATGGAGATGAAAAGGCTTATGTAAATATTATCACAAGATGTTGGCTTGGAGTTCTAAAGATCGAACCTCTCATTTGTAGAAACACATAAAATCGTGCAACAAAAAGGAAATGATATTAAAAGGTTAAACATTTTTAAACCCTAACGTATTGAATGGGAAGAATGAAATAACTTCCACATTTTATGACAATAGCAAATCAAAGTTTTTTATAGGTAAGACGATCATTGGGAAAGAACAATCACTCTCTATTGTCGATAGCAAAAAATTAAAGATGATGCTTACCTCACTTCAACTGACCTTTACGATTCAATCCAAATTCAAAACACTACGAAGAAAAACATTTTCAAGATTTATGACGATTAAAAGAAATAAATATTAAAGATGTTGTCAAGTATTCAAGGACGGGTAGTCATCACATCAGATATGTGGATGATTAAAAACTAAAAGAAAGGTTATAAGGAAATGACAACATGCAACATTGACAATAATTAGATTTTATGTAGTTGAGACTGTGGTAATTTATATTCTTTAATATTATTATCATTTATGTATTTATTTATTATTTTATTATTAATATTTGTTTATATTTTTAAATGAAAATTTTATTTACATTTTGATGTCGCATATAAGTGAAAGGTTGGCAACCAGGTTAGTGAAGTGCTTAATGGATTGGAACATTAACACCAAGCTCTCAACCATAACTCTTAATAACTATAGCATAAATGACACAATAATAGAAAATTAAAGAAAAAGTTGTGGGTTCGGATTTTATTGATTAGTGGAAGGTTATTTCATATGCATTATTTTATGTATATTGTGAATTTGATTATGAATGATGGTTTAGAGGTGATAAAATAAATGGTTGAGTTGATCTAGAATAGCGTAGTGTATTGGAATGCAACACCCAAAAGAGTGAAAAAAATTTAAAGAAATTGCACAATAACTATGCATTCTGTGCACAAAGAAATTGATTTTGGATTCTCCTACTACATGGAATTCGAAATTCAGGATATTGGAATTAGCAACCAAGCATGTTAAGTTGTTCAATAGGATAAAACAAAGAGGTTCTCAATGTACTTATCTACCGACAGAAGAGAAATAGGAGTTAACTAAAGCATTTTGTGTAAAGTTAGAGATATTTTATAATGTTACTTAGTTATTCTTAAAAACAAAATATCCAACTTTGCAAATATGCTTTAGTAACATATTTGAGAATAAATGAGCTTTATCTAATTGGATATTTAATTCCAGTGAGGTGATCTAAGTTATAGAAAAGCAAATGATGGGAAAACTCAATTTTTATTGGCATATGATCAAATAAACTATGGCAGTCATTTCTATATTGGACTGAGATATAAGATGGAGGAGCTATATCTTTATTATGAAAATTTGTATAGTGTTTATGCTCAAGAGCATGTTGATATTATTACATAATTCTAGTATGATATGTTTAATGATTATTAACTACAACTAGGCAAAGATCAAGATCCCAATAGTTTTGTATCAGCTTCAACTTCAACTTTGTTTATTGTTCATATAACTACTATGAGTCTTGAATTTACATAATACATTAAAAAATAGCCAGGACTTCTTACTGTAGGATGGAGTTGAACAATTGTTTGGAGGTAGTTATTGTGCTCAAAGTTGAAAATGTTCAATTTCATGTATTGATATGGTGGAAGACAAATGGAAATGTTTTTTCTAAATATGCAAGCAATTGCATAAGACCTCTTAGCAATTCCAATATCTACTATTGTTTTGGAGTTTACTTTTAATCCTGGCAATAGGATAATTAGTCCTCCACATGCTCTAGTTCAATGGTGATAAAATTGTTAGTCCTCATTATGCTTAACTTCATCCTAATACTGTGGTAGCCCTTTTTTTTGCCCGAGGTCAATTAGGTGATGATGATATTCAAAGTATACTCTATTCTTTATCATATATTAGTTTTGTTTACCTTAATATTTTAACAATCATATATTTATTATCTTATAGTCTTTTTTATATTGATATATGTACAGAGACTAGTCTCTCAACTGAAAATTTCTTCAAAAAAATATTCAAGATGAAGGTATATTTAATTGTTAATTATCATATATTAAATATTCATTTAATGGAATTATTGCATAATCTAGCATAATTTAAATTATAATAATATTTCTACTTGTAGATGACATAATGTGAATTAATGATGATCCTCATTATAACAATTAACTGGCCCTTTTCCTTTACTATGGATTTGTTTTCTTTAACCATTACTTCTCAATTTACCATGTTTCATATTATTGCTTTGGTTTTTCAAAACTGAAGATATAAATCTTTACTTGTGTGGTTTTATGCAAGTTAACAAACACAATTATATATATTGTTGTCTTTTCCTGTTAGCTCAACTTTAATCCCTAACTATAATTGATGTTTTTAAATCATTTTTCATTTGGATCATAATAGCGCTATGATCTTGAAAAACAATATGATTTTGAAAATAACATATGGACACTTGTTGCATATACAGACTCATGAATTGGTATCATTCTTTGATATTTTGAATGGAAGAAGCACCATTTTAGTAACAAAAAAGAGATAAGCTTTTAAAGTAACATTGATTTTTAAAAAAAACTAAGCAGAATACATTTAATTATTTTTTCCAAAAGCAAGATATTGGACTTACCAATATTGATTTAATAAAGAAATGAAATGTATATGGATTCCTTAGTACAATTGAGATTAATTTGACAAAAATGAGTAATTTAGAAGACTCAATGCTATATTTAAAAATTGAAGTTAAGGCCTATAATATTAGGCTTCTTTGAAATGAATGAGTTATCAAATATTTTTTATAAAATGACACATATTAACTTTTTTATAAAATTGAGTATTACGATAATAAAGTACGTTATAAAATTTTCTAAAAATCTTTTTTCTTTTAACAAATATATTTACCAATTGATATAGTATATTTTTATTGAATATTTTTAAATTTATATGTACAATAGGAGAAATTCATTAATATATCTAAAATAATTATCCACATTTTTATAAAATATTTAAAAATAAGTAAAATTCATGTTATATATCATCCGTAGTTTTAATTAATTAAAATTTGGATGAAATATTTTATTAAAAGATACTTAATTTTTAGATTAAATAAAATAATATAAAATTAAACAATTAAAAAAGCGCTTGGCCCTAAAGCTTGATTAGGCTTGCATATCTTGAGGCTTAGTCCTGCCCAACCTAACCCATTGCCAATCTTACTCAAAGGTAACGGGAGATTCTATTGTATTTAATTTAAGTGAATTAGGAGATCGAAATTACAATTTTTTAGTCAAACTAGAAACATATTTTAAAGGCATTATAAAAATAGGAAAGAATATCAAAAGATCTTTAGCTAATATATTCAAAGTAATAAATCGTTAGAAGTTATATTTAATATTCTAATACATCAAAGTCACTATCTTGATTTATGATAAACTATTTCAAATAAATATCTAATTTAGATTGCTTAAGTTGAGAATGAAACGTTGACTTCAAATACTTTTTATAATAAGATTCCTAAGAGCTCCCAATTATTTTATTATTATTTGAGATAAAAATATATTTAAAATTTTGAGTAATATTATCCTCTCTATTACTTATGTAAGACTAAGTATCATGAGTAAAGTCTTCTTCTCTTATTCAATAAAACTATTCATAGTGGAATTGTCATAAAATATCAACAACATCAACATTTAATATGAATCCCATTGATACGCAGGGTCTATGGATATCCAATAATACGTAGTCTTACTCCTAACTAGTAGAGAGGTTGTTTCAAAAATGTCATAAAGTATAAAGTAGCAAAAGTGAAGATAAGCCAATATGTAGCACTAGTCAAAAACAATAATGATAATAGTAAAGAGTATTTTGACTAATAGTTGTCGATTTTCTGTTGCATCTCATTGACCATACTAGCCATAAATGGAAAAGGTTTTCTGTAGCATCTTCCAAATGTTTATATACCCTTAGTGTAAAATTTTAAATTAAAGAAAATTTTATCTAATTATCCCCTGTAAATCAAAATATAGTTATAATACAAAGTACGATTGATCATAATATAGGTAGAGTTCCACCTTACATATACATCAATCCTTAATTTCTTCATGACATTCAATTGAAACTTTTAGAAGCCATCTCAAAGAATTAAAGTTTTGGAATAGAATTATTCAAATTCTTAAATCCATTTCAAATTTTAGCAATAGAATCATCAATCATTTTTATTCATGCTTACATAATAAGATTCAAAATATGACAAATACATCTACATGAAAATGTTGCCCATTGCAAAATAATGGACCATTTGTAGTAAGATGAAACTTGAGAAAGTTAGTTACATTGTCATTACAAGAAATATTGTCTAATAAGCTCGATAAGATCTTTTCATCAACTTTCTATTGAAAGAAGCAAAGAGTTATTTCATTGACAAATGATAATCCATTATAAGGAGGATTTAATTCTTTAAAAAGAATTATCCTTTTTTTGTAATTTTCACTTGCTATTAATAAAAGGAGTAGTAATGCATGCATATTCATCCTTTGAAACTTCAATTTCCAATTATCAAAAGTCAAGCAAATTAACACCATGAGATTTAAATAACTCGTAATTGATTCTATTTCCCGACCAATATAAAACGTTATATTAAGTTTGAAAACAACTTCGTAAATTACTTGATATGCTGAGGAATTGGGAGGGCTCGTTACATATCTAAATCCAAGTAATGAAAGTAAAAGGAAGATTATTAGCAATAAGTATCATGTAAATTGTCCAATGCAATTCAATATGATCACATTTCATATTTTTAATGCAAAAATACTATCAAATTTTGATATATTTCCAATCACATATTGATTTTTATCATTCTACTTTTTCATTAGACATTGCTCTAAATTATAAAATAAGTGGAAGTATCACTTGTAGCTTGAACATAAAATTGTTTCCCATAACAATTGCTTTAAGTTTTATGTTTGTTTCCCCTTCTTAGTTATAAAGCTCCATACAATAGGCCGCAACTTCTTTGTTTCCAATTGTGTTTGTGTTTTCATATAATAACCAAAACATGTCATCATTGTTAATTACATTAAAAATAATAAATTATTTTTATACAATAAAAATAAACTTATAATAATGAGAATTAAAATTAATCTTATTAAATAAAAATATCAATTTATGATCTAAATTTATACTACCTAACACTCCTATTTGTCATTATTACAAGGAATCGCTCCTTTGAGTTTAATGATGGTTATGTAAACTTGTTTAGCTACATCTTCATATTAGGTTTTCATTCATCTTTGTCAGTATATTGTAAGTATTGAAAGAAACAAAATACATTCAAGTCAATCACCAATTCGTTTGAAAATTGAAAATCCAAAGAAAAAGGGTAAATTATGAAATTTATTCAATTTTGTAACATTAATATGAATTTTAAAAGAGTTAAAATATTCTAGTTTCCAATTTTTTATAAAATTAACTTCTTGTTAACCACCCAATTAACAATGCTGACATGGCTTGGACACTTGGCAAATACGGTATATTAGTGTCATGTTAGAACTAACATTAAAATTAAAAAACAAAAATATGAAACCTATTCTTCCATCCCTAAAATACTACAAAGGCTAGCCTTTCCTTGACCCATATGAGAGCAAAACAACCTCATCAACATGCTCCGTCACTTCCCAAAACTCCTGGGTCTCCATCAAAGTCAGGCTCGTCAATGTCCTTAAGATTAGCTCCTCCAATTTAGGTTTCTTAGACTTTCTTGAAATAGCCCCTTCTTCGAAGAAGAATTGGGATTGATGTCATAATGATCAAAATTGAAGGACAAAAGAGAGGATGCCATTAGCTTCACAAATTAGAATTACCCAGATCAGTAAACTAGAAAATTGAAGAAAAAATAAAGCTAGTATAGTTGCTTATTGTATAAGACTAGCAGAGGTGAACAGCTCAATAAGAAAATTTCCTGTTGGTTGTAGCAACCCAAAAAGTGAAGAACTTCATCATGTTTTCATGGTTTAAGGTTTTGAGCAGGTTAATTTCACAATAAAACCTGTCAAGAGTTTCAAGACGCTTCAAGAATTTTACTTGATTCTATGCTACATTAATCCCAAGGTACTCTCATGAACTTTTAGCATGTACTTATGTATTAAAACCGACGACTGTTGCTTGTGTATAATGTTGAGTCTACTTTGATGGGCAAGACTGAGTTTTTGATGGGTTTGGGGTTTGAGTTCGCAGAGGTTAAGAAGATGGTGGTTAGGTATCCCGTCAACGACGCCACTGTCGCCAATGATCCCAGCTTGAACGGCCTGGCTCTTGCCCTTTCAACATTGACTACGACGTCCCCCAATAGTAAAGTGGGAAAACATTCCACACCAGTCACCGACATAAACAGCAGGAACGTCAGGAGAGGTCTTCCATCGGCATTTACTGTCAGTGGGTTTCTCATGGTCGAATAGTCCTCATTGATGTTAGGTAGAAGCAGCTGCTCTATGTGGTCTTTAAGTGAGAATACACTCACGAGTGGCTCTCAACTGTGTGTGGAGGTAAGAGGTGACCGTACAAGACAATCTTGTACTTACTTTTGATATTTCCTTTAGGGTTGATATCTGTTTTTAGTTATAGTTTGAATTGCGGTTAAACATCTTTTCCATGTCGTCTGTGAGGTATGAATCTCGTGGTTTAGACATCAGTTGAGGTTTGGCCAAGATCAAATTTGTTCTTCCTTTTTCACATTGTTCATGACTTTTTCCCAGGCCTATCTTCTGTGCACATAGACTGGGTGTTTTGATTTTCTGAACAAGCTAGCTTGAGGTTTCGTCCGTGTTTTGTGTACAGCCATTATCCTGACTGTACAGGAACATTGTATAGGACAGAGTTGCGTCGTTTCTTATAATGCCTTGGTTATTCGTTTTTCCCATTAACATTTTCGAGCACCCTAACAAGCCTAATGTTGTCATAAAAAGCCATCAGTCTTTTCTCATTGCGTCCCGTTACTACTCCGCTCTTTTTGTCATACACGACTTCCTTTATAAGGCAAGGCCTTTAGTTGTTTTGTCTTTTATTAGCTATTATGTGTTTGATCAACAACTTCCAACAATCTCTCGCGATAGAGTTTCTCCTTACTTGGCACAGAGACCCTTTCTCCTACATGCCACTTCAGTGATGTCCCAATGGGCTTTCAGCTTTGACAAGAACGTATTATTTTGTTTTCACAGGTGCTTCCACTTGGATTGTTTTGTGAGGGTTTCACCAGATTTCTTTTATTGTTATGATGTTTTCCAGTCATGCTCTAATCAGTTATGCTTATGTTTTCATATTGTTATTACTTGTGCAATACTGAGGATCCCTTCGGTTAGCATTATTATTATTATTATTATTATGATCATCATCATCATCATCATCATCTTTTTTTAAGGACTTCCTACGATAGTGACCACAGAAAAGTGTGAGGGCCACCAGATAGGAGGGATGCCTTTTACTCGCGCAGGTGAGATCAGTGCCAACGGTTCGATGCATGCAGCATGCAAGAATAAAAAAGAGAATGACATAATAAGAAAAGGCTCTTGGAACATTAGAACCCTCACGGGAAAATCCCTAGAATTAGAAGAGATTCTAGACAAGTACATGATACAAATAACATATCTTCAGGAAACTAAGTGATCAGGAGTTAAAGCAAAGAAAATAGGGGGATTCAAACTATAGTATTTGGGAAATACGCAGAAGTAAAATGGGATAGATATCCTAATGGTCAAGGAACTTATAAAACAAATCGTGGGGATTAGAAGGGTTAATGATAGAATTATGGTGGCTAAAATTGTTTTTAGCAATATAGTTCTCAATGTAGTTTGTGCATAAGCACCTCAAGCTGGTTTAGACGTACAACAAAAACGTCTATTTTAGGCGACACTGGATAGAGTACTTTTACAAATTCCTAATACTGAACAGATTATCATAGAAGGTGATTTTATTGAGCATATAGGGGCTGTTTAAGATGATTATACAGGAACTCATGGGAGCTTTGGGTACGGCACTAGAAATAATAGTGGAACTGCTTTATTGGACATGGCCATAACATATGAGTTAGTGATAGCAAATTCTTTATTTAAGAAAAACGAAGCGTACTTGGTGACATTTCAGAGTAGCATGACCAAGACACAAATTGATTATCTCCTTGTCAGGGAAAGAGCCAGATCATGATACAAAGATTGCAAAGTGCCTCCAGCCGCATCCTTATCAACCCAACATAAATTGTTAGTTTTGGATCTAGGAATTAAAGGATAGAGAACACATCAATTTACTAAACCAAATTGTAAAATTAGATGGTGGAAGCTAAAAGGGGACATGGTGGTACTATTTAGGACTCAAATTCAGTATAGAGTCGCATGGTCTGTGAGAGGGGATGCTAATCAGATATGGGAGGGAGTAGCCCCCGTAGTGAGAGAAAGCACCACAAAACTCCTGGGAGTATCTAAAGGGCAGGGGGCTGGCGGATGGAATCTTGGTGGTAGTCAAAAGAGGTTCAGGGATGCTAAAGACAAAAAAGAGAGCATTCAAAGATCTTTTAGCAAGTACAACAGAGACAGAGCAGGAAACTAATAGAGTAAGATACAAACTGGCAAAACAGAAGGCAAAGAAGACAATTTCAGTGACTAAAGGAGAAGCATACGAGACTTTGTACAGGGATTTGGATACGTTGAAGGGAGCAAAAATAATTTTCAAACTGACACGAGATAGGGCAGTTGAAGGATTTTAACCAAGTCTATTATATAAGAGATGAAGTAGGACAGGTACTCACAGAGGCCCATGCCATCAGGAATAGATGGAAGAGATACTTTTATGGCCTGTATAACGAAGGCATCTTGGTCAGCATAGAATTAGGCAAACCTTCCATGTCGGAGCATTCTCTTAACTGGTCCCATGTGAAAAGATCACAAGGGGAGAAATTATTAAGGTTTTGAGGGAGATGGGGAGCGGAAGGGCAGTAAGGCCGAATGAGATACCTATAGAGGTATAGAAGTGAATAGGAGTTGTCGGTATTGAGTGATTAGTTCAGCTTTTTAATGTGATTCTCGAGTCAGCCAAAATGTCAAATAAATAGAGATTGAGTAGGTTGATCCCATTATACAAAGCCAAAGGGGACATCCAACAATGTCATAACTATAGAGGCATCAAGTTACTAAGTCACACCATGAAGTTATGAGAGAAGGTGATTGAAAAGAGAGTCCGAAGAACTGCTTTTATATCAGCTAACTAATTTGGATTTATACCTGGTAGGTCCACGACAAAAGCAATACATCTACTCCGCAGGCTAATGGAATGTTACAAGGAACGAAAACGGGATTTATATATAGTTTTTATTGATTTGGAGAAGGCGTATGACAGAGTTCCAAGGGAAATCTTATGGAGGTGTTTAGAGACAAAGGGCATTCCTCTGACTTATATCCGCGTAATTAAAGATATGTATAAAGAAGCATTGACTAGCGTAAGGACGATAGGAGGTGACACGAAAGCGTTTTCGATTGGAGTTGAACTATACCAAGGCTCCGCCTTAAGTCCTTTTTGGTTCGCATCAGTGTTAGATGAACTTACCAAACATATCTAAGGAGAGATACTTTAGTGTATGTTATTTGCTGAAAATATTGCCCTGGTAGATGAGATCAAGGAAAGAGTCAATTTCAAGTTAGAACGTTGGCGAGAAACGTTAAAGTCAAAAGGTTTTAGAATGAGTAGGACTAAGACGAAGTATTTAGAATACAACTTCTCGAGAAGCTAGATGGGCCATGAGGTGGTAGTAACAATTGGTACTAACGTCATACCATAAAAATCGAGTTTTAAATACCTCGGTTCATCATTCAAAGAGATGGTAATATCGATGCCGATATAATCCATCGTATCAGATCTGGGTGAGTTCAATGGCGAAGCACATCAGGGATTTACGTGATAAAAAGATTCCTTTAAAGCTCAAAAAGAAGTTTTATAAAATGATAATTCGGCCAAACATATTATATGGGGTAGAATGTTAGCCCGCCAAACGTAGCTATACAAGACAGTTATTAGTAACAGAAATGCGTATATTTCGGTGGATGTGTGACCTTACCAAAAGAGATAAAGTCTGGAATCGTGTGGTGAGAGACAGATTACAGGTAGCCAGTATTGTCGACAAGTTGAGAGAGACTAGAATTCGATGATTTGGGCATGTACGCAGGAGGCACTCTGATGCTCCGGTACAACGCTGTGAGCAAATAACCCTTAAGGACTACAAGAAGAGAAGAAAGATATGACAGAGCTAACCCTTATTAAGGAAGTAGTTAGAAATAGAAAAGTCTAGCGTGATCAGATAAAGGTAAAAGATACCCTTTAAAGTTCACCAAAACAGTTGAATAAATCATTAGGAGATGTTTACGTTAACGCGCACTCAACATATTTACTGCGTAAGAAGTCCAACCCAATGTTCTATATATCTCTTCTAGTTGCAAGTCGTAAACAGGTCTATCTATCTTGCAACTTGGCTTTTCAAGATAGGTGTATAAAGAAGGATCCCATCAGGCCATCTGAAACCATAAGATTACCATACTCACAGGATTTCTGAGCAAAGCCTCCCAGCCCGATTAGAGACAAGAAGAGCCAGACTTTGTAGTTTGTCAAGTATTAGCAGATTTAAACATCATATCAGGTATATTCTCTGGTTATATTTTATTTTTTTATTCATGTATTTTTTATTTTATTTACATAATCTTTTAACATGTTAGTTTCAATTATTTACTCTTTAACCTGCATCACTCTTTTATTGTCACATCTACATGTATGTCTATCGAAAACATCTCTACTATATAAGAATAAGGCTACATACTATCAGACCTTACCAAACCTTGTTTGGTTGTGAAATTTCGAATTCAATGTAATAATGATGATGCTGATAATAATGATGATATTTGTATTTATATTTTTAATTTTAATATTAATTCTAATGTGACACTGATTAATCACATGTCTACTATATGTCCAATTAATTTATATAACTTCAACGACAAGCTAATTTTTGAAAAAAAAATTGAAAGTTAAAATATTTTAGTATTATTTTTAAAAGTTCAAATTAATATTATAAAATAATTAAAAATCAAGATTTTTTGTTATAATTTACCTAAAGAAAAAATGATTAATTAGCAACAATTGACAAACACCAGTTAGAACCCAACAGGCTAACACTAAACATAAACCCAACAGTTGCAGCTACAAACTTAGCAATAAGTATTAAGAAGACCCAAGAAAGCATATCATAATCTACACTGTCAAATAAAAATTTAAATATCTCATTTTTCTTCTTTAAGATCCCCCATGCAAAAAATTATCAAAATAACTTTTCTTTTATTTGTCAAAAGTTCAAAAACCTTGAAGATTTCTTATTAGATAAAACTTATAATTCAATGTAAAATTATACAAATGAACATAAATTTTAATTCATAACAAAATACTAAAGATATAACATATAAAAAATTTCTCTCTTCTATTCTCTTCACCAATGATTATATGAATAAAAATTAATAACTCCAATCTATTAATTGATTCTTAAAATTCAGATCCTTTAATTTTCAAACTCAACTCAATACCATCATATGGACTAGCTCAATTTGTACAGGTAATATAAACCACTATTAATGTATTCTAACTCAAAATATGCAAACAAATTATCTTTAAGAGTATAACTTGGGAACTATTAACGCATTTCCTGAATTCACGAGACAAAGATGTAAATGAAAGACGACACAATGGCAAGAAGTAAAAAACAATACACCAAAGCTACAGAAATTCTAAAATTAGAACCAGTTCCTAGATATGTGAAAGATTAACAACTAAGCTTACCAGTTAAAATTCCGACGGGAAAAGAGAACAACTCTCAGACCTAAAACTGGTGACTACAACTGTGGCTGGGCTACCTCGCGGAGAAGCAAGTTCGTAAATTGAAGGCGTAAATGATCAACAGATGAGTTTGAAATTCAAAATGCCGAGGCAGCAGACTAGAAGTACCAAAATCCTATTCATCATGCTTGATTTCAAGACCTTTAAGCTTTGATTCCAATTCATCCTCATTATCAGCGTCCTCCTCTTTAGCCTCCTCATCAAAATCTTCACCTTCTGGATCATTTTCATCCAAAGGTCCAAGCACATCAGGCAAATTCTTGAATATATTCTTCACCTCATCAATCCCTTCATCAGATATGAAATTACCATTGATATTTAGCAATTTAAACCCTGGCTTCTGCACAACAGCTTGTGACAAAAGCCTTGCCCCCGCCCTTCTTATGGCATTAGTGCTCAAGTCCACTTCATTCAACTGACCATGACCAGCTTCTATTGCCCTAGCAATCACTATAGCACCTTCATCCTTCAGCTCATTCTCAGCAAGATTTAACTTGGTAAGAAATTGCTTGGCAGCAATACAGGCTGCCAATGATGAGGCACCTTTGGCAGTGATGTCATTTCCAGCCATTTCAAGAACTTCAAGCGATGGAGCAGATTCCTTCAAAGCACCAGCGAGTGCTTCTGCACCCTCATCTTCCAAGTTTAGATAACAGAGATAAATCTCGGTAAGATCTGCAAATGCAACTAACACTTTACTGAGAGCAATTCCAGCTTCCGCACCAAACATATTGTCACGAAGATCAAGCTTCCTCAAAAGTCTACACGTTCCAAGTGCTTCAGCAAGGGCAACACCACCTTCTGAACCTATTCTGGTCGAAGAACATTGAAAATCCTCCAACAAGGCAGATTTTTTCACAATCTCAGCAATTGCAATTGCACCTTCATCTCCAGTCATATTATTATGAAAATGAAGGACCTTAAGCTTACCAGTAGAAGGAACTAGTTCACAAACAGCGCGTGCAGCTTCCTCAGATATTCCATCATTAATCAGATAAAGTTCCTCTAGATTATTCTGTGACTTGAGAAGGGCCCCAAATGCTCTGACACCCTTCTCCCCCAATGCGTTATTTGAAAGATTCAGATACCTTAAGTTACTACCTTCCAGGGCCGATGAAAACAATTTCATGACTTCAAGAGCTTCCGACTCTGATCTTCCTGCAACCACATCTGATAAGTCCACTTCTGTCAATTGATCTTTTATCGACAACAGTATGGGTTCTGCAACAGCAGCAGCGTCTAATCCAAAACTTCTATTGCTAAAGCATATCTTAGTATAAGAGTTTCCAGGCTCCTTAAGTGGTTTCAGAAGATTTTCGGCCTCGTCCACACTGATAAATGCCCTTCGACCACCAGATATATCAAAAACATTTCCAGGAATAGCAGCAGTTTTCTCAGCTGTTGTTGCCTCTCCATCCTCCTTCACCTTCGGACCCCGTTTGAGAACTTCCAACATAAGCTTACTGGATTCTTTAGCATAAATCTGAACTGCAGAACTTCCATCTCCATCCGGCTCTTTCTCAAAGTGTTGGTTTGCTGCAACAAAAGCCTTCTCTTCGATTTCCTTGGCATCCTCCTCAGCCTCTTCTTTGCTCAACAGCCCATACTTTCTGGAGATTATTGATGGAGTGGTGAGATTCTTGATCATCCGTCCCACAAGCATTAGCCTCGTACTCTGACTAGGCGGCCACAATTTCACAGAAAGCGCACGGTGTTGGAAAGCTTGCGTCATGGAATCCATGTCAAAGCTGCCTGAAAACATTACCACAAACTTAAAAACAGAAAGAATTCTACAAGTATTCACATTTAGTAATCCAGAAAACAGAAAAGCTCAAGTAACTCCTCATTCTCTTACATCCTCTTGCCGTCGCAGTTATAGTGTAAGAATAGAAAAAAGCCACAGACAAGGTTAGGATTGTGGAAGAATGCCATTACAAATCCCTAGGGCACGAAACTTGAACAAATATTAAAAAGAAAGAAAAAAGAAACTTGGAAATAATTCTAAAATTAACGCGTTTTAGAAAATATCGAAGAAATGGAAGCAATTAACTAACTAAGCAACTAACATCAGAACAAAATGAAAATGGAAGCAATTAACTAACTAAGCAACTATCATCAGAACAAAAATGAAACCAACAAATCGAGAAATGAAAAAAAAGCAAAATAAAGCAAGTACCTGAAATGAAGCGAGTGAATGGGAGTGGAAAACCCTACCCTAGAAACCAAATCCCCAAATTCTAAAATCAATAACAGACCTTAACTTTGATTCTAAATTAGGTTTCTTTAATGATGAAATCGTCCGGAATCCTGATGGAGGGAAATTTATTTTGTGCTTCACTTCAAAATATCGTAATTCTCGCGCTTCTGGTATGTTCTCCATTTTACCCCGAAGACATTTGATCCCAAATAGCATGGGCCTTTCCGACCTTCATATGCCTGGGCCTTGGATTATTTTATCTTTTTAAGACCAACGACTGAATCGACCAGCTCGTATCAATAATATTATTATTATTCTAACCTAAAATGTTCTATATTTAATGGTTTTATTACTTTGTTTTAATAAGCATCTAGAAAGTATAGTCAGCACTTATACAAATAAGCATCAAAATATTATCAATAAAACAAGAAATAATAACAATAATAAAAGCAAAGAGTGGTTTTTTACTATCCAATAATAAAACATAAACAGGGCAAGTGCAATCTCAATGCACAAAGTTCTCCACTTTATAAGGGTCAAAAAATGGTCATCAATTGTACGCAACGTTCAATAATGTGTATCAACTTCTTGCAATACACACATTGTATACACGTTATTAATTTGCACAATCACATAAACATTCAATTATACAAATATGTATATGTGTAATGTATAACGCATGTTCATATTGACTATTCTGGGCATATTTCTTTAATCACATATTTCAATCACTCAAACAATTTCACTTGTATATGTCTAACTTGCATTTAGGTATATGTCTAACTTGCATTTAGGTTTATAGCTAAAAAAACTTGGTTATTCTAATATCACAATTCAATTATTTACCATTTCTTTTCTAGCATCATATGATCACATAATATTCAAGTTCTCATTCATTCTTACTCAATATACATTACTCATCTCCTTTGAATCATGTTAGCCATTATAAGATCACTTTCATTTCTATATAAGGATGACAATTTCGGCCCGGTCCGGCTCAGCCCAGCTAATTTTTAGCTCGGGATTGGCCGTGCCACGAGGTTTTGGACAAAACGACGTTGTTTTGTATTATTTTTTATTAAAAAATATAAACTGGCCAGGTCAACCCAGCCCACCCGTGGCTCAGCGCGACCCATTGACATCCCTATTTCTATAACATCTCAAATTTTCCAGATTTTTTATACTTAATGTGTATCAATCGATTCTTAAGTTATAATCTCAGTTATCACCCTAAACATATCACACATTTATTCACTTTATCCATCATCATAATAGGTTCATTTTAAGTCTTATTCAAGCCTAAATGCATTATAGGAAAGTACCTAACCATTTTTCGTTTCAAACCACACATAAACAAAGAACAATTCACGTATAAGTCATTCCCACGATCGTGGGTTTGGTTAACAGAACATTCCATCTCCCTTTTTGCATTCCCATGATAGTGGATGACTTCCTACAATCGTCGGTTTCATTAATAGAAAGTTTTAGCTCCTTCAAGATATATCTAACATATCTTATGCTTAGTCTATCATTTCTAGCATAATTCCTTATCATTTCCTCTTTATTCTTACCTCCATTTCAGCTCAATATCAATCACAAACAAATCATACCCTATGGTTGATCATAAACACAAAAATAGAACATCCATACATATACATTCATCATCAACGTTTTAGCACATATTTAACTCCATTACCACCTTCATTTCATTTCTGAACTATCATCTTAATTTCTTCTCATTTCAAGACACTGCACTACTCCTTTTCTTTAGCTTTAAACTCAGTTTAGTTTACCTCTATAACAACTACCAAAAATCCACGTGATTGAAAACTAAAAATAAAACATGTAAATATCATCCCTTGATAAAAATTTCTACATTCTTTCTACATCATCAAAATGATTTTTCTATCTTAAAAACATCTCTACGACATCTTATGAATTATTAACCATCATATATGTAAAACAAGACATCAATATACTCATTTCTTCACCCCCATTTCAACATATATAGATCACCATTTTATGATCTTTCAATCCCTAACTATCATCACAAAAGTTTCTATTCAACAAATCATGAAGAATAATGCTTTACACTTACTTGTTTAACTCTAATCTTCTTCCAAGTCACCATGAAACCTTAGCTTTTAAGTTTTTCACGATCATCATATATTTGCAAGAACAAGGTGGAATAGAAGTAGGTTTCATCAACATGAAGAAGATAATTATTTAAAGTGTTGAAGTAGTAAGGTGAAGGATGACAGTATAAGCTCAACATAAAGAGAGTGAGAGTGTTGTAGCTCGAGAGAATAAAGAAGATAAGAATATTTTGCTTAAGTGAAAGACAAAGGAGATGGTCATTTAATTGGATAAATCAAAGGTTATATGTAAGGAGGTTAATTGCTTGGTGAGTGTCGTGACACATGTCATGACACTCACCACTTAATAACTAAATTAAATGCTAATGCCTTCTTGCTTATGCTACTACATATTTCTTGGTAATCAGTCTATTTGTCTCCCAATTTCTATACCGATTGTTACCAAATTTTTCTATGTCACTGGCAATAATTATAATTTCACTTGTCAATAATTTCTATTACCATGTGTCCATTATTTCTACTGTCATTTGTCAATTATCTTACCATTTGACATTTTTCCTAGTCCAAAAATACACATTAATATATAAATCTCTCCATCATACCAATTAATTCCAAAATTACTAATTATGGTCCATCAATTTTTCATTGGCAAACCAACGCACAAGATATTGGAAATACTCTTTCATATCACATTTCTTAAGCTCAATTGTTTGTCACATTCATCTTAATTTAATGCCCCGGAATATGCCAATTGAATGCAATTTGTCTAATTTACAATTTATACGTGTATGATAATATGATGCATTTGAATATAATTATGAAAATAATGTACTAATTGTACCAATTTTGTTTTTTATGGTACCACTCATATGACATATTAGTCTAACTCTTTAAATCTCTCAACAATTTGAGAGACAGGATGCTACATTGAGTCTTTCCAAACTAGAGCTCAAAAACTAATTAAAGGTATGGAGAAATCAATAAAAAGTGAACTAATGCATTTTAAGATCTCATTAGGAAGTTCATCTTAATAGTGCTTAACGGGAGTTTCTTTTTAGTGTTTATTTATGAATGTGTTTTGTTTTAGTCGATTAAATGTTTTAGTTATAAGTTTCTCAATCAAGTATGGCACTTTTATGTTTTTATCCCTTCTCAATTATAAAAAGAGACCATTTTGTTATACCAAACTTTCATTATTTTTCCATTTACTAATTTTTCTATGTACTGTTCTCGTTCTAGTTAATCTTTGAATGCCTATTATGTTGCTTTAGTTCATATTAAAATTTTATTATTGTTTAAACCTTTGTTATTGCATTAAATACCTTATTTTAGTTAATTTTCTCTAATCATGACTGCTAGCAAATTTGTTAAACATTTTGTAGAGCATAAGAACCTGTATTAAATGGTCAAATTTACTGAAAATTTTGCCAAATATCTTGAGGAATATAAGAGTTTTAATTAGTTAGGAAGCACACTTTTCAATATTGATTGAAGCTGATTGATTAGTCACAATTAAGTGAATTGTCACTGGTTGGTTTAGATTTACCTTTAGGAAGGATTTTTTGAATGTGATTCATTTCTTCATAACCAAATAATAATTTTACTTTGACAAAGTTATGGTTTTGATGATGCACTTATTATATCAACAAGTTGCTTATCACTTGATTAAACCTCTCATAATAGATCAATTTACTAAGGAATGGTCATAAGTAGATTTTTTATGTGGATTAAAGTGAATCATACTTTTAACTTCAACAAAGATGTTGAACCATCAATCAAAGAAGATAATCTACACAGTAATTCCTAGAAATTTAATATTTATGAAACATTTAATTATGAAATTTAACATAACCGATGTATATTTAATCTAATTGCAACATTTTGGTTCGTTAAACCACTTATTCTATTTTTAAAGTTAAAACCATATAAGTACTTTACTTGACAATTCTTAATGATTAGGGTCACCTTCAAATTTACATTTACTATACATTATAAAGGAGTAAAATGTATAACTTTGGAGTAGAGCCAGGTCCTCTGACCATATTTTAATTTGTATATACAAAAAAGGATTAGTTATAAATCTCCTCAAGCCTTTGAGAATAAGTTGATTATAATGCTATTGTTTTTATTATTAGAGAGGGTGTAGAAGGTGATTTTGATACTATAGAGGATGAATATCTTACTTCTAAGGAGAGTGAGGTTCATACACCCATAAATGATGCAAATAATAGTGGACTTGATGATCCAAAATATGAGGGGTCACAAAAAAGCAGCTAATCACTTTGATTATTCTAGTTCATTTCATTTAAAGGTCATATTTAATGAGATGGCTAGTGAAGAGGCTACTAAAAAAGTTAATAAGTCTCTTTATATAGACGTAGACTTAGATGAGTTCAAGTTTCTAAAAGTTAAAGCATATACTAATATGATAAGGTCAGTTAATTTAAAAGGATGGTATGTTATTTGATTCAGTTAATGCATTTAGACGTGCTCTAGTCTAATATGCTATTTAGATATATATGTGTGAGACTGAGAAATCGAGAGTAACTATAATTTGTAATAAGGGATGTGGGTGGAGAATATATGCTTCTCCACACAATATGATACCGCATTTCAAATCAAGACATATCAGTACATTTATTAGTATGTTCAAAAATATTAAAATGAAAAATATAAGGTGCTTTGGATTACAAAGAAGTACCTCTCATATTTTAGAGATAGCCTTATATGGGATATTAATGAGCTTAAGGATGCACTTCTAAAGTACTTTAATGTTGAGATTACGAATAAAAAGGAATATAAGGAGAAGAATTTTGCATTAGGGTTATTGACGAGTAAATAGGGCAAGCAATTTGAGAAATTAAGGAGCTATGGATTAGCCATATTAAAGTACAACTCATGTAGTTCTTTTATAAGAAAGTATGCAAGAGGTGTATTTGATTTGATATATACACTTCAACGCAGATAAAAAGTGTTTTTTAGCTACTTATAGGCTTGTAACAATTAGTGATGATTATCACTTGAAAAGTAAGCATGTAGGTGATTGATATCACTTGGTTGAGATGAAATAGAAATATATTTCCAATCATGTGGTGTAACACCCCCTTACCATAGGGTACGCACCGGGACGCCCGTAGGTCATTTCGATATATATCCTATGATAAGGGAGCGCTACATGCGATCCCTACAGTTACTCCATATGGCACCACATCAATTTGAATAATAAAACACTAATTGTAAACCACAAGATTTTTAAAATCAAACTCTTCTTCTTTTCATTGATCACAGCCAAAAGTTTATACAACATCTTATACTGTACTGTTTGTACATACATACAAAAACCTAGTACAGATGCTACATGAAAGAGGAAGAATACATCAAATCTAATTAGGTCATCCTAAAAATCCCAGCTGACCGACCTGTGAGCCATGACCTCTCTCGCCAAAACGATCTACACGGCCAAAAAAGTCCCTCTGGAGCTAGGAGTCTACTCTCGGTCCTGAAAAATATGTTGCAATTTTGGG
>JANZXR010000009.1:19389408-19407280 GCA_027575705.1 Erythroxylum echinodendron
GACCCACATAAATAGGTGGTTTGGATGTAATGGGACAGGGTTGGGCCAGGGATATTGGGACAGAGGATTTGAGGGGGGGCAAATGGGAGGGCGTGATTGACAAAAGCAATAATAATCTAACAAAATAAGCAAAGCAAAAGACAAATAACGTAAGCACAACGTCATTGTTTGATTCCTTAACTTCCACATAAGTAACTAGTAGACTGCGCAACTAACATTTATATTTTAAATTCGAAATTTAATACTCAAATTTAATAAAATTAAGACACTACGGGTGAATTTTAAGAAGACAAGAATCCAAAGAGTGTAATTAAGCAGTGGCGGTGAGTTGGTGACAAAGCTGTCCTTTTTTTAATATAAAGCTTTTAGTTTTACTGTTGAGAACAGAATTGTCGCTTTTCCTTTCACACGCTCAAGGACACACAAAGTCATCTGATGGAGGAAGGATTTGATTAGCCCACAGAGGTGTAAAGTAAAGCTCTTTCTGGGAAGAGACATGGCATAGACAAGAGAGGTTGGCAAATGTGCATAAATTTAAGACTTTGTTTTTCTTTTTTGTCTCTATTCATTGTTCAGTTGTATGTTCTTTTGGCGCCTGAATTTCCTGTAGCGACCACGGTTCCTAAGAGATAGGTATTGGACAATTCTGTAAGTTCTTTGCATTTCTGATTTTTCCCAGTTCTCGTTTGTATGTTGTTATGGTGTTTGTGCCTGGATCTCTTGTTTAAAGAATTGGGCTCGGATTAATGGTTGTGCTGTTCTTTTTTGTTGGCTTTGTTTGATTTGAATGCTGTTGCTTCTTTTCTTGCGTTTCCTCTCATGGGGTCAATCTAATTGTTTACTGTAATTACAGTTTCGGTCTAAGGTTGTTAACCTCACTTCCAGCAAATTTAGACAAGTGGATTTTGCCTGGTGAAACGATGGGGAACTTGCTTGCAAATTTTTATAGTTAACGAGTCCTCCAGGAAAACTGCATTCATCTTAGCTGATGTTTCAAGTGTTCAACTAAACCGACCAATTGTTTCCGTATACCTGCTTCTTGAAGTGCATTTCTGCTGCCTGGTTTAACCATGTCTAACAGTCTGTAAATCCAAAGGAAAACACTAAAAGTTGGCTGTTTGATGTCAGCCTCCCTATACTTAGGCAATTGCAGAAATTTTACAAAGCATTATCTTATTCTTAATTTTAGTCAAGTGTGTCAGCTTCTCTGGAAAAATGTAAAGGTAGCATTCTCATTGAAGTATTATCATTGTCCTGAAAACATTTACTAAACTCGCTTATTTACCAACTGTTATAAATGGAGTTCATCTAAGGCCCACTATTAGCTTTAAATCTGAAGATTCTTATTTATTAATCAAGTTTTCTTTTACTCTACCATTGCATTTTGTCTGCCAAATGTGATTCATTAGGCGGTTCATGATGATATTAGCTTTTACATTGCAGCTTGGATATGGAAAGTTTGACTGTTGATAAAGGCAATATATATCCAGAAGTATACCGAAGGTTGGGATTTAAGGAATTAAAGAAAGGAGCTTCAAGGACACCACGGGTGTTAACACTTCTGTCTTCACTTTTTGAGAAAGCTGTTGAGAAGAATGAGAAGCTACTAGAGACGAGTGAAACTAAAGATGTTACAGTCTTCCATGGATTAAGAGCTCCCACAATAAGCATCTGGCAGTACATTGATCGCATCTTCAATTACTCTTACTGCAGTCCTGCATGCTTTGTTATTGCACACATATATATGGATAGATTTTTAGAACAAACCTGTGTTCGTCTCACTGCCCTTAATGTTCACCGGCTCATAATTACTAGTGTAATGTTAGCAGCAAAGTTTAATGATGATGCGTAAGTTCCAACTCCCACAAGTCGTACATATTGATCTGGCTTACTCCTGTATGGTTTTAATGATCCAATGCTCATTTGTGGCAGGTTCTTCAACAATGCCTATTATGCGAAAGTAGGAGGGATAACTACAACCGAATTAAACAGGCTGGAAATGAAGTTTTTGTTCACTTTAGATTTCAGACTTCAAGTAAATCTCAACACATTTGGAACATACTGTTATCAACTAGAAAAAGAAACCCCTGAAGGGCTTCAGGTTGAAAGACTAATCAAGGTCTGTAGAACCAAGGAAAGTTGGTCAAACAACGATGGTTCAACTGCTCGTGCTCCAACTGTTGCAAGATGACGACAGAAAATCATCTCCACATTGATTGTCGTCCCAAATCCTTTTTGTCACGGTTAGATACGAATTCTTGTATTGATTTTAGATGAAGGCAATTTCGTTCAAGTACTCGAGAATGACAGCGTTATATACCATATTAGATTTTCAAACATATCAATGCTTTGTAATATCTGAATTTGGTTGTATGGTTTTCTTTTTTGCCTGCCCCACACCACTGCTTGCAATTTTCTTTGTCGTGAGAGTATGTAAAGATTGAGCAACTGAATGGTTATAAAATTTTCTTTCCTAGACCCCGACTTTCCTTCAGGTTTAGGTAATTACGTGTCCTGCTATTTCTTTTCTACTTGTTCCTAAACACTTGGATTTTGTTCTGACGAACTTGAGTATTCCTGCTCCTACATTGTATGACCATCTTGCAGATACATTCCTCTAGACAACAGTTGTTCCTTATCTTATGTGACAAACACCAGCAAATTAGATAGGACTCGAGAATAAACATGAAGTATAAAGCAGCATATCCAAGGATACGGCCAAGAATTAGTACGAGGCCGTCCTATCCACTTATTCAACCTCTGAATCATTTGCTCTTTGCCTGTACATGGCCTAAATTGTAAAAATTTGCCTATACATTGCAAACATTTTTCAACTTCCATGGGAAGAAATGTGATCTTTGAAAACCTGAACTTAGTTGTAATACGTCACTTACCGGTAGTGTAATGCTATGTTTCACTGTGGAGCTATATAATCCCAATATCTTTAGTGCTCACACAGATTTCCCATGGTCACCATGAGCTTCTTCATTAGAAGTTTAATTTGAAGCTTTCTTGCTCTTGCTATACAGCACCCTAAAGTCCATGAAATCTGAGTTGAGATCTTAATGGCCTTCAGCACTCAAAGTTTAGTAGCCTAAGGATACCCTGAGAAATCCAGCGAACCACAGAAAAACTGACAACAGCATCACCTGGGAGGCCTCTCCAATGCTACCCAACCAAACTTTCCCTTTCGAAAATCAGACAAGATGCGGAAAGCTGCTTGATGATTATCTCCATTGAACAAGTGAACTGCAAGCTTATGGATAAATCTGCATTTACGAAATACAAACCAAATTCAATGTGGGGCTATGAACTGACTCAGCTTCATAAATCCCAAGAAAAGATTCAGAGAGTATGATTCTGATTGTTTGAGCATAACTAGATGAAATATGACCTCATCCTGAAAGAAAAATCAACTAGCAAAGTTATAATAGGATGAAGATAAGGAAGGTTGAGAGAATGTGAGAGGTCAGATCTCCATTTTCCCATCCTTCCCCTGTCAAGCTTCCAACAACCATTTAAGGTATTAAATCAATTCCCAAGAAGATAAAAAGATAATAAGAAAGGGAAAAGAAGATGAAGCAACAACAAAATGCATTAATACATACGTTGCACCACAGTGCCCCTCCACATCAATCTTGTAGCGACTCTGAAGAGCTTTTACACCTGACAAGGACCAAACTGAAAATAATTCAGACAGTTAAAATCACAAGCAATAATCTCAAGAATTAAATCTACATACCCACTGCTGGAAGCCGATTTAGCATTTGTACAAGAATTGTGGCAACATCAATGACATTATAGGATCTTTCTCCAATGTCATCACAAATAGCCAGTTTTATAGCAGCTGTTTGATCGCTAATCCGCATTGGGAGTATTCCTGGGGAGTCTAACAACTCGAGGTCTTTCCCAAATTGAACCCATCTTTTTGGAGTAAAGGAGAATGCAACAGAAGTAAAATGTGTAAGTATGACCAAAAATTGTCAAATTGCCTGATTAAAAGGTATTTTCCAAGATGCAAAGAAGAAACAAACCAAAACAAAGTGTTTACTTTAATTCTCGTGTGACTCCAGGCCTCGGGGCTGCTGGACACATTCGACGCTTTAGCAAGCGATTAATCAAAGACGATTTCCCAACATTTGGATACCCAACAACACCAGCTCGAACCTGAACAATAATGAAAATGGCTCATCACATATGCTGCTAGTCATTTATCAGGCATCAGAAGTTAGTTTTAACAGGTACTGGTCGAGTAGAAACAGATAATCATAATGAAAAAGAGCTATGCCACTTGCTGATAATGACTGTTGACAACATGAAAGTAGGGCCAGTTTCATATACAAGTACTTTCCAGAATGGAAGTCTCGATAGTGTTACCAATTATGAATCTCAAATCTTCATGTGAAATCATGCTAATCAAAGTGACGTAATAAACTCAACAACTTAGATGACTTACTCACAATTAGTACAATTTAAAAATGCAATGCACAATGGTTTCTAAAGTTGAAATTGAAAATCAGTTCCAGGCTATTTCATACTACAATGGCCCAAAAATACTGTTCCTGTAACAGTGGGAAGTGAAGAGAAATAACTATAAACAGAACACAAGCACAAAAATAAGTCAGAGCGTGTAAAATGCCACAACAAAATGATTACAACTTATTAAAGAGAAAGGCCAAATTGGCTTTGTTAATCATGAGAAACCTACAGGACGGGGAAGGAGTCCCTTGGCTCTACGTTTGCTGTTAACACTTGCCCCTAATGCCTTTGCAAATCTGCCCAGCTTCATGGTACCCTGAGAATGAGACTTTTTAAGTATCACACCACACTCTGGAATCTAAAATTTGCAGAAGCTGAAAGCAGGTTTTTTCTTCAAATACCATCCCAAGTTTCCCATTGGAAAATACAACTTTCACTCCTTGCCTTGCGAAGTAACTTGCCCAGGAATTACGATCTACCTTGGATATCATATCTTCTCTATTCAACACTAAAATCCTTTTCCTATTCCCAAGCCAGGAGTCCATCTGCAAAAGTTAAGGACATAGAACATTTGAAGCTGAGACCATAAACGTTGAACACTTATTTAACTAGACCACAGTTAAGAATCTTTCGAAACCAGATGCAACAAAGTTCACACCAACGCATACTACCAGAAACCCAAATAGTTTAAACAATTAGTTAAACGCGAGTTGACTACCATTGCTTCTCAGGCAAACCATCTAGAAAGTAGGAAGAACATCACATGCATAGAGGGTGTAATTCCAACACATAAGAATGCAAAGTAAACCAAAGCCACATAAAATGCAGATTCAACATGCTTCTTTTTTCCTTTGTAAATACCAGGTCATTCACATTAAAACAAACCTGAGGATGAGTAGTGGAAAGAGGAATTCTGGCATCCCGAACCTCTATCACAACATCCATCAACTTAAGCTGCTCCTTAAGCTCCCTTTCTGATTTTGCAATATGTCCAGGGTACCACTGCACAATTCCAGCACCCAACAACAATATAAACTAAGTCATTCAATGACCACGATAAAGCGGTTATTGTTTTCATTCAGTGACCAACAGTAATAAAAAAATCGTAAAAATCAAACCGTGAATTGCACCTGAACAGGCCGGAGTTCCTTAGTCCAATAATAAAGGTCAGAATCAAGATCAGCCCAATCAAAATCACCTCCGCAACCATCAAGGGCAATGTCCAAATTGGCATTTCCATTCTCATATAAACTTGGAGTTCTCCTACCGACAAGCTGCCACAATTCCCTCCAGCTAATTACATTATATCTTTCATTTCTGAGCTTACAAGTTCAGTTATGACAGAATCCCAAGTTCATTTGTTACGCTAAGAACCGAGACTAGTAGAATAGCCATGATAGTAGCACTATAACTTAACGGACAATAAGAGGGCATCATCTTCAAAAGGAAAACTAAAACAAGAAAAAACCAAACATAAAACCGCAAAAGCAGTCAATAGAACCGAAAAAAGTTGCAGTCTCTACAATCTTCCCGCTCATTTGCATCTTTCTCGTTAGAAAAAAAACAGAGTTAGAAGTAAGGGACTTTGCTTCTTGCCTGTATTACGGGAGGTGGGGACGATACACAAGACTTAACTTTAAAACAATTCTTCCGTGACAAGCGCTCCTGATTTCCGAGGAAATGAAGGTTTTGAACCCCAGTTGTGGAAACGGAAGGCCATTGCCCCAAGAATAAGACACCCATATCCAGGCTAAGCTACCGCAAGAACTGAAGATATCTGAAGGATACGATGGTACGAACCAGTAACAAGCGTCGGACGTTCTGTTCAGTTTTCACGAGCTCAAACTCTCAGATCCATTATTGGGCCCAAAATACTTTGAGGTCAGGTTTTGATATCTCTTTTAGGCTTTCGAGTACACCCTTTTTTCACCTATTGGATCGTGAAGTATTTCGATGGATGTGGACTTAGGCCATTTCGACCCATTTTATTAAAATTTTACGCTAAATGTAATATAAAAAATATTTCAAGAATTTTTTATAACAAATTTAATTTTACTATAATCTAAATTAATTTATATTTATACAAGAATTTATCTTCATTTATTTATTTTTTATAAAAATTAAAATAAATTTAGTATTCTTAATTAATTAATATATACTTTATATTAAATTAATATTATTCAACATATATAATTAATATTATTGTAACAACAAATATTAATATTAATTTTAGAAGTTAGCGTTTGGCTTTAATCTTACATAACTGTTTGGGTATCACGTTCGTCCTAAATTTTATTTTTTATTTTTAAAATATTTTATTAATAAATTTATAATACTTATAAATAAGAATTATAAATAAATATTAAAAATAAATTTAATATTATATTTAATATTAGTATCATTTAAATCTTTCAATAAAATCTTTGTAATAATATATTTTATATAAAATAATATATATTTTAAATTTAATTATTTAGTAAATTATATAAATAAATTAAATTATAAGAAGGACATAAAATATCAAATTTAGTATTTTGGTGTGTTGGTTAGAGATGGCCTAGCTTAGTAGCGAACAAGAGTCTGATGAGAGAGTTGGAAGACATCCTTTGGACCAGGGGCCGTGAGTATCTGTATGACACGTAAGCTACTAGTGGGTGGGAGTCCCATACCAAAACAAAAAAATAATAAAACAATAAGCATGGCAATAGCAGTAGCGAGAGGGATGCCAACTTTCACTAGTACTAGCACCTGTCAGGACAGGAGTGATTGCAACTTTTACAAGTATTATAATCAAAATGGCCAGGGAAGCTTCCCATGGCCTTCAGTTCAGATTCCCTAACGACATCACCGGAGGTATCTGCGGCCATTTTTATACCCGCACAAGGCCCTTGTCGTAGTAGCAGTCCTCCCTCTTTACCCTCCGCGTCAGTGAGTACAATCCTTTCGCTGGATTCTTCACTTTCTGTGTCCCTCTAGCATGCACATATATGACAAAAAAATCAATCAATTATTCATTCGCTAGGCGAGGTGTTTGTCTTGATAATACAATACTCCTGCCAAAACCTTCACCACCTACACCTTCAAGCACATGTAAACTCTACACCACAAAAAGCGTGGCAAGTAGCCACGTGACTGTGTAGTACTTCCTGTTCTTGGATGTTAATGCTCGGGGTGCTACAGTGGACTAACATACGCACACCTCTTAGTCGCCAATAAAATAACATGCGATCCACCCACCTGATGCAAAATCTGCTGCAAAGTACACTTATCTCTCCACTATAAAATCTCTCAAGTTCTCATTCTACAAGAAAAAAATATCTCAAGTTCACAAAATCTCTTTTTAATCCCCTTTCTGAGGTTTTGAGTCACTTAGTAGTACAGAAATCCCAAATAAACAAGTGGAGTTAGTAACCATAGATAGAAGTTCGTGTCCATTATGATTCTACTGCTTATAGTTTATGACTTCGGGTATCCCTTAAAATCTGTTTAGAACTGAGCAATGAGGAAACTACAGGCCAACTTGCCTAGACATCGAACATATTAACTTTCTGATACTGAGAAAACATCCTATTACTTGTTAGAACCAAAATATAATGCGGCAGCCTGCATGTGTGCCAAGTGTATGCCATGTAATGAACCTTGAATTTTGCTGAAATTAATATCCGATCATGTTATTCAGCACCGGACTATCTTCTTCCTAGAATATCCCGTTCAGCAATCTCAAGATCCCATGAACACATTGTGGCATTCACGCTTATTTCTTTTCCAAGGACACGACCGTGACTTCTTGTTGGGTTTCTAAGCTTCAGTAATTAAAAAGGATCTGCTAGTTTCTCTTGCTCTTGTTACTGTAGCCCGTGTCATACACTAGTTAACTTTGTAGGAGTATCTGTCTTTCTACTGTCATTAGTTATAACCATTTTCGATTAGTAAAGGTTTTCCAATTAACATCGTAGGCAAAGATTCCTTGGTCATATCAATGGAAGCATGTTATGGAGAAAAAAGGAATAAGTTCTATACAAATTTTATAATAGAAGCTGGTACATCCTGGAAAGGAACAAAGTAATGGTTTGTACTTGTTTTTACCCAAAAGATGCCAAAATCTACTGAAAACAAGTGGATAGAGTGGCTGTTAAAAGACATTCGATGGAACGATAGAAGCAACAAACTTGTGGTTTTCAGTGTCTTTTGCTTCCCTTTCTTTTTGTTCCAAAACTTATCGTCATGGAATCTCGTGACACACTAGCTATGCACTGATTCTGCTAACATTGTTAAGGTATTCACCTTTCTAATACAAACAAAACCCCATAAACACTGATAATTTTGGACCAAGAGCTTCACCGTATATACATATTACAGGAAAACTACGTACCCACACGTCATTGTCTCTATGTTAATTAGCTATACTCACCACTATATATGTGTGTAAGTAACTTTCTATTCAGAACCACTGATGGTATCCTCTGGAGAATATATTATATGCCTTTGATTTTCTCATAACAGTAGCCATTAGCAGACATGAAGTAAAGGTAAAGAATCGGATGGGTACGTACCTCCTCATTTTAAGACGAGGGGCGATTTGATGGCATGAAAGAGATTGCTCGAGACAAGAGCAAGGAGACAAGATCTTATCAGAATCTAATATTATTTATACACGTATTTCTAGGTTGAAGAGGGAATATAACACGTGTTCATAAGATCTAGGGACATGGCAAGATGGGTTGTATTCATTGGAGTTCACTTCTTTGCTGTTGTCACCATCCGCTGTCTAGTCAACAACTCACATCCTTGCTGATCAAAGTCAAGAACTAAGCATCCGTGACCTGAAAATAGACTAAGCATGAGTGAGAGAGAGACGAACAAAACGCGAAATGGGTAAGAGTATTGGAGGTAACCTTTGCACTTTGCAATAATTTTTCTTGCCCAAAATCAGCTGTCATCCTGTGAAATCTTGTGTCCTTTTAGCCAAGGACAAAACAACGTCAATTGGCAGCTATACAGTATTCAGTGGATTCTATCACAAGCAATGAATCTTCTAGGCAATTAAGATGAACAGAAAGTACATGCGTCATATAAGATTTATACAAGCTAATTACTTCATCAGAACTGGAATCCTGACACCAACAAGATCGACAGGGTAAGGATTTCAAAGAATTACATATATATAGCACTTAAGAGAGTTGAATCAGATGAGGAACAATTGATGCATGATATTTCAGAGATTAACGTTAATATACACACCCTAAGTTCAACCTATTCACATATCTTTAGCCTATGCACAGTCTATTCTTATCGGTCTGTTAGTAGTATGGCCCTAAGCATTTTCGAGCTCATATTTGATGATCGAACACTGTTCCATCATATCGATTTGGACGTTGTTAATTAAATGCAACAAAAGACAATTTGGGCTTGGGAATCTTTTCAGGAAGTAGACAGGATAAATATATTTAGAATTAATCTCTAAACACATTAAAGATGTCCCACCCTCAAATGTTTCTATACTTGTCTACTTAAAAGCTTTATCTAATTGAGGCCAGTACATATAGTACTCGTCAACCCATACAAGCCCGATACTAGATTATAAGCATCTCAGGATTAGAAAGAGTTAACGTAGGAGCAGAAGGTTGGTTAACATCTTTTATTTCTAGCTGTCCCTTGCTTATCTTCGCACGAGCAAAACGGCCTCCTAATAACTTTTTCCAACTTTTTTGGTACCACCTTGGAAAAGGAGTGGAGCCCTTTATCTTGAACAGTACAAATCCTAACATGTAGCGGCGACGACCCTTTGGGGGTATATCGATTGTTGGGTGAGATGTTACTTGTGTTACATCAACAATACAAGGTAATCTATTTATAATGCATCGTAATTTTTGTTACTTTTACGTTTCGAGAAACCAAATCGTGGGTTTCAACTCGAACCTACCATTTACCTGCGGAAGTTTGTGTTGTACTTTGGATTCTCATCGACAAGGCCATTAAAACGGACAAATCAAGGGTGGATAACATCTAAAATTCAACTTAGAACACAAAATTGGACGTATTTGTTCTGTCTTATTATGCCTGGCCACGGTCCCAAGTTTTTAAAATACGCATCACAGCGTGAGTCTTAAACAATTCGGATACAGTATATATACACTACTTAATAGTACCTTCTACGAGTGTTATGCTTCCAGTCTAATCAATATTACGGTCTTGTTTTGTCGAGTGGACACAAGTACAAAGGCAGTCGTCCTTTAAGTTTAGATGCGTAAGGCTTTTAATAGTTTTTAATAATGCTATACTCAAGAATGCAAACGAAGTCTTACCAAACGACACGTACTATGCATGAAGTGTGGGAGAAAGGAAATAAAAGTTCAAAGAGGCTTGATGCTTGGTTTGGTGGGTGTGGCTTTGATTCTTTGGAATTTGGAGTATAACTTGGACCTTAATCTTAATTGCTTCTGTGATTGATAACTCCAGGACGTCGCTTGAACCCTACACAACCTTGTAATTCTTTTGACGAGGACAAATATATTTTTAGTACTTTAATTTCCTGTTAATTTCATTAATTTAAAGTTTTACCAATTAATCTGTATTAGGATTTTATTAATCTAATTAATTAAATTTTTGTGTGATATTATCATACATCAAGACGAGTATATGAGAAAACATAGTATTGAAAGTGTTATATGAGATTTTTGTTAAAGAGGATATAATAAAAGTCTTAATATAAAGTGAATCGCAGATTTTAAATATTGAATTAAGAGGTCATAATGATTAAGATTAAGATAAAAACTAGCGTTAGATCAAGAAAGGAACCTTTTTTGGTATTAATACTGAGTTTGGTCACCAACTCACCCTTTTGCTCTAGATATTGTCGTCTTGGTCGTCGTTACGTGATTATAGCTGCCTAGTAATTATTGGACATATCTGACCTCAATAGCCTTTTGCTTAAAGGCTTCATCATTACTATAGCCTACGAGCGTTTGTTATAGTTTGTATAGAATGGTAAAAAAGCTTGCAACTCAGGCAGGATTGGTTCCGGAGACATGTCTTAATAAGAAGTCCAATTACAGCTTAACTTGTATGACTTGATCATTTATTTCTTTTTAATTTATAGATGTAATAGTAAGTAGTAATTCGACAATATTTCGTAAAAGTTACTTAAAACACGTTCGATAGTTGATTAGGCCACGGAATCTACTTTAATAAAAGAAGAGATGTGATGGACATTGTTGAGAAACGAACGGGGTGAGGAAAAAGGCTAGCTAAGGGAAAAGAGATACCAGGGCATCTTTATTTCCATCATTAAATGTGTAAAGTGAGGTGATAGTAAATTCGTAAAATGGTTTCCACTTTCTAGACACGCTATAGTATAGTAGAATCTAGCCAGCTTTTACTGTCATTGTACGATTCTTGTAATTCTAATAGGTTTACTAATTAGTTGGTAGGGGTAAAGATTAAAATCTTGGCAAAGGTTTTGTACTTTTGCACAAGTGAGTACTAACTAATAAGGATTAGTTTAAAACATGCCACAGCTAGTTGCTTAATTTTTTACTTGTTACAAAACATGACTCCATGTGAACTAAAAGCATGTAAAATGGGAGTTAATCTAATATCTACTCTGAAAATAGGGATCGTAGGTCATTCTATTAGTATTATATAAAAGAATCTAGTAAGTTTTGTTTCCATACGAATTCATTGCTAAAGCTGACCTTTGGTCCCCACCATCTTCATTGTCATTACCCAATCCGATGAAAGCTAAAATAAATAATATAGGAAAAACACCTGTTACTGTTTTATTAAGCTGTGCCAAGAGGATTCAAAAGTCCAACTCAACCAGAGCCAGGTTGGCTAAGCTCTAAACCTTGGCTTCAGTTGAAAACTAAATGAGTAAAAAGGCGTAAGTCGCGGGGAGAGTATATTCTACCGAACACATAAAAGTAATCTTCGGATGCTATGTTTAAGGATAGCAAGATATGGCTCATAAGAGCACAATACAGGGGCTATTCTAGTGCGAGTAAGTTGACTAGAAGTCCCTGTTTATGTCACTTTTTTCCTACCCACCAAAAGTAAAAAGGAGAATGCAACGTTTATTATATATAATGTTGAATAGATAATAATAAGAAAATGTTTACATTTCTTCTTTTTTTTTATAAATATTATTATTACATGGTAGAAATTGGAAACTTATGCTGGTTACTGCAGGGTCTCTATCATTGCAGCTAGTAACGGAATATGATTCCTTTTTTACCTTATATACATGCTTAAGGGTGCAGTCCCAACTAGAGGTTTCGTTCTATTGAAGACACTTTCCTCTTCGGCGGGTCTCAATCTCAAAGGCACAACAGTTTATGACATAGGTAAAAATATTATTTATGCCCAATTTCAGCAACCCTTTGTTAGTTGTTACCCATTGATTTTGACCAAAGTCGCCAGCTGGTAAGGACTTTCCATTATTAAACAAAAAAATTAGACTGATTAAATTCAATGCTAATTTGACTTTTAATTATTAACTAATCGATTAATTTAATTAAAATATAATTACTATTACATATACTTCGAGGTTTATTAAATACCTACGTAAAAGATAAGTAGATAACTAGTTTCGATTCTCGTAATAAAAAATAAAAAAAACCTTCTTAGTTGATGAAATAAAATTATGAAATATCTATTTATAGCTGATGAGATTAGAGAAGACAAAGGATGAGCTAAAACGGTTTTAACTAGTTTTAACTCCAAGCATGAATGGTCATGGCCCTAAAAGTAGAGTCAAATAAAGAGTTAAAATTTCGAAAAAGGAAACAGAAAACTGATAACAAAGTGAAGTAGCGTAAATAGCTCTAACGGCCGTTAGCAAGATGGCTAATGGTGGAATCCTTGCATGGACTAGGAGGCAAGCTACTCTTCCCAAAAGCAACAAGGCGTTTTACGAAGCCCTCGATTCTTTGTCCGTTGGTCTCCGTCAGTAACCGCTTCCCGCCAAACGGTAACGACTGCACACCTCTCTCATGCAAAACTTCGTCTTCCTCTCTCGGGCCCACCGTTCCGTCACTATTCAATCCGTTTGCCTGCGCCGTAAATAGTTCAGTTTTTTCACTACAAATCTCTTCTTTAATTGGGATTTTACAGTGGTAAATATACTACGATGATTCTTTTCTTTTCGTCTAATTTTCATAGTAACCAAACAAATATCCATTAGCATTTTTTACCTGGATTCTAACGTAGTCCGCACGATTCCAACAGAATGCGTTACCTAACATCTGGTCTACGGTTTCCGAAACTCCGTCCAGAACAATGTCAACAATTGACGACGTCGAGCACTCGCCGTTATGACGGAGTTTCCTCACGCTAGGTGATGATCCGCTCAACGGACCGTTACCTAATGACAGAACGAGCAGATCCTCCACGCTGTTAACCAAGGGGAAGTCCCGCTTGTTGTGGAGTACGTGAGTAACCGCCGCTGCCGTTGGGTTGTTCATCACCAGACCTCCGTCAATTGCGGTGCACGACGTCTTCCCGTCGGTAGACGTTAAGTTAAACGGCTTGAACAGGCTTGGAGTCGCTGACGTGGCGCGGCAGACTTTCCATAGCTCAAAGTTGAAACTATGCGACTCCGACGCGTCCGCGCGAGAGAACACAAAAGGAGCAGAGCTCCTGAGGTCAAAGCAAGGAACGAGGAGAGGCTTACACGTGTCCCTCAAGGTCAAAATCGTCCCATCTTCTCTCCTAAACGCTTCCTTCAATACCTTATCCATGCTCTTGCCGGAGAGTATCCTTCTCCGACGGAGGAATCCGGCCGTCTTAACCTTGAAAATTTCGGAGTTGTTCTCGGCAACAAATGCAACAGCTTCTCTAGCAGAAAACAGGGGCCTTCCGCAACCGTCGTCAGCGACAAGCATGGAGGCGAGGATAGCTCCAATACCGGTGCCAGCGACAATGTCGAAGAAATCGACGATTCTCGCATTTGAATCTCCAATCTTGAGGCGGATCTGGTCCTCGAGGTGGATAAGAGAGGCGCCGGCAACAATGGCGGTGGTTCCACCGCCGTCAATGCTAAGCACTCGCGTCTTATTAGCGGTTTCGCAGTGAGAGAGCCATTTCTGCTCCAGTTTCGAGAAGATCTCCAGAGTAACCTTACTCAGTTCCATTTTCTCTCTTCCTTTCTCACTAACTCACTCCCTCTGCAAGTATGTTTTAAAGCTTGAACTGTGTCTGTCTCAGGCTTTCTTGTTGAAAGACATTAATAACTGAACCATGCACTGCTTGTGGGCTCTGAGTTCGTTGGGAGTTAAAACCGGGAGTGAAGTGAAGAGAGTGTGTTAAAGGGGCTTGCTTATATATACTCGCACTCCTCTGTGTCTTTTTACCTTATACTTGGGGCAGTTAAAGTTCCATTAAATCTAAAGGTATTTGATATTATTTTTTTAATTTTTTAACTCCTTTTTTTGTTTAATTGAATTTTATAATTGTCAGAACTACGAGTCCTACGTGTATGGAGTATGGACTGTCCTTGCACGTGCAACAACGCGTGTTCTTATCGGGTAACGGGAAGCGACAACCTCGGCTTTTTACTAGGCTCGGCTTCCGCTTCAACTGCTTTCCTTATTGAGTCCCAAGCCACCATTAAATGCTTTGCTTTTTCTTGTCTTTTATTTTCTTTTTTCATTTTCTTCACCGTCAATATTTATCCTGTTAAGGCATGCTAACTAACTAATCATGTTGTCTTACATTTGTACCGGTGATTACTCAGTAAACTGATTGATAGATAAAGGAAACAAACCCTTAAATTAAGTAGTTTGGAATCTAACTCTATTAGGTAAAAAAAGTCCCCACAAGGCAAGCATTAAAACAGAGAGCGTAATTAAGCTCCTACAAGGTCAAAGATTTAGAGTAAAACGATAATGATGAATGATGATGGAGAACACAGTAATATCAAAGGGTCAAGACAGATATAGCATGATTAGAGAGACGTTAAAAAGAGCTTGAAGTATATGTAATTGGTACTAATTCCGGAGCAATTTTAGGCAATCACACCAAATTTCTTACTTGTACTGCTCTTTCTTTATTTGTGTTCTAAAGTTTCTTAACCAACTGGCTAGTTAGTTATCATTAACAAAGAAAGAAAAAGCTGGTTAGTTAATCCACCTTCGAAGAGCACGGAAGGGTTTCTCTATTTTGATGTTTTTGGTTAAATAGTTAGGCTGTGCATGTTTCATCCACAATTGTTGCAGTAAATTATAAATATGTCATTTAGTTCAGACTTTTCGTGCTGATTATATTGTAAGTAGGAATGCACGTTGGTATTATAGTCAGTCTGTTGTCTGAATTCTTCCAACTTGTCATACTTTCACTTCTTATACGAATCATCACCTACGAGGTAACCCTAGCCTCTGAAATCTGAAATTTGGTCGTTGTCCTCAGGATCCAGGTCTGGCGTAGCAAGAAAATGGAAAAGCTAACAACGACAGCTGCACACGGCAACCACCAAGACTTGAATTCTTCATAACGTTCCCGGTTCATTGTTCCTGTTAGGCAACTTTTCAGAGACACACTTATCCCGAGCTATTTCTTAGCTCATTATGGAATAGGGATAAGCCAGCCTCTTCTCTGTTAATCCAACCAACAATAGTTGCCTTTATGTGGTTATTTTGGAACAACTCAACCATGTGATCACCATCCGTCGAAAACACTCAAGTCTCTTTGATAATCTTTACTGTTTAGCATCAAGATACTGAGAAAAGTTTTTGTTCCCAAATATCAGAAGTCCAGCTCCTCTGTTTAATTAAAATATGTCATCATTTTTGTTTAAAATTTTAAGTTATTAGTCACTTATAACTATCACTTAAGTGTCAACACGACTTAAGTGTCACGCCTTTAAATGAAAGTATCGCTTAAAATTTAAACAAAAATGACGGAGTTAATAATAGAGTTAAAAACACTCCGAAAATCCTGTCTCAAATATCAGGCACCTAGTTGGCTCAGAAAGCTGTCATTATCTCTGAATCTTTAGTCTACACGTCCATGCGTTCCCTGGCACTAGACAGTACACACAACCTGTCTCTTCACAAGAACTCCATGAGAGACCCGAATTTTGGGATTTAATGCTCGTTCCAGACAAAAGTTACAACATAAATTAACAGTTCATACATTTATTATTCATCGAGTCCGGAATCAATAGGAATTAATTAGCTAGAGCTGGCATGCCATCAATTCAATTACGTTTATTTACTGGATTAATTATATTGATAGTTTAGACATTCTTTTCATTTTGATCTGTGGCCTTTAAAAAATATTATTAACACAATGTAGACGTCATTCTCTCTTAAAAAGTTCATCAAAGCAAATTCATCTTCCCTTTTCTGATATTACATAGTGTAATATGTGAAAATTTAAAATATACAATGTCATGTGATTGAAATGTTTGTTTCCTAACGTCTTCTCCTCTCAATGTTCATGTTAATACTAAAATTCTTCATAATTGTTTGATATTATCTCATGATAAGGAGTCACTTAAACATTGTGAATTGGAAGGTTCAAGATAAGTGAAAAAAATTTGTTATCTTTTAAATTTTAATTATTTGTAAATTAATAGAAATTAATATTTTAAATTTCAATCATAATTTTAAAATTTTAATTTATCATGAATTGGAAGTTCTTATAAAAATGACAAAATATTAAACTTTTTAAAGTTGGCAAAATAAGCTTGATTTAAGGACAACATATTTAAATAATATCAATAATTATATTAATTTCCAAACAAAAGCACACCAACAAGATATTTTTAACAACATAAATTATAACTTTTATGATATCTTACTTTCCAAACATAAACAGAGGTCGAATGTTTTCGCTGTTATTCTAATAGAACAATCAAATTTGGAGAGGAAAAATTGACTTTACCAGTGGGTCATTTTTGTTATATACATAATTGTTGTTGAGCTGTACAACTACTAGATTCTAACGACAATAAAATAAAGAAAATGAACAAAACAATGAATTACATTTTGTTACAATTACATGAAAAAGAAAACAATTTCATCATTTTTATATTTTGATACCCCCCTTCCGCAAGCTAGCGCATACAAGTTTTAGAAGTTCAACTTAGGGGGGGGGGGGGGAGGAGAGGGGTTGGCTCGCATGAAGAATAGTAATAAGAATGAGAATGAATATATATAATGAAGGATGAGAATGGATATTATCATTATAATTATGATAGTTGGTTAAGAGGAAGGAATGATTACCATTATCATTGACAATAGTTGGTTTATAAAAAATATTGAAAAATCAAAATTTATTACATTTTAATTAATTAATTACAATTTAATTAATTATACTGTAATTAATTAATTACAATATGTTGATTAATTAAAATATTGTAATTAATTTTAATTAATTATATTGTAGCTAATTA
>JANZXR010000009.1:19421074-19442166 GCA_027575705.1 Erythroxylum echinodendron
GCTCTCTCTTGGTCCAGCCATATGACAAATCCAGGTACTGAATTAACTAGGGACATGCACAAGCTGATAATCCATTTGCATTTGCATTTTGTGATAAATTTAGCATTAGGATTATATTGTTTAGATGGATAGAGCATCTGCTTATTTAGAGCTCCATGAACAGAATGTGTTACAAATGTAAAATCTCTCTGTTTCCACATGATATTTTATAGCAATGCTTAAATTATCTTATTTCTCAGCTTAAAGGCTATAGAGAAGGCTATCGTTGGCTCTGATCTTGGCTTGACAGCAAACAATGATGGTGAAGTCATACGGTTGTCTGTTCCTCAATTGACATCTGAGAGAAGGAAGGTAATTTTACTTATTTGGTTTTCTTACCTTTATCCATTGCCAACTTTCCGATAGATCTACAAGGCTTTTTGGCATGGAATTACATTTATAAACTCTCTCCTATAAGATGTAAAATTGATGTTTGTGTCAAGTCGGGATCTCTCTTAATTAGTAACAATATGTCTCCATCATTTATCTTATCTTAGTTGCATTTTGGGTACAAAATTCTAGTTTCTCTGTCAATCTCATTAGCATAAGTTAAAATGCTTTGCATTCTTGGGTCTCTTAATCTTCTATTGATTCAGCATGGAATCTCACTATCATGAATAATACTCTCTCTCTCTCTCTCTTTCTTTCCAATATTATTTTCAGAATCACACTATCAAAACACTTCCGCTTTTCCCTCTACTTGAGCCTCATTGAGCAGCTTAATGACAGCTGCTTAAGGGTTTCATTTGAGAGGTGGCATTAAGGATCCATGCTGGATGTCCTCCATAGTATCAAAAATGTCTGTTAGTTTATCTGACAGTGAGACTCATGTTTGCTTCATGGTCTTCCTTTTCTCCTTCAAGTTCTTTATTTTCCCCCTATGTAGCACGGATACGGACATGGACACGCGACATGACACGGACACGAACACGGGGACACACCAACTTCTAAAATTTGGTGCACACAGAAACGGCACACACACACACACACACACACACACACACACACACACACACATATATATATATATATATATAAAATTTAGAATTAAGAAAAAATTCAGAATTCTTAATATGATATATATTAATTGATGTGTTTCAAGATTTCCAATATTTTGATAGTTCATACACTAAGCCTTGTCTACCATAATCCTCAATAAACTGCTCATATTTCATGCTACATCAATCCTTTTCAGTGAGTCTGATGGCACCTTATATAGTATACGTTTTATATATGATCATTTATAATCGTACAGAGTTACTGTCTTACAAGAAATGGAAGACACTTGTTGTCTATTGACAAACTAAAAGTTTAAAACTGTAATTTTAGTTTGAGTTCTATGCATTAGAAAATGGATGGCATGCCTAAAAGGAGCAATGGTATTATTTCAGATCTCAAAAGAGTCGTATGAAGAGCATATGGAAGGTGAAAAGTCTTGGTGCAATGGTATTATTTCAGATGAAAATGTGTCCGAGCCATCTCAAAACGTGTGTCCAGCTGTGTCCGAGCCGGAAATTTTTTTTTAATGTCTACACGTACAAACATGTGTCCGACACGTGTCCACCGCATGTTGAGTGGGTGTCCATGTCGGACACGTGTCTGACACACGAATACGGCTCCATTTTGCCGTGTCTGTGCTTCTTAGTTTTCCCTATTTCCTCATTATTTGTCCCACCTAAAATCTGCTCAAATCGAAAGATTTATGTATGTTTGCATATAAAGCTGGAAGAGACAACAATAACAACATCATCATAGTAAAAATCCCACTGATGCGCGGGGTCTGGAGAGGTCCAGTAGTATATAGCCTTACTCCTAACTAGTAAAGATCAATCAGGAATTTCTCACTCTGCAGGATGAATTTAGATGTGTAGCATTCTCAGAAGAACATGGGGTTTCCTTTGAGCATCTTAATGATTTCTTCTCAAATTCCCTTTTTACAGGAGTTGTCAAAAATTGTGGCTAAACAAGCTGAGGAAGGGAAGGTATATATGGTTTTAGTCGTTGCTGATGTAACTCTCTGCAGTTTTGAATTTACTATTTAAATATCCGGAGTTGCTCTTGTTCTATCATGGGTGAAACAACTTTGGTAGACTTATCTTGGTCCTGCAGAAATCATTTATTCTACCTACAATAGACATTTACTTTCCTGAATTTATGATGGATAACAAGTATGTGTTTTTGCACTTGTGATTTTCTTGGGACATGAAAGCGGAGAGGCTGAGATTTTGCAGCCATTTAATTAAGGCCAGAAGTTGCATTTTCATTATAGTTCTATCTGGATGCTAATCAATGTCTGTTTCAGTGTTTTCCACTTTCCTCTCAAATGTTTTTTTTTAATAATGATGTATAGGTTGCTTTGAGGAATATCAGACGAGATGCACTGAAAGCATATGAGAAACTTGAAAAGGTTTGAAGTGAGAAGCATATTTATTTCCTTGAGAAGTTTGCTGTTGATCTTACTCATATTCTTCTCCTCAGGAGAAGAAGCTTTCAGAAGACAATGTGAAAGACTTATCAAGTGATTTGCAGGTAACATGCTAATGATTATTTTTTGTCCATTAGCTGCTCTGAATTTAGATTTTTTTTATCAATTGTGCCTTCTGCTTTGAGCAACTACCATCAGCTTCACTAGATATTGAGTTTTAATTAGATGAACTTATTACCAAATTTCTCAAGCAACATGTTTGGGATATTTCTAGCAATAAGTTGAATGATTTTATTATGCACTACTAGGACAGTTTTCTGGAGAATAGTTTCAGAGGCTTAGAGTTGGCGTTCAGGAACTCTCCAGAAATGAAGCATTGAAAAATTAATACATTACTTGGTGCATGTCATCAATTTTAAACCTTTCAGTCATGACTAAGATCTTGTAATTTGTGTAATATGTTCAATGCTCCTGGATAGATGCAAGTATTTAGGGTAAATTGGTATGTTGCAATGTGCACTTGCACAAGGATAAATTGATGAAGTTGTAAAATGCTAATTAATTGCACATTTAATTCTCATTTTACGTGTGGTTCCTACATATGTCATTACTTGTTTGGATCTTTGTCTCTTCGATGTTGTCTGTTGTCCTTTCAGTTTGTGAAGAATCACTTCTGCGATTTTATTAGATTTAAAGAATTATTGTAATTCTTTTGCAGAAGCTCACAGATGGATATATAAAGAAGATTGAGACTATCTATAAACAAAAAGAAACGGTATCATTCTAATTCTGACTGATTGAATGGGACCTGAGTGTTGATATTTTTCAGAGATTCTTCTATCATAATTACTTTCTTGGATTGCAAAACTATTGCTATATTTTTGTCTTTCTTGGATAAGAAAGAATGAATAAATGCACCCTAGGATCCTCTGATTAACTATAGTAGTTGTAAAAATTAGAGTGGAAGCTTATCATGATAAAATTCATGGGAAGAATAGGTAGTTCCAATCCCCTGACCCTTGCTAGTTTACGAAATTGATTATTTTATATGGATGGATCAATGGGCATTTTTGTAGCGTTAGAGTTAATTTGGACCAAGCACTTCAAATTTGGCTTAACTGCAGTTGTGCCATAAACCATGCACTGATTTTGAGAACCTGGATTCTGGATATTTATTTATGGTTGAGAATTAGTTGCAAAGCTGTAATATGTAGCAGGATATGGAAGAAGGGCCTCTAAATGCTTGTTATTTGTCAGCAGCTAGAATGTTGTCACAATAAATAAGCTAAATTTATTCACTTTGGCAGAAAATGCAGTCATATATCCTAACATAAAATTGATATGAGCTCACAGTCATAGTCAAAGGCAAGGATGATTTTGATTATTTTCTTATCACTATTTAATCTTGTGAGCAGAAGAAACAAAATTGTATTATCTTTGTGGATTCCATTTAGTACTGCTGTTTTAAATTTATATGCCACTTGTAATCCTTATCGTATGAGACCTTCACTCTTTTTCTTTTTCACCTTTCTTTTTCAGGAGTTGCTTAAAGTTTAGTAACATGTTTTTGTACAGATATATCTGGTGAGCTCTTTTTCCTTTTTGAATTAATTTGTGACTCATACTGCCCATAACTACACCAATTCACTTTATAGACTGCTAAAAAGCTGACAGTCTACACAAGTTTTTCAGAGAGTCATCTGTACAGTACTGTCTGAAGTGGAATATGATTTGGAGGAAGTACTTTCTCACTAATAATTTCTGTCACGGTCGTTTAAATGCTTTTAAAGTGTGGAGCACATCATAGTGCCAATGGTTCTTTCCATTAAAATGATGGTTCTTTCCATTAAAATGAAGTTGAAGGTAATCCAATGTATAGGCAAATAAAACTAAAAGAAAAACAATAGCCTGAGCTGTAAGGAGTTGCTGGAGACTACCAGCAAGGTGGGTTGTAGCTTTTAGGCAAATAAAACTACAAGAAAAACAATAGCCTGAGTTGTAAGGAGTTGATGGAGACTACCAGCAAGGTGGGTTGTAGCTTTTGGTTGAGGTAACTAAAAGGAATGTGCACATCCTGTTTCCATGTAAGTTAATACACAGATGATACGATACTAATGAAGATAAGCTGCTTTTGCTTGATATCAAAGGTGGACATAGGAATGATTCTCTAAACTGATACAGACAACGTGTCATGTGAATACTGTTTCTTTAGTAAAGTGGGATACTTATAAAATCGGGTCGCCCACTGTGTCCCATTTTCAATATATTGTGTGGCCATGTGTCATTCCCTCGACAATTCCAACCCCAAGAAGCTGTTTTACCTGAAAACACTTTTGAGAGTGGGTTACATGCTGAACATCCCGTCGACTGTTTCTTTTTTTGTTTCACGGTTCTTTACAAGACGGGAAGTTAGTAAACGGCCAATAGAGTTTAGATTTGAATGACTTGGCTATTCGTTAGGCACCAGCCACTCCTACTTCAAAACAAGAACTAGAACAGGAAAATGAGTAGAGCCAAAAGATTAAAAAACAAACACTTTGGTACATCAAGGACAAAAGAGAATAACTAAGGCATCACTGTAATTGGATGGACGTTGATCAAACTCCCTAAACAAAAGATGTCTCCTACTCCTTCCAAAGAGTTAGTTTTCCATAATTTCTGACTAATTACTATTTTAGTTACAATGGAAGATTTTGACTTGAGAGATAAATTTTAGTTCATGTTACTCTTAATTTGTTTTTGGCTAATTTGTATATTTTTATTATAAAATTTAAAGTTTCAATTTAGAATAGTATGTTGACTGTTGCCAAGAGACCAGTGAGCGGAACATAAAAAGTCTTAAGGAGATCTCGCACGCGACGGCTTGTCACCTGTGGAATTTGGATCACTGGAAAAGAAGGATTTTATGAAGGAAAAAAAAAAAAAGCCAATGTTCTAAAGAGTTAATTGTATATTTTTAAAAACCCCAATCACTAAAGTTTAAGTAAAAGATGAATTTTAATTCATGTTACTCTCAATTTATTTTGAAAAAATTGGATATTCTAATATAAAAATTAAAGTTGGTGATATAATTAATAAAAGATGTATAATGTATGATTTACTATAAATCTCTGTTTTAGTAAAAATATCTTTTATTTTTATCACCATCATAATTGATAATAAACATTAAAAATTTTGAAAATTTTTAAAACAGATTTTAGTGTTAATAATAATATTCTATAAAAATTATCTTACAAATACAATCTTGTATTTCATTTTTTAAGTCTTGTACCTCAAGTTAGAAAAATAGGTTGAACAACTTGTAATAATACTAGTTGAATCAGTCAATTTCTAGGTCAGAAATTAAAACAGTAATACGTTTTGACTTAATTTAAGTGTCTTTGTAGGCATTCTTCTCGCTAAATGACATATAATTAGTGTTTTATCATTTTTTATCTGAAAAACTGAAATGGATCATTGGTGGAAAAGGTCAGACAAGTGACGTAGTCATAATAGGAATGTCGGTAGAGATTCTTAATTGTAGAACGTAACACGAACCTAAGTTACGTATTTTGAATTGAACGTAAAAGGGGAAAAAATGAAGAAATACGGAAAATACCAGATTTTGGTTCCATGACTTCAAACAAGCTTTTCAAAGTTGAAACGAGCGTGAATTCACTAAGGCCTTTACAAGAGTCTATCCTTGAGATATCGTTAAGGCCTTTCTGTAGCTTTTTTGGCACGTGAACCTTTGAATGAGTCAGAGTATCCGTATGTTTATGATTTGCTTAAACAGTTATAGGAGACCTTAATCTTTTATATATAACATCCATATTAGGCCTCTCCATTACAGGCTCAATATGGATTCGGTCCATATTATCTGGGGTCCATTTTGCTCACTGAACTTCAACCCTCTAACCCAGATCCTTTATTGAGCTACTTTATATCTTTATCCTGATCAAACTTGATTAGCTTAACTGATAATTTATCAAAACTGTAAAAATGTAATTAATTGTTGTCTGCCTTATAGGAAAATATCCAACATTCTCTCTCTTGGACAATAATTAATTACGATAGTTGTATTGATGACAAAATCAGTAAAAAAAATGATTAAGCAAATTACTATATAGGTCGACCAAGTTTAGAAAAAAAAACATTTGATCAAAATATAATGAAAGTCTATCATTCTGTCCCATAAGGTTTTCGATATCAAAAAATATCAAATATATGCGTCATGTATGACACAAATCCAATACAATCATGCATATCTAGTAACTCACTAACATGAATGAGAAAATAGAGTGTGACAAACTAGAATGATACCTGTATGATTTGAAATATATCATTTTTTCCTTTGTCGGTCTCAATTTCTCTAAACTTTATACTAAACTACATCATAGAAATTTGTTTTCTCTTACTGAATGCTAAACTGCATTAGAGAAAATCTTTATTTTCTCCCACTGAATGTTAAATTGCATTTGAGAAAACCTATTTTCTCTCACTGAATGCTATGCTGCATTAGAGAAAACCTTTATGAGATTAAACACTTATATCCCCCTACGTCATGTCAAAATCTATAGATATACATATACATTTGTATATGTCCTGATGATATAAGTTCAAGGTCAATCTATATATATGCCCAATGACCTTTACAATACTTAAGATTGATACAAACCTTAAGACTTTTACCTGTATTATAACAGCATATAATAAGATGTATGATTAAGGATAAATGATGCTCATCTTTATTGCTAAACAACCATACTGTCATAATATATCAAAACATATAAACATATAAGGAACAAACATAATGATCCCTAACTAATAATGTCTAAGGATTTCAACACACCTATACTGTATAAATGTCTCTAAAAAACATGCAGGTGAGGTTTTGATGAGAGATTTCCTAGTGGGATGAGGACAACATATCCCTAAAGCTTCTATCTCAGAGACTTATAGATCCTAACATTCCTCTGCCACCTAAAAAAGAACTCTTAAGTGCATAAATTGTAATCAAGTTAGGGATGTATTGTAGAGAAGAACATCCACATAGGTTTATTTTCTTTATTCTTTGTTGCTTAATAGGTTCAAATATCTTAGTATCATCCCTATTATTTTTTGTTTCAACTATAAACTTCCTAAAGGTGCTAGCTATAACTAAGGAAATAAAAGAGGATAATATCAAAAGGAAGAACTAAAGGGTGAAACAAAATAATGATGTCACTTCATCAAGTCAACCCTCCATACTTCCTCTATCCTTATCTTATTTACCTCTTGTCCTTCACTTTTTGCCCCTCTCAATAAGTGGAGAACACGGTTGCCCTCTCTATTAAAGTAGGATTATAGGAGAAGAAGAGCATTTCTTCTTTAACTTCAACTTAAAGAAGACTGATGCAATCTTTAGTTGGGTTAGAAATGGGTTTGAGATGGTCCTAGTAAATAAGCTTGTGTATTTGAAGTACAATTTACTTATTTTTTATCTCATTTTTTATTGCTTTTACTTGTCTTTTATTTTTAGGTTATCACATTATGGGCTACGAAAGGTAGGGTAGTGAACTTGACATGTTTTTCAAGGATACTAAAGACATTAAGAAGGTAACCATAAAGGCTTATGGAGATCTCAAAATTTTTATAAAAGAGAAAAGGTTGTCAAGTAACAACTATTGAAGCGTCTTGACAAGTTTAAGAAGGAAGTGAAAACACAAAAGGTTGAGGATATGGGCTACTAAGTAAGATGACTGAGATTAAAGCATAGGTGAATAGGTCGTAGAGAGATAATTTTAAGTTTGATATGATTCTTCGTTATTATAGTTCATAACTACAATAATCTAATTAGTGACATAATGACAACATTCAAGGTATGTAGAAAGATCATGCAAAAGAAGTTGTTAGATATGTCATTAGCAAATTTGGATATTGTTGATGTGTCCAGTGATCCTAAGACAACTTAAAATGAGGAGATTTGGATATTGTTGATATGTCCAGTGATCTTAAGCCAACTCTAAATGAGAAGCCTAATAAGTTTTACAGCATTCATGGCAAAGCTAAAGTTACTAACCTTGCTAATGAAGGATTATCTAACCCTATATACAATAAACCTACTTCTTTTAATGGTACATCCTTCTTTATCTAGACGATTAATTTATTTTCCTTTATTATTTCCCCATTTATATAAAGATGCAGATTTATAGATGCTACAGATGTGTTAGCCCTTGATTTTTTGTTTATGAAACTTCTATCTAGGATATATTTGCATAATTGATTTTTATAAATAAGTATATTCAAATTGCTTATCTAGCATGTGGATTCTGGCTCCATTGACTTTATCAATCTTGAACAAATGAAAAATATGATAGGTATATGGAGTCTAGTTTCAATGCCTTAATCAACTTTTTAGAAGAAAAGAATATTGTAGGCATGTGGAGTTTAGCTTCAATGCCTTAACAAAACTTTGATCATTTTAAATTGTCGATGGTGGGGGTATAAAGTCCAACTTCGATGTTTTAATTTTTTTTAAATTTTAATATGTTAATAGTAGGTGTGTAAAGTCTAGCTCTAATGCTTAATAAAAATTTTGAAATGTTTAACATGTCGATGGCAGGGGTATGGAGTCTAAATCTAATGTCTTAACAAAATTTAACTTCAAAATAACAAGGATGTGGAGTCCAACTTTAATGAATTAAAAAAATCTTGAACGTTTGACCTGATGATAATGTGTGGAGTCTAGCTTCAATGCCTTAATAAAATTTTGAAAAGTTTAACATATAGGTGGCAGGCGTATGGAGTCTAAATCCTATGTCTTAAATTTAACTTCAAGATAGCAAAGGGATGGAGTCTTATTCTAATGTCTTAACAAAATTTTGAAATGATTAACTAGATGATAATAGGGTATGGAGTCTAGCTCTAATGTCTTCACAAAATTTTGAGAAGTTCAACAAAAAAATAGTAAGGATTTGGAATCCAACTCTAATTACTTTATCAGTTTTAAATGAAAGAAGAATATAAACTATAGTACCAATTCCTTAATTTATTTTCATCGAGGTTTAAGCCTTATAAGCATATGCATAATAATTTGTTCATTATTTGATTTAACAGAACCTTTATTTTTAAAATAGAAAGATGAAATGAATTATCCTAAGCTAATGCTTTTGGACTAGTAGGTTTTTATTTTGAGTTAGGGAGTTGAAATGACTTCTCTTAGACTTCATACTTTATAACTTAAAGGTTTTTGTTTTGATTTAAAGAGCTGAGATGTCTTCTTTTGAATCTAAGTCTTTTAAACTTATATGTCTTTTTTGTTTTAAGTTAAGGATTTGAAATGTCTTCTCTAAGGCCTAAGGCTTTCATACCTGTAAATTTTTGTTTTATTCTGGGCACCTAGGATTCACTTAGATGATAAAACAAATGAGACATTTTATTGATAATTATGTAGCCGTGCATATGAGATTTTTGGAACTTATTCTGATGGTAATACTTCCTCAAATAGGCTTCGATCTAAATACCAGGCATCTTTGATTCGTCGAGTTTATCAATTTTATAGCTTTCAAGCTTGATAATATCTTTGATATGGTATGACCTTGACTAATTTACAAATAACCTCTTAAGAATGTTTCCTCCATGAGAACTTTAATTTTCACAAGACTGAGTCCTCGCAATAGAGGTATTGAATTTTTATCTTATAAGTGTTTAGTTATCAAACCCTTTTTTGGTATGTTTTATTTCCCATGCTTGTGACATCCCTACTATTAGTCTAAAGTTCATCATTTTTAGTGTAAAAGTTCTGCATTTATACCTTTAAACTTGGTAATTTCATTTATATAGGAATAAAAGGTTTGATAAAAATGCTAGGCTGAATTATATCCTTTTGATAGGTGTTCTAGGTATTGTTTGGTATAACATAATATATTATAAATCTCTTCAGCTCAAGTCCTTTTGCATCCTCAATTTTGGCTTATAGGCCTTACAATATTGTCCTATTCATGAGTTATGATAGTTTATTAGCCTATGGGTATGCAATGAATGTGAAGTGTGTTTAATTCCTAGTTATTAGACAAAGTCCCTAAAGACCCTGTTATCAAATTGGATCCTATTGTTTATGATTACTAGGGACTTTGTACCTGTTTATAACGTTTCTCCTCAGGAAGCTTTCGATTACCTTATTTGTTACACTAGATAGGGTTTAATCTTTACCCACCTTATCAAATAATGAACTGCAATAAGAAGGAATTTGATTGCCTCATTGCAAGAGGAAATGGTCTAAGGATTGCCACTCTCTATTAGGTGAAAGGGATGACTCTTGATTGTATAATATAGTCAATGATATTTGAACAATGTATACCTTTGGCTTCTAGCTAACTCTCAGGAATCGCCTATAAATTATAAGCCATAACTATCCATGCCTTAAAGTTTTATAAGCCAATGGTTATCCTCCCTGATGAGTTCCATATGCTCCTTTATAAAATTTTTTATATATGTGCTTTAGATTATATTTTAGATACAGTAAATTTTTTATATATGTGCTTTAGATTATATTTTAGATACAGTAAACTGAAGGACCTTTAGTTTAATTTCCTATTTATGACTGAATATCTCAAAGCCTCAATTATAAGATCTTTTACTTCTTTTTTCCTTTAATATCTTTCCTTTTTAGAAGTAATTTTAAATTGAATATGTCCAATTTATCTCACTTCCATCTATAGAAGCTACCTAGCTAACCTATGTTATTATTGGCTTGATCTGTTCCTTTTAAAATATCCCTCTAGGGGCTACAACATTATTAGCTCCTATTTTAGAAAGATGTTTTCCTTTATGATTTGTTTCCTGGGTATTACCTTGATGTTTGCCTTTATATATTCCTTTATATGTCTTTCTTATATTTATCTAACTTTTCTTTTACCTCACGAAAGTCATTAAGTTAGTTAACCATAAGTTATAGGTCTAACCTAATGGTTATGAGCATGGTTTGGATGTTACAGAACATCTACATCTTAAACAATAGGGTCTTATAGTTTACCTTATTACTAGACATTTTGAATAGGTGCCACTTTATGTATACATGTTTATTTCTTTTATCCCTTTTAAATATATTCCTACCCACTACCTTTCTTCATCATCTGCATCATTAACATACATTACCCATATTGATTATTCAATACTGGGTATATTTTTGTCAATAAGTTTTCCTTTCTTTTATAAGGGTGTTGGCAACTGATATATCTAACGTCAAACTCCTAAAGCTCGATTGACCATTTAATAAATCTTCTTAAAATGTTTAGTTTGATAGGCATTTGGCTTAATGGAAGGTTTATACATATATTGATTGCATGAGTTTGTAAGTATGATCTTATCTTTCTTATAATATTCAGTAACACATATGTCATTTTTTCCAACATTAAGTAGTTTAGTTCTAAGACTTGCAACATCTTAATCATATAGTATATTAGCCTTTGGATGTTCTTTTCTTCCTTAATAAGGGCAAAATTGAGGGGAACTTTTGAAATGATTATTTAAAGGTACAACATATATCCAAGGTTATATATCCAAGGTATGATGTTGATAAAAGTAGTGGACTCTTTAAATATTCCTTTGGTTGATCAAAGGCTTGTTGAAATTTCTAGGTCCATTCAAACTCTTTGGGCTATTGAAGTATTTTGAAAAGTTATAGTTAGTGGTTGATATATATTGGGACAAACATTAATAAACTTATTACCTTCCTTATTAACCTTACAAATCCTTTAAGTTTCTAGGTTCTTCCATGCCTAGGATAACCTCAATATTTTAGGAGTTAACCTTTATCCCTCTATGGGTGATTATAAATCTAAGAAATTTTCTATCCTCTAAATTGAATACATACTTGATTAGGGTTTAACTTCATATGTATTTATGCAGGACTGTAAAACATTCTTCTAGTTATTTTATATGCTCACCTTTAGGTGTTATCTTCATAAGCATCTCTTCTATGTATGCTTCTATATTTCTCTCAAATTGTTTATGAAAGACTAAGTTTACTAACCTTCGATAAATTGCTCTTGTATTTCTTAGATTAAAAAATGGCTTTGTAGTAGTAAATACCCCTGTGTATGATGAAAGATGTCTTTTCTTCATTAAATTCATTCCTTTTGTTCCAATTAGATCCTGTGTAAGCATCCATGAAACTTACTATATTTTGATGTTGTATCCACAAACTGGTCTATCTTAGGTAAGGAATTGATTTTATGACATATCTTGTTTATATGTGAAGCCAACATGCTTCCTCCACTTTCCATTAGCCTTCTTAAGCATGAATATATTAGCTAACTATTTAGGGTAGTTGACATCTTTGATGAAGTACAATTTTAATAGTTTGGATACCTACTTTTCTATGGTATATTAACTCTTTATTGTAAAATTTCTCTTATTCTATTTTATTAGCTTGAAGTGGTGTTTATAATTTAGCTTATGGAAGAATTTCTCCCTCTCAACCTTATGCATGTCTAATGGACTTCATAAACAAAAGTACAATTATTTGAGCAAGAACTTTTTTAGGTCTTTATTAGCAGTATTCTCTATATTGGCTCTAATTTTATCATAGTCTTCATGCCTTCTTATTATGACCTGACATCTAACTCTTCCCTATTTATGGTGAAAATATTGTTTCTTTTTTTAAGCATTGTAGACTATTATTATTTATCATTCTTTAGTCTCTTTGTACCTTTGCCACCTTAATCGAGGTTAGGAACTTTATGATAAATTAGTAAGGTGATAGGATTGCACATACTGTATATAAAATATTTTTTATTACATTATACATAGATGGTCTCCTTACTACATAGAACTTTGTTATATATAACCTATCATTACCTTGTTACTAACATCCTATATGTCAAGTTTTAAGGTCTATATCTATTATTGGAGGAGTGCTATATGAACCTCGCAATTATTTATTAGAAAGTAGCTACGTAGGCAAGGAGTAGGGTTTGAGACCATGATCAAGATGGAAGCAAAGGCTTTGCATTTTAGGATATTAGGTACACCATAAAGGTTCATAAGTTATCTATAACAATGCAAATGGTCGATAGGGGCATATATGCCATTAGAGGTACCTATGATTATAATCTTCAGTCCAATTATTAGTAGTTCAACTAAGATGATAGGTGTTAGGGGGTTGTCCCTTAAGTATTCAATTGACAGGGTTACAAAGTAAATGTGACACTATTGTTGATGGTGGTTATAGGATGTCAACTTAGGGTGCAAGGTTAAGGGTGTGGATGAGGCTCCCATGATGATGGTTATGGGATATGCACTATAGATAAAAGTTTATATGGTATGAATGGTTCAAAATGGTAGAGGTTGCATGATGTGAGCATAAAGAATAAGGTTGTGGGGAGTAAATGAGGCCCTCCTAATAGTTGTTATAGGATATGGGGTTGGTTCCTTTCATTAGTATGCTACTTTTACAGCATTTGTCTCACTTATTTTTACAACATCATACTTTTGGTTATTTGGTCCTTAGGCTACTCATGGATGTAATGGGCTTAAAGTGTGTTGGTTATTCTAGTGACATTAGGATAAGGATTGTTTCTATTATTTTCCATTGTTCCTATTTAGGATAGTGATAACTCATCTATTTTCTATATTCTCTCAAATAAGGTCTCATCTATTTTCTCTCTCTCAAATAAGGTATTCAAAGATTTCACCTAAATACCTATAGGCAATGCCAAATGATGTAGATTGAATTCCTGGTAAGCTTTTTAGTCTATTCTCAACTTATCATACCTTCAAAGATAAATAACAAGTTAAGGGTGTTCTTTCCATAAATAATGTGATGTTTAAATTAGTAAGTTAAAGAATGCTACTTATGTAGATAAATCACAAAGTGTACTTAGTGGCAATAATTATAAAAACTTACTTTGATATATATCCCTTTTATAGGAAATCCATCTAAGTGTAGTTAAACTATCCATCCTTAGTAGAGTTAGATCTAACTTCTACTATGTAGTTGAGTTAGTCTTAGATTAGGACTCTAACTCTTCGCATGACTAAATCTTACTTTAATTAGACTTACCTTTCTTGAGTAATTGGATCTCTTAAGTGAGTCTAAAGCACGTAGGTGTATAGAGTATTGGTGGGTCTATTAAGATAATCCAAGCCTAATTCATACACGTATTAAGCATGTGTCACTTATAAATATCCTATCCAATATATCATACGAATAGTGAATTATTGTTTTTTCATTACAAACCATATGATTTTTGGTTAATGTCCTCAAATAGTTAGTTTTTTCACCTTCAAATATGATATATTTTCCTTAACTATATTGCCCTCTTACTGGAACAAAATCTCCTTTTCATGAGGATACAACATCTTATGAGTGAAAAAGTAAACCTTATCAATCAATGACTCATTAAATAAATAGTCATTTAAAGTAATGAATCATATATATTTCGTATACATGTGGAAGAAAAATAAACAATATATGATTATGAAAACATAATATTTAATAAAGTATCCCTACTGTCATAATAATGGCATTTTTTGTTCAAGCAATAAAATATTAAAAACTAATAGATTTTAATTCCAATATATCCTTAGCATTTGATTTTTAACTTATTTCACGTGTTCTAATAAGTTGCTATTCAAACTAACAACATTATGTATGGTTCCAATCATAAACCCTACTCAAGATACAACTTAGGCAACACGATAACAACATTGAAAAATAAGTCACAAAAGTGTAAAAGACCTAAAATAATACAGCAGTTGATTGGTCTCAATTATGATTAAAAAAATATATAGATGGGTTTTTAATAAACTGGGATTTCCTTCCTAAGTGTGATTTTCATTTGAACATAATTTATAATCAATTATTTGAATGATAATAAAAAAAAACTAAACACAATGATCATTCATAAAAGGGTTGAAAATAGTTAAGGATGGAAAAATGGCCTAAGTTGGTCCTATCCGTATGGTTCTTATCCAAAGTCAATAAGTTTGATATGAGTTTATTGGGTTATGAATCGAGCTTGGGCTTCATATCAAATACGTATCTTGAAAACAACATTATTATAGTAAACTAAAAACATAGTTTTGTTAGTGGATGGATTAAAACTAAAATTCCTAAATTGAAACCTACATGCTCACTGTTGTCGCTATCTTCCTGTAACTATCATGTGTTGACATCTTCCATCTCTTTGCCACTCACTTGGTTTTTGATCATTGCTTTCATTCTCACCAGCTTTCTTTGGTATTTCTCTTCTTGACAACCTTTAAGTTATCATCTTTTTTTAGTAACTAAAAGATCTAATACAAATATATACCACATCACTGAGTATTATTAAAGGATTTGCAGAAGTTTTATGCTGCTTATTACCTCTACTTTCTATAATTTAATTATGAGTTTATATATTTCTTTGATTGTCTTTTTCTATTACCTTTTATAATTGCATGTTTTTGATACGCCATATAGGAATTCTATTGTGCACATGGGAATCCTTACTTTTTGTAAATCAATTAGTGAAATTACCTACAAGTTCTTTGTCTGCTTTCATAATTTTTAAAAGGGGTAGCAAAGATTATATTATCTCTAATTAAAAAATTATTAATATTATCTCTAATTGAAAAATTATTATTAAGTAGTAAAGTAATTTGATTATTAATTTAGTTAGGCTTTGATCTTTTATCTTCTTTTATAGGTGCAAATCCACCATTAAAGTGTGAAAAAAAAAGAGTTAGCTCATAAATACTTCAGAAGTCAAAATTTATGTTTTCTATTTGTCAATTTATAGAATTTACACTACCAAAAGTTTATCAATTGAAAGTTAACATTTTTTATAATTGAATTTGATTATGAAAGAAATAGAATTACATGCTCCACTTCTAGTTCTAATTTTATAAAAAATGACAATAATAACAGTGTATTAAAAAGTACAAGTTTTAATGATCGATATTGCTTTTTTGTGCCTTCAAAGTTATGGGATTTCTCCTTTTGGCATCTCTTTATGTTTGATAAGGAGAATAAGCAAACTAATCCTAAATTAGATTCTTATCTTTAATCTTCTTATTTGGATTATAAGGGTAATTATATATATATTATGAAATATCCTTGTACTGGTGGAAAATCTATCTTTCCCAATGTTAAAAGTGTTTATATTAATTTAAACTGTGCTTTAGGTGGTTGGACCCATATCCAAACTACTGATAATGATTCTGATTAGGAAGCTCTCTTTCTTAATGAAACTATCCCTATAAAGCCTATTACTGAGTGTTGTGTTTAGTTGTTTATGGATTCATTCATTTGAGTTATTTATTCGTAATGTCAATAATTTGTTGCTCCTAAATATCTCTAGTTGTTTAGAAGATTGTTCATTTTTGTGTTTGACAAATATAAATTTTAGGTTTGGCGTAACTTGAACGAGCTTTAGGTTGTCTGGTTCTATACAAACTCAATCAAACATTAAGTCACCCAAATTCTGATTAAGCTTAAACTCGGGTCAAATAGCTCATACTTAATCACGTTTTAGATAGAATTTTTTTATAATTTTTACTTATTCTATTATCGATCTTTAAAATTAGTCGACTTAGAGAATTCTATATTTCATCGCAGACAATCACTTAATTGATAAAGCAAACACACATAAGATGGGGGTGAATTGTGTGTAAAAAATATTTGCAAGGTACTTAAAAATTGATAATATCCTTATAAATAAAATAAATCTATAAATAGAAAGGTCTTATCAACTTTCGAAAAGATCCTATTAATATTGAAAACAAAAGGATCTTGTTAAATTGATAGGAGCCTGCTAGCGCTAAAAAAGAAGGAAACCTATTAATCAATAAGAGCCTGTTAATCGATAGGAACCTGTTAACGTTCAAAACGAAAGAAGCCTGTTAATCAATAGGAGCCTCTTAACACTTAAAATGAAAGGAACCTCTTGTGATATAAAAATAGCAGGAGTTTATTTTAAAATCGAAGGAACCTTTTGTAAGTGGAAAAACACAAACACTATAATGCGGAAATTTAAAAGTTAAGAAAGAAAGAGTGTGACTTAGTAGATTTATACTGGTTCAGCTTATAACGAAGCCTACGTTTAGTTCCCAAGTATTCAACTTGAGTATTTCATTATATCCAAGCAGTAAATTTTCACGAGCATCTCCAAGCTCACAAGTACATATTTTTCAAGGTTCTTCAACCTTCCACACTCGTAATGTTTAACAAACCTTTACAAGCTCTCAATAAGAAATGTATAAAGGACTTAACAGTACTTTCTATGGCACAAGAGTTTGATATAAGTTTCAAAAATATTGATGTTGCTAAGGTATTTCACAAATCTATATGTATCGCAAATGCAATGGCTCTACCTTAAGTAACATTTTCTTTAACTAGTCATTGCTTAATCTTCGATATCATCCCTGCTGAAATCTTCGATATTCAGCTGTTAAGATAAACTTTTTGTCCAAACTTCCGGAGCTAACTATTCGAATTAGTAAGATCCTTCTGGATATTATGGAATCATTTCTAATTAGGTAAGTTCGTAAAGAAGGTTCCTGCAAAAAGGGAAGCAATTATCTTATGATTTTATTTTCTTTTAAGAATTATATCGTTTCCTATACAAGGAAATCAATCCAATTTGAATTTTGAAATATTATAAAGTTATCATCAAAATCGTTAAATATAAATGTTGAGCTATCCTTTTTTGATGATTACAAACAATAATAGATATATTTTCAAAATTCAAATAATAAGAAAAGATTTTAAAAGATGCTTCTAAACTTTAAATGTTCTTACTCACAATGATAATTAAATGGAGCCTAACTTTGAAAGGAAGGAGCCTATCATTTTTATAATACAGAATTAAACTTCAATAGTTCAACTAAAATTTCAGCAGTAGTTATCAAAACATATCACAAATATCATCAGAAAATAAATATATCATCAAGGCAATACTGAAAATATATCACAGATACAAAGTATATCATTAACTATTCTCCCCCTTTGTCATTATCAAAAAAATAGGAGGGAATGAAATTAAGTCGTAAGAAATATTACGAGTATGTAAGAAAAATCTAAGTAAAAATAGTAATAAAGTTAGTTAAGAGAATCAAGAATTTTTTAAGAAGAACTTGCATGTCCAGGATTTGGTTTTGCAGGCTATCAATTTAGTTGCGTATTTGGTCTTGATTAAAACAAAGGTCCCTGAGTTCTTGAAGAATAAAATCATTTGTGCTCTGGAGTATGGTAGGGGCCGATTTTTGTGGGGTAGGACCCAATAGAACTACTGCTCTTTTGGACTTCTTCTCCACACATTGTCCTTTAGCTTATAATTGAATTGGTAGGGAATGGAAGGGTAGAACTTTGCAGGTTCATACCAACTCATATTGGCAAAGGGCACTCCAAAATACACAAAAATCTTGGTTAACCTTTCACACTCGTAGTGTTTAACAAACCTCTATAAGCTCTCAATAAGAAATGTATAAAGGATTTAGCAGTCTCTCTCAATAGAGTGGTTTCACTTTCTAGGGCATAAAGAGTTTGATATAACTTTTAAGAATATTGATGCTGTTAAGGTATTTTGTAAATCTATATGTATCGCAAATGCAGTGGCTCTACCTTAAGTATACAGTTTCTTCAACCAGTCATTGCTTAATCTTTGATATCATCTCTGCTGAAATCTGTGATATTTAGACGTTAAGATAAACGTTTTGTCAAAACTTCCGAAGCTAATTATTTGAATTAGTAAGATCCTTCTGGATGTCATGGAATCCTTAAAGATCCTACTATAAGAAAGGAAGCAATTATTCTATGATTTTATTTCCTTTTAAGAATTATATCGCTGCCTATACAAAGAAATAAATTCAATTTAAATTTTGAAATATTGTAAAGTTATCATTAAAATGGTTAAACATAAACCTTGAGATAACATTATTCACAAACGTCATCAAATAGCAAAGTAGATGATGAAAGAAAATGCAATATAATATGAATTTAGGGATTCATGCTAGGAATGATGATGTGAGTTAATAAGTTTTTGATTGTGGATTAAATAATTAGGTTGCATTTTAGTTTTTAGGGATTAAGAAATGGATTACGTGCAAATTTTTTTAGGTTAGAGGTTTTTTGAATTTTTATCAAATAAATGATTATTTCAATTTTTTTTAATTTACAAACAATGTGTGTGTTTCATTGTCAATAAAAAAAGACAGAAAATACTAACATGCAACATTTTAAATTTAATAAATAATTCAGTAAAAAATAAAGTTTAAGGAATTAAATATTCTAAACAACAATGAGCTGAAACACTTTTTTTTCTTCTTAGGCTTGAACTCGCAAACTGAGCAGATAGCGAGAGTGTTTTAAAGAATGATTTGCCAATATCCTTCGAGTCCAAGCCCTTAGGTTATGTTTGGTTGGGGGTTTAATAATAGAATAGAATGAAATGTAATATTGTTCCATCGTTTAGGAGGATGATTTATAATGGAATGGAATAGAATGAAATGGAATAGGATAGAAGAGGGGGGTTTCATATTACATTCCATTCTATTCTAAACAATAAAAATGAAAATTTTCCGATTTGGAAGGTTTAGGATGGAATATAAAATGATAAACAACTTTACACTATATTACATTATAAACCTTTCATTCAAACAACATTCACTATATTACATTATGAACACTTGCATCCATCTCAAACAACAATTTTCTAATATTACGTCAATTTATATTCCATTCCATTATAAATCATTCTATTTCATTAAAAAACCTTACGTCCAACCAAACATAGCCTTAAAGTTCAAGTTCGAGTTTCTTTAAGAAAAGTTACCTCTATTTAGCCCTTCATTTCAAAGAGCAAAAGATTGATTGGACTAGCAATCAATAAAGTATCGCCTCAGTATTATATGAGTTACGTTTTTTGTATCTGATGTATAATACTCTATATTATGGTCCTAATCTAGTCTTCCAAGGTTTTAACCATGTCTAAATTAATAACTTTTATTATATAATAATTTCTCACAGTTGTATAATACTCTGCATTATGGTCTTAGCCTAGTGTTCCCAAGTTTTAACCACGTCACAAAGGTTTAAGTTCCTCAATACAATTTGATTAATATAGTAAAAATTATATAAATTAATAAATTTTATTATATAATATTTTATAGTTCTGATTTGATTTAAGAAAACAATTTTAATAAATTCATAAAATAGTGATTTTATGAAAATTTTATATAATTAAGTGGTCTTATTCATATTATAAATTAAGAATTTGGCTAAAATTACACATGTATAATTATTATATTTTCTTAAAATATAACTCTGTCATTACAAGTTTTTTCTTGAAATTTAGATTTATTTGGATTTTATCTCTAATTTTATTAAATCCAAAAGTTTTTGAAGAGAAATTTCTAGAATTATTATACATATAATGAATATTTGGAGTCACTTCTTCATATTTAATTGACTAAATTGACAAAATTTATTGAATTTTAATTAACTAGATATATTAAATTGAGAAAATATTTAATAAGTTAATAAACTATTAATTTATCTATTAACTAATTTTTAATTAATAGAATTCATGTAAACTTGATCTTATTAATTTGAATAAGCTTTACTGCATTTAAGATATATATATATATATATATATATATATATAATAATGTATATGTTTATAAA
>JANZXR010000009.1:19442266-19457825 GCA_027575705.1 Erythroxylum echinodendron
CAAGGATATTGTCACAAATATTCTTTTCTATATGCATGATATCAAGGTTATGCCTCAATCTTAACTTATGCCAATATAGTAGATAAAAAAGAATGCCTTTTTTAATTCCAATTCAACTCTCCTTCTGATCTCGTTCTCCTCTTATTACTAGGGTGCTTTCCATAACATATATTCTGCATATGATATAATTGTTCCACCACATCATCTCCATTTGGTAAGATAGGTATAGGTTGATGATCACTCTTGCCATCAAACTTCTTGCTTTTTCTTCATGGATGATTGTAAAGAAGAAAACGCGATGGCCTAAGTAATCAATCTTACTTCTTAACTTACAAGAAGGAGTGTGTTTGTTACAAACCAGGAATGCCTTATAGCCTTAAGTGCTCCACCCAGAAATATTACCATAGCCTGGAAAGTCATTAATAGTCCATATTAAAACTGCATGCATTCGAAACTTTTCTCCTTTTGAATCCATCTATTGCTAAGCCTAGTCTAACATTACGTGGTTCTCTGGCAAACTCAGGATATAGCTCATCAAAGCACTTCCAAGCTTCTCCATCAGAAGGATGAACCATGGTATTACTGTCACCTTTAGGCCCATCATTATGCCAAGTCATTTGTTTAGCGGTCTTACGTAACATGAATAATTGTTGTAATCTAGACGTTAATGGAAAGTACTGCAATACTTTATGAGGTAGCTTCTTACCCCTACCATCATTAATTCTCCATCTTAATGTTTCACACCGGGGACAACTTTCCAAGTCTCCATACTCTTTCCAAAATAGGGAACAATCGTACTTACATGCATGTATCGATACATAACCTAAACTTAGGCTCCGTAGAAACTGATTTTCTTCATAATAGTACTTCCACAAAGATTTGCAATTAGGTAATATATCCCTCAACAGAGCAAGTAACATGTTAAATGACTTATTTCTCCACTTGTTGTATACTTTCAAGTGAAGAAACTTTATTAAAAGCGAAACTTTGAAAATTTTTTATATCCGAGGTATAACTCTTCAGTTGCTTTACTCAACAATTCATGAAAGGCATCCATAATAGAATCTTCGATGCCTATAGGAGGACTCTTTCTATCCTGGTCAACTGGACAATCATTTAAGAAAGTACCTACATCATGAAGCAAATCTTGCATGCCATCATCCTCCTCATCACCATCACCTTCATTAATATCATTGCCCGTCTCCTCAATGTCTACATTTGTAGCGTCAAGCCTTTCTTCCCTAGAGATAAATCTATATTCTGGCAGTTCACTATGTTAAACCCAGCGGGTGTATGATTGGTCCATGCCAAATTGCATTAAATGTTCAAAAACATTCATCTGAGACCTTATATAATAATACATGCAACGTGCACAAGGGCATGAAATTTCATAATCTTTGTCCTTTTTTTCAACCACAAAATTCATAAACATTCTTACTCTATCAATGTATTCATGAGAAACCTTAAGACTGTTCATCCAACTCTTATCCATAGAGCAAAAAATACCTATTAATTAAATATAAGAATGAGAACAGTATGTTATGTTAGTGCCAAATCAACCAGACTCAAACATAATATTTATAGCACTTAATAATTGAACAAAATAAACCTCATTGAAATTGTTCATCATATTTAATTCAGAAAATGAAAAGCTACATATCAATAGGTGTCACACTGTTTTCAAATATGAAATTAAAGATAAATGAAATGAAGAATGAAGAAAAGAATGTATATCTGTGTTCTTATCTACAATACAACTCTGAGTAGATTAGGTTGGGTTTACAATGAAGAGTCTCTTAGGGTAGAACATGATAGATTTAATTGATAGGTTTTTGGGATAAGAACTTTATGATTGTATTATTCTTATTCCACTAGGAAAATCTCTTGTCAAAACCCCTCTAAATGACCCTAAAAGTTTATAAACTTGTCTCATTTGGTAGAAAAACATGAATTTTTTTCCTTCCAATCATTTAATATTTAAGGAATTATAAAAAATTTAGACATAGTCCTCATGCTGAAATTATTCCTCCTAAGCTTGTATTAGTGCATGAATTTGAATGATTAAAAGGAATGATAAATCCATCTAGCAAGCTCTAGGCATACAAATATAATGCTAAGGCTTAGACTAGTAGCTTTGAGCATTAGAGGAATATTAGGGTGAAGGAGTCAAAGCCCACGCTTAAAAGAATCTTAACCTTGGCAAGCTTGGGGTAATAAATGTTTTCATTTCTATTTAGATACATTGTGAACGGATACTCTTTTCAAGTAATAACATAATACATTTTATTGTCTATTTAGATTCTCTCTTTATACTTTCTTTCTTAATTCCTTCTACTGCTTCCCTTATGGTTCTAATGTAATCATTGTGAGCTAACACACTAAACATGATTCTGCAAAGCATTTGGTATCATAGCAGCCTTGATGATCAAAGAGGTTTTACTACTGTTAAGCTGGATCAATGAGAAATCAACCATGTACCCTATTACTGAGGAGGAATGTTTCTGCATATGCTACAGACAAGCACATGTCAACATATATTTGATACCCCAATGAAATATTGGCCGAGAAAGAATGACAGTAACATAAAAGCACCCAAAAAGCATGACTTTAAGTAGGCAAGCCTGGAATAATTGATAAGATTTAGACTTCTCAAACAATTTACACAAGCCCTGAATAACTCACAATATATGAAATTCTCAAATAAATAGTAACTTTAGTATATCAACAATCAGGTTATCATTATAAATGACAACAAAGTATGAACTGCAATACGCAGAGCGTTCAACTGAGCAATTCCAATTGAACTAAAAGTTTCATGTGTGTAGTCTTTTCTAGTATTTAATGGGTATGAATGTACATATGTAAATAATTCTTTGTACTAGATTATACTCTCAACTAATTGAAAATAGTGTAGTCTTCAGCATCTGCAAACTACAAATGTTTGTTGCGTAAAAAACCTAACACGATAAAGGAAAAAAAATTCAAAACGAAACTCATTCAAGGCAGCAAAATAACACTACTATGCCGCAACTCCCGAAATGAACAATCCCTCAAAATGCATTAAAAAGATGGAGAGAAGATGAAAATACCTTGACGAAATACGCCGGAGAAGATGACAAAAATGGTCGGAGACACAACAACTCGACAAAGAACACACAAACGACAGACAACGGAGCAGATCTAGAGGAGGAAGAAGGAAACAACGCGTAGGTTGGGGGGAGGAGACTGGGGTAGAGGTTTTAAGAAAACCAAAATGACATCATTTGGTTACCAAACGACATCGTTTTGCTCCTGAAGGTTGTGTGCAAAACGTTTTTAAGTACGCCAACAATGATGTTTTATTCAACAAAATATCACAATTTTTATTTTGTGACGTTTTATTGATAAAACATCATAAAAAGTGTTATAAATCTGCGACATTTTTATAAAACGTCATGAACAGAAAATTTAAACTTTTCATGACATTTTTAAAACATCACAAAAATTCTTCACATTCAGCGACGTTTTATCAATAAAAGCTCACAGATTATGTTATTTTCTTGTAGTGCATGGTCCTATAAATAAGACAAAATCCACCAGTTCTTATATATTGTTCATTAATGGTTAGACTAAGAAGCTTGATTAAATGGTCAGAATTGGCTTTGATTAACCAAGTTATTTGTTTGGTCAAAGGAAATTGTTCTGTCCTTAGGTGCTTTAACGTAAGTGTTACAAAGGTGTTCTTAGACACTAAACTTATACTATAAGTTATCCCTACCCCTTTGCACGACAATTTCATTTAGGTCTATTTCTTCTCACGTGGTCGTTGACTGGCAAAACTTTACTCTTAAACGCTTCACAACCCTCACAATGTTCAACTTTCACACTCTTGCAAGAAAACTATGAAAGCACTAGAATATTAATTGAAATAATAAAAGCATAAAAGAGATACAACAAATGCTAACATTTATTACTTCCCTCAAAGTATACAAAGGAATGTTCTCTCAATCTCTATATTTAAGAAGCAAGGCCCAAATGAGCTATTTATAGGCATCTTTAGCTTGATGGCCAAGTTAGAATCCTAACAGAACTCAGTTATCTTTATTACTTCCCTCAAAGTATACAAAGGAATGCTATCTCAATGTCTATGTCTAAGAAGTAAGGCTCAAATGAGCTATTTATAGGCATCTCTGGCTTGATGGCTAAGTTAGAATCCTAGCAGCACTCAATTACTTAGATTACATCTTATCCTTATCACTTATTAGATTACATCACTTTATCCAATTAAATGATATCCCATTACATCATAACTAATAAGATAAAAGATACCTTCTAGATAATGATCCATCCATATCCGCAAAGATCTCCATTGGTCTTTATCTTTATCGCTAATGTCTACTAGCTGTGATCTTATGTGTGACATTATCCAAGATCTCCCTATGATCTTTATCTATTGATGGTGAGTCATCAAAACCTAAAACCTATCATAGCATGCTAGTCCGATCCAATACTTACCCATGTCAAGTCTATAAGCTATGATTTGTTCAATTGAGCATACACTAAATCCTTAGTTCATCAAGAACCTATTCTTAGCCAATTTAACTTATAAAAGGTTTGAAACTCTACCAAAACTCACACTAAGCTTGATTAGCTTGCTAAGTTACCTTGGAACTCTTACATGCCACCGTCATGTATATGATCTAGCTAACCTTCCTCCCAGGACTCATTTCCAGCTAGCTGTGAAGTGTTGGTATGTGCTAAGAGGCTAACAATAGACATCCAAGACTGTTGCTGCTAAGTGATAACTTTAACAATATTCTAGCTAACGACGCCTCTATCACCACTCGTTACCTAACCACTCAATTAATAATAATAGTTAGGCTTACGAATTCTTTTAACTCTTACTAAAAATTCAAATGTCAAGTATATAAAGAAAATGAAAAAAAGAGTTAATAGAAAGTTTTATGCTCTTTTCATTTATTTCTCTTATCTGTGAATTGTAAAAGACTAAAATTTCTTATAATTTCACTAAAGGAAATAATTTTTTATTATACCAAATGGGTAACCCTTGGTCAGAAGACACACGAGGATAGCATTACCAAAGGTACGTGGTGTTGTTACCATATGAATTGAGAAAGACTTTGTGAGATCCCACATCAGTTGGAGAGGAGAACGAAGTACTCCTTATAAAGGTACAAATACCTCTTCGCCATAGATGCATTTTTTCGAGTGCAGAAAGAGCAAAATCATAAGGGATTTGGCTCGATAGGCAACTCAAAGTAGATAATATTTGTAGACAGGTGGTCTGGGTTGTTACAAATAGTATCCGAATCGGATCCCGACCAGTTGTGCTAGTGAGGACGTTGGGTCAATAAGGGGGTGGATTGTGAAATCCCACATTGGTTGCAGAGGATAACGAAGTAACCTTTATAAGGGTACGGAGTACGGATACCTTTTCCCCATAGATGCGTTTTCCTGAGTACGGGAAGAGCAAAATCGTGAGGGCCTTGACCCGATGGGCAATCCAAAGCTAACAATATCTGTGAGGGGGTGGTCTAGGCTGTTATAGGCTCTTCTCATTGTGACTCCTAAACTCATGGAATATTTTATTGATAAGCCTCAATAGAGTTGCATCATGGGTTTCCATCCCATATATCAGTCAAGTGATTTATAGAACAGATTCTATAAGAGATCAAAGATAAACAAAGATTGACTGTAGTTTAGATTTCACATATGCTAGCCAAGATACAAGCCCTTCTCTTCTGTACGGTCATCAATTTTCAAGCCCTACTTTTTAGAAATTTAAACTGACAAGTCTTTTTCTGTGTAATTTAGACCTCAAACAAGATCTATATATAGTTTAAGACATTTTAATACATAGGAATTTCATGAAGATGTAAATGTAGAGCATACTTTTCTTTCTTTATAACTATGATCTTCTATTAAATTATTGCCAAATTAGTCGAATATAAATTATTTTATGATTGATTTTTAAAATATGATATATGATTATTCTAATATGAATTCCAATAAAATAATTCAATATAAATTTATTAAAAATTTATTTTGTTATCCATTTACTTATTCTTTGAATACATTATGTAAGAAATAATATCCTCCTCTTTTAGTCAATGTGTTGTACTAAGATCAACGACAAGCTAACCATTGCTTAGTCCTAATTAATGTTATTTTTACAAACTATCGTACTGCAGTCTTTAGGAAATAAATAAATCAATTAATCAACAATCTGGAGCCGAATCCTTTAACTTTTGCATCATTGCACTTAGATTTTTTCTCCCTTGAATTTTTCTTGTGAATCACGTTTTGGATTTATGTACATTCCGTGGCTTACTAATTTAAAGAATAATTTAAGATTGGATTAAAGAAAAGAACAATCAATTTTGTTCGTCATGAAAACCTAATCATATAGGTTGCGTTTGAATTTGCTGTGTGGTGGAGATAAGTACTTGCGAACAACCGAATATTGGAGAAAAGTGCGATGTAATCGCAGAAATAGATAAGTAGAAAGAGGGTTGCAGTAGGAAAGTGCTTCTGTAGTAAAAATTTTACTTTTCATTAATAACCTTCTGATAATTATTATTTTTCATTATACCCTCAACTAATAGAAAGCAAGTCCAACATATTGTCTTCTTCGTTCAAGCTTTGAATTTATATAACTAATAATATATTTTTATGAAATATTTAATTTACTAAATTTATTTAATTTATATTTTTATTTTAATTTAATATTTTATTATTTATAATTTTAAATTTATATGACTAATAATATATTTTAATTATTTATACAATAATTAATAGTTTATTAAATAAATGAACTTTTTAGTCATTTTATTTCTTTTTAGCAACCGCAACCACACTTGCCAAATACCTATTTTCACGTTTCAGCAGTTACTAAAACAGCAATCCCAAACATCTAAGTACTTATTGAGAATAAGTACTTATTATTTCAGCAGGTTATCAACCGCCACCGCTCCTCCAAATTAAGCCATAGTCTAGTCAAAATTTTCACACTAATCCATTTGACTACATGATTAAATAGTCGTAAATTGAATTCCACAAAATGCCCTAAATCCGAAACTTAAAAGAATATAAACTCCTACAGTCAAATTCTTTAAAGTGAATGAGTTTCTGGATTTTAAAGAATAATTTAAGATTGGATTAAAGAAAAGAAAGCAATCAATTTTGTTTACCATGAAAACCTAATCATATAATCTAGTCAAAATTTCTACACTAATTCATTTGACTTCATCCTTAAATAGTCGTAAATTGAATTTCACAAAATGCCTAAACCCTAAACTTAAAAGAATATAAACTGTTACAGTCAAATTCTTTAAGTGAATGAGTTTTTGGATTTTAAATTTTTTATGTCAATCAATTATTTAGATTGTGTAAGTCATTTTATTTTTAATTATTAAATAATTGCATTCATAATACATAATTTAAGATCATTATGTACGCATAAAAACTATTTAATTTGTATTTATAAAATAATAAGATAGCTGACTATGGATTATGTAGAATAAAAAAATAAATCTTAATTTTGGGAAGCCATTATTCTTTATCCTAACAAAGGCCTATGCATCCTAAGATGCTGTTTTGGAAGTATTAGCTACTACAAGTTTGAATGCCCGTGAATGGTACGAAGAAGATGGTGAAATTAACAATTAGAGAAAATGATCACCGTGTTAGGTTGTGAACTTGAACTATGAGCCATTGTGTGGAAATTGGGTTGGTGTCACACACGGGACTATAATATTAGCATTAGCATAGGTACGTAGAAGACGAGCAAAGCCTGTCTCTATTCCTTTTAATTTCACTTTCAAACTGTTGACGCTAAAACACGTGAGATCTAAGACATACGGTCGAAGAAAAAAGATTAACAATTTGAAGTTGGACCGCAGCTGATGATAAGAGGTTGTATATTACATTATTATGTAGACCTCGTATTCTTTACAAGCAATAATGGAGTTAACTTCTGCAGAGGGATATCCCATGCACATATTACCGAGAATATAAAATCCCATGCACATATTACCGAGACTCTCTTGGGAAGTCGTTTCTGTCTCCTTCCTTCCCTCTCTATTTATCCCCCATCTTAATACTAATGGCCTTCACCACCTTTCTCCTAGCAGCAAAACAAATATGAAATTAAAAACTACATAACAACTGCCACAACCACCATCATCACCAATACCACCAACAACACAAACACCATCAAAGCATATCATGTCTTCTCTTTCCTTCCACCTCTTCACTACTACTCTTCCTGCCACCTCTCGGTCCTCTTCCTCTTCTTTGCTCTTCCCTGATTCTAGTAAGTATATGCTTTTTCTTTTCTTTTTTGTTTCAATCGTCTCTGCAATTAAAAGATTTCTTCTGAGTTACTGCTTTTCTCATTTTGTGTTTTTTAATATACTAAAAGTGCAAAGCCTTTATGTGGAGTGTTGGAGACAATTACTCGTATTTATCTCCATCCGACCAATGTTTGTTGGTTTGTTCTGTACTTTCAGAGCTTAACCATATATGCAAGTTTGATGATGGTGCTCTTGAAGGAGAAGTATAAAAGTGTTGATTAGCATTGGCTTCATTATTAGCCTCAAGATCGTCAATCTCTCTTTTTCCCCTTCCGTTATTTTCAAGTAGTGTTGATCAAATATCTGAATATGGATCTTGGTCGAGAAAAAATGAAACAGAAAAAAAGAAACAGGCATGGAGTTATAGATATCCAAGTGTTCCTAGGTGGAAAGTATTAACAGTCTCAGTAATTAGTAGCTAAATATGGGCCGGGTGAAAATTAATCCATGCTTATTTATATACGTATCTCTTTTTGAATAGCTGCTTTATTGAATGGGGCCATCGGCAAAAGAATAAATATTGATTTGCGCAAGAGATGCAGCGCTATATCCAACGCCCGTAGTCAAGGTACCATCTTTGTCTCATTTTACGGTCAGTTTCAGTAATACTTGTTTGTAATAAGGGCTAAAATCACAGGTTGTGGATATTGATTATTTAATCATATCATATAATTTCTGATTGTAGGATACTCAGACGTATTCCAAAAGCAAAATGATCTGCCTGTGGTCAAATGGCACGAGATTGTTGAGGATAAAACACTAGAAGAACTCAAGGTGATTTTCTGACGATTGCTATCTTGCTTTTTGGCTATTCTTTTATTTTATGACACAGAACATGACTAGAAAACGAGATTGATAAGTATTAGTTGTTTACTTATATTACAAAGGTTTCTCCATGGAACGAGATCAACAAACGTGTGGAGAAAATTAAGAAAATGTTGAGCTCAATGGAGGATGGAGAAATAAGCGTATCAGCCTATGACACGGCATGGGTTGCTCTTGTGGAAGATCTTAATGGAAGTGGTTGTCCTCAGTTTCCTTCTGCTCTTCAGTGGATTATAGACAATCAGCTCTCGGATGGTTCATGGGGTGACGACCACATATTTGAAGCTCATGATCGAATATTAAACACTTTAGGATGTGTTATTGCGCTGAAGACCTGGAATGTACATCCCGACAAAGTTGAAAAAGGTAAGAGAAAAACAAAAGTGATTATGCGGATTGATTAGTTTTTAATGGAAAAAAAATGAATTTTGTTGACTAGCTGGTTATGTGTCACCACTAATACCGTCTATCAGGACTGACATTTTTCAAGAATAACTTACACAAGCTTGAGGAAGAAGATCCTGCGCACATGCCAATCGGCTTTGAAGTTGCTCTTCCTTCGCTTCTTGAGATTGCCCGTAAATTAGATATTGAAATTTCTGATGATCCAATCTTGAAAGAGATTGACAATAGGAAAAACATAAAGCTTTCAAGGTAGTTTCGGAACTCAAATCTGGATCATCAATGTTTTCCTGCCTTTTTCCTACGCGATCGTGCTAAACTCGATTTACTCCTGCCTAATACTTGTTCATAGCCAAAGCTAAAGTAGGTCCGGTACTCTTTTTCTTTACGTGTTTTTGATCCCATAACTATGTACATTGAATAGAATACCAAAGGAAATACTGCACAAAGTGCCCACAACACTGCTTCATAGCTTGGAAGGAATGCAAGATTTAGACTGGAAAAAGCTTCTAAAATTGCAATGCGAAGATGGGTCATTTTTGTTCTCTCCAGCCTCCACGGCCTACGCACTTCAGCAGACTAAAGACGAGAAATGCCTGGCATATTTGAACAAAGCGGTTCACAAACACAAAGGAGGAGGTAATCTTAAATAATTGAGCTTTATTATGCACTTCAACAAATTTAGTGTGGAGAGAGAACATTGCTCTTCCGAACCTTTGGTCTTTTTCTGATCAATTCAGTCCCGAATGTTTACCCTGTCGATTTGTTCGAGCACATTTGGGCTGTGGACCGCTTGAACCGCCTTGGGATATCAAGATACTTCGAGCCAGAGATTAAAGAGTGCGTCAAATACATTCGCAATTATTGGAGAGAAGATGGGATTTGCTGGGCTAGAAATTCTGTGGTACCCGACATTGACGACACAGCCATGGGATTCCGTATACTTAGACTACACGGCTACGAGGTTTCACCTGGTAATGAAATATATAGTTCCATTCCTGAAAGAATACAACTAAGAATTCCTCAACTACAGCCAATTGTTCCACTTCCATATGATATATCAATGTTGTATCCTACATTTTTCTTGTGTATTTGGCAGATGTGTTCAGGTTTTTTGAGAAAAACGGAGAGTTTTGCTGCTTTGCCGGACAGTCCTCACAGGCAGTCACCGGAATGTTCAATCTGTATAGAGCTTCTCAAGTTCTGTACCCTGGAGAGAAGATCCTAGAAGATGCTAGGAAATATTCATCCAAGTTTTTAAGAGAGAAGAGAATTGTTAATGAGCTCCAAGATAAATGGATCATAACTAAGGATTTGCCTGGAGAGGTATATTCTTAGCTACATCAGGTCCATATAATTGTATAACTTGGTACTAATATAGAGCATCTTCTTCTCACATGCTCGAGATGTAATAATTGTGTCTTTTTGTGTAAGAATTATGCTATTGAAGTTAAACCTTGGTATAGGTTGAATTTGCCCTAGACCTTCCATGGTACGCGATACTGCCAAGAGTGGAGACGAGATTCTTTCTAGAACAGTACGGTGGCAAAGATGACGTTTGGATCGGCAAGACCCTTTACAGGTACATATGTCCTTTTATTTTATTTGACATTAAATTTCTTTGTCCTAAGTCCTGGATTGACTTTCTTTGACGCAAAATGAATAATAGAAAAAAAAAAATCCGTACAATTTTCTTCACCCTTCTCGAACTTGGATGTCTTCTTGGCATCTTCTACAATTTACTGATACTGTAGGGTTATTATGCAAAATTATTTTCAGTTAAAGCCTATTTTAAAGGACATATTTAATGAAACATGCACATATGAAGAAATTTTCAACTTGGCTAAAGAGCAAGATCGGTAGTAGTTAGCAATAAGATTCATGTGTGCGATCGATGCAGGATGCCATACGTGAACAACAATGAGTATCTGGAGCTGGCAAAGTTAGACTACAGCACTTGCCAAGCATTGCATCAAGCAGAATGGGAGAATCTACACAAGTAAGCCGACGAATGACTCTTCCCAAATTGTGAAAGTAAATAAGAAGTCTGTTCGTTCTCTAAATTGGCGCACGAGAAACAGGTGGTGTGAAGAAAGCAATCTAGGAAGCCTGGGGATAAGCAAAAGAAGCCTCCTCTTTTCCTACTTTTTGGCTGCTGCAAGCATTTTCGAGCCAGAAAGGTCCAGGGAGAGACTTGCTTGGGCTAAAACCAGAATCTTGATCGAGACTATCCACAGTTTTCTCAACCAGGATAATAGTGCTAAAGAGCTGACAAAAGCTTTCGTTGACGATTTCAAGAACGCTAAAGCCACCACCACCACTGACAATCTTAAAGAGCACGGAAGGTAACTATGACTGTCATCTTATGATTCTTTAATTTGGCACTCTTTCATATGATATAGGCCCACAACAATCCAAGAATTATGAGTCCTTGGGTGAACACGTGGCAGTTTGTGTCTCTGCCGTCTCATTCTATCTCTGTCTCATGTTGATCAAACTACACTGATGCAACCTTTCTTTTGTTGTAAGGCACGACACCTAGGAAATGGATAGGAGAGCTTTGATGAAGTTTTGTCCCTAACTAAATCCACACCTTAATATGTAGACTTGTTTAACATGACAGAAGTGATAAGTATAATGATACATGTCCTAGTTAATGCTAAATTTCTGCATATAGAAAATAACGTATAGTTCTTTACCTTTGATTTGAGACTACAATGAAAATGGAAAAGTTGACTACATTGTTTACAATTATTATGTAGTAACAGGAGTTCGGCTACGAAGAAGAAAAGGCATGGATTACTGCAGCTACTGCTTGAAACTATGAATGGTCTCTCGAGCAACGCATTAGTGTATCGTGGTCGAGACATTAGCTACAATTTACGCCAACCTGTGAGTTATCAAACAACCTATATGTATTTCTCCCACTGAGCTAGACCCATATGGTTATTGGAAGTTAGTACTGGCTAAATTACAGTAAAACATACGTGAAGATAAGAAGTCTTTATTGTACAGCCAAAATGATCAGTTATTTTGCTAAGGAGGACAAGAAACAGTGGGAAAAAAGAAACCCTAAAATGGGTTATTTACTTGCAACAGAAGCTCTGATTCCAATGCTTTTAGTCGGCCAAGCTTTTTGACCCTTTTCATGTAAATGGTTAATTTAGTGGGAGAAGTGGCTACTGAACTGGGTAAATGAAGGAGATAGGCATGAAGGAGAAGCAGAATTGTTGGTCCAAACAATAAACTATGCCGCTGGCCGTTGTTTGTCAAAAGAGTCTTTCGGCCATCACCCTGTTTATCAGAAACTCGCCGACCTCACCAACAAAATATGCTCTCAACTTGGAAATTACCAACAAAAGCAGAAGGTTAGTGTCTAAAAACCGACATATCTTTTGTATTATTAATAATATTTAGCATGTTTAAACTGATTGTTTATAATAAGATGGGGGTACGTGTCACTGTCACTCAATTATACTTGAAATAGATTGCTTTGTGACTTATCTTTAAAGGATTATTTTTAAATTTGAAAATAATTCCAGGTGTCTGAAAATAGCAACCAAAACAATGGTTGTGACAGTACCACAACTCCAGAAATAGAGTCTACCATGAGAGAACTTGTCAAATTGGTGTACCAGAATCGATCAGATGGGACTGATCCTATTGTGAAGGAAACGTTTCTCACAGTATGTAAAAGCTTTTATTATACAGCCTTCTGTGATATTCAAACTATCAAGCACCACATCGCCCGGGTACTTTTTGAGAAACTGTGTTGATGTTGACATTTAACAGTTTAATGCACTATGTATTCTTATTAAATAACTAAAATTCTAGTATCTTACACTATCAATAATGAAATAAGAGTCGTGTTTGACGATTAGCAAATTGTGTTAGTTATTAGCTAATTTTATCAGCAGTTAGTTGATAACGGATTATATTATCTGATTTGGCCAGTGAATAACATCAGTTGTTTGTTATAGATAATTGATAAAATTAGTAGTTTAATATTAATTGTTTATGTGTAAAATAACTTATGAGAATATAACTTCAAAAATTTATAAAGGAATGAATATTAAATATCTTAACATTTTGTTGAATATTCCTGTAAGAATTTATATTTTAGGTAATTAATTTTACAAAAATTAAGTTTATAACTCTAATAAAAAACATATAATAATAATAATAATAATAATAATAATAATAATAATAATAATAATAATAATAATAATAATAATAATAATAATAATGATGATGATGATGATGATGATGATAATATTTTATGATGCATTTTGATATGTAAAATTGTGATACTCATCTCTGAAGAATAATGTTTTATGATATATTTTGATGTGTAAAATTGTGATACTCATCTCTCATGTGGTATCTCACAATCACTTCTCCTTAAATCCTTAATATTTCAAGGCTCAATATAGACTCTAGTACTCCTTCTCTTTTAATATGTAACTAGATTAGAAGTTTGTCAGAAGGCTTCCATTGCTCACAGTCCTACCTCCAACACCCTTGTCCGTAACTCATATCATACTAACCAAAGTTTGGTTTCATATCATTTGTGGCACCTTAAGTCCAGAATGATCCAATAACAATCCCAGTTCGAACTTAAAAGAAACACATGTGCAATAATTATAAAAGCTTTCACTTGTGTTCCCTTTCCGATATGAAATTGTAATACTCATTTCTCATATAATTTCACATAAACAATTTACAAACAAACAACATCATCATGAAACTGATAGCGTATTCTTTATAATCATTCAAGATTAAGTGACAACAAACATTTGGAAGAGGTAGGGATATTTCACAGATAAACCCAACAAATCAGAAAAAAGAAGCTTTTAAACCTAAAAAATCCAAACCTTGGGGATATAATCAGGAAGCCAACCACCACATAACTCACAAGCTTTTTCATAAGGCAATACAACAATGAAAACTTATTACATTAGAGGAGCGAATTTAAGAAAAAACATTAACTATTTGCACGTGTAAGTGACTTTCCATAAGATAATAAAAGGGAAACTCATTTTGCCTCATCTAATTATCAATGCATTAGCTTCTACCTCTAATTCTTCTTGCTTGATGTCTAGTTAATTTTTTGGAAATGTGCATTATATTCAACAAAAGGGTTGCTAAAGAATGAGCAGAACACCATAAATCTTATATGTATGCATCAAAACTTTTGCTAGGAGAGAACGGTTGTGTCTTTCTAGTTGACACAAAGACACATAGATAGGTATTCCTTGAACCTCACATTTCGCTAAACAAAATTTTGTATATGAAAACATGGAGACAAAAGGACATTGTACCGGTCTCTATAGGGGTTTATTACTCTTGTTTGTGTATGATGTGAGATGAACTAAAACCTTATGAATCATTGTTGATGTGATTCCATCAAATGCTAAAGGGGAAATAGCAACTTTTCACCTAGAAAATAAACCTTTTATTAGGTTATTAAGTATATCTTCTAGTAAGGCCAATTTCCTTTTCCTTTTTAATCATCTCTGATTAACTGCAAATTTCCAAGTAACAACTATCCTGCTTCCTAGACTCTCCATCTTCTCCTTTTTTATACATTACATCATTGGCTTCCTGGAGTTTTCTATGCATCTCCCTTCGAACATTTCATCATAATTTTTAAAACCAATAGTTTTGAATTAGATAACAAAAAAGCAAAAGTTGAACATTGAAAACGCAAGAGAAGACTATTTAAATCTGAATGAAGGAGTAGAAGATCGTGAAGAGAGAAGATTGTTTAAAGAAGAAAAAGAAAAATTTTTACCCAAAAACTCCATTTCTGAGTGAGCAAGAAAAAGAAAAATTCTTACCCAAAAACTCCATTTCTGAGTGAGTGTACGTTGGGTCATTATCGACACTTTTTAAGGTTTGTTGTAACACCCCATTCTCGCAAAACCCGAACCCGATATCGACAGTGATACCCGGATCCGTGCCCCGCGAGGGTGGCG
>JANZXR010000009.1:19457925-19473681 GCA_027575705.1 Erythroxylum echinodendron
ATGTAATGTTATTAATTAATAATATTAATTTAATTAATTATATTGTAATTAATTAATTACTTACAATATTTTAATAAATATATTTTAATTAATTCGGTAATTAAAATATTTTTATTAAGGAATAATAATATTTTAATTAATTAATAGTTATATTTTTAATTAATAATAATATTTTAATTAAATATAATGTAATTAATTAAGCAATAATAATAATTTAATTAATTATATTGTAATTATCTCATCGTAATTAAAAAATTACAAATACACTTAAAATAAATATTGATACAATTATAAATTAATAAATCAATTACACATTTCAAAGCATATTATACTGTATGGGTATTTTTGTTATTGATACTGTTTTTATGTTCTGTCCACTACAATCAAACACATTTTTGTCCTCGAGATGGAGACAGTCTTTTCTGTTTTGTCAATCACAACCAAACACTTTATTGTCTCCAATTTTTATTCTGTTCCTTCTCCAAATTTCCGTCTCGTTCTGTCGCCGCACCTAGGAGATAGTAACCAAACACAGCGTTAGCCTTTCCTTGAGGCATGAGAGGCCACTTTAACTTGAATGTTTATATTTCATATTATTTTAATAAATTTAATTTTTCAAAAAAAAACTTTTCAATTTAGAAGAATTAATAATTAAACAAAAAAAGGTAAGCCCTTCGTATCATACTTTTATAGTGGAATCTAGTAGTTACTAAGGAGTCATATAAAAAGACGTCATGGTCATTTATTAGTCATTGTTTTTTAATGTATTTCCAATTAAGAAATTTGTTCTTTCTAAATTAACAAATTAAACAATAAAATTTCCGACTACAGCACAGAAAAGTGAAGGCTCGAAGTCATAGAATTGCGAGGCAAGTGGTAAGGGAATACAAAGTCAAATGCTAGTGATGTAGCAAAGTTGCAAGATTGTGCCAAATGACAATAACAGTTCTGTGAACGTGAACATTCAACAGTAGTACATACAAATGATGATATAACAGATTTACAAAGTAATTATCTCATAAATCATAGACTTGCTTTCCGGTGAATTTGACCTCAATGGGACTAACATTTTTGCCGATGGATCTGAAGTTCTGTCCTACACCTTCACGACCTGGGTTCACTTTCTCAGGGTAAACACCATCTTTGGGATGAAGATATTGGACCTCTCCATTAGGAAACACCCTGTAAAACTGGTACCTAATCTTGTACTTGGATCTCAACCGAGTACCAAGAGCCAAGCACTGTTCTTTCCTAGCCAACTTAAGCAAGTTAGGCCCTTCCCTCATAATAGCTGCACCACCAGTCGGCATCTCGAAAATTTGTTCTTTAGGTGAATCCCACGTAATAACATAGAATTCTTCAACTTGGGCCTTCCTCAACAGCCCTCCAGTGCTGCCTCCGAAGATTGGAGAGGGAGTGTTGGGGTCTAACTCAGGTGGGGTGAAGCCCACCGGCGCCTCTTTGGCCAGAGCTTCAGCTTTGCCCTCCGCGGCAGCGGCTTTGATGATGGTTCTGCGAGTCACTGGGTTGGTGGATGAAACAGAGTTGGTTGGGTTCCACAGACCAACAGGGAGGTTGTTGGATTTTGGAGTGGTTATGGTGGGAGCGAAGAGGCTTGATTGGGCTGCCATGATAGCCTAATTCTGAAGACCAATGTGGTGATTATCCTGTTTATGAGATATTGTGAGGCTGACTAGGAAAGAAAAGAGGGATGGTGATTGTTGACGAGTGGCTGTGTTCCTGTGTTTGGATTTCGGATAAGGTGATGTGAGGTGGAACACTAGCATTTGGGATATTGGTATGTCATCCTTCAATCTCTCAATTCTTGTATTTGGACTTTTTTTACGTCAAAAAGACAAAAGGAAGGTAAAAGATAGACGTTTGAGAAACTTTACAAATTTTCAATTTTTAAATTTAAAACAAAATTTTTGTAGTTTTTAATTGAAAAAAGAATATTATTTATATAAATATTCAGATTAACTCTTAAACTTAAATTATATTAATTAAATATGACTTGACTTAATAATTTATTATAATTATTTTAAATTATTAATTTAAATCAAATTTAATTAATTTCGAACAATTTTAAAAATTAAGTTGAGTTATTATGTCAATAATATTTGGTTAATTTATGTATGATATTTATATTGCATATCTTTCATTGTTATTATATAATCAAAATCTAAGGGAAATTCTTTTTTGAAAATTTAAAACTATAGAATTTTTTAGAATTTTAAATGTTAGAAAGTTTTTTAAACTGCGGAGATATCTATATCTTTTATCTAAAAAAAATATTAGTGTAAAAATTGCAAATATTTCTTTCTAAAGACCGAAGCCTTTTGACATTAAGGGATGTAAATTACTTCCCTTTTTTGGAATATGGCAGCTACCTCAAGGACATTGATGTCTAAACTTGTTGCAATTAATTACGAGTTTTCTCATCATTCGTATCTTTTCAGGAGTTGAACGCTTATGAATAAAATGTTAGTTTAATCATTTGCTATACTTTTGTGACATAATTATTTAAAAATATTAGTTATCTTATATATATTTAGATACATATGTTAAAGTCAATAAGATAAGTGTATATTGCAAATGAAATTATGGTGAGATATAATTATGAGATTCATATTATATTTATGTATTATCTCTAAATTATTTCTTAGTCGATATTATATTGAGACTGGATATAAGAGAACATAAAGATTGGTATATGTTATGTATCTTCTTTATAAAAGAAATAATCGATTTTATAGACTAAAGTATAAAAATACTTAAACAAATATGCAAACACTTGTTAGAGAACAAGTTCATTAAAATAACCCCCTCTTAAGAATTCCATTTGAAAATATTAGTTGTATCTTTATAGAAAATTCTTATTGTGAAGATTTTATAAGTGATTCTTTAGCTTAAAATCTCGAAAGTATTTCATATAGAGATTTTTATGTTTTGATACTACTTATAATCTATTTCAGTTAAGGATAACTTGGGGAATAATTTTTTATTCTCTATTGGTATTGATTCAAAAAATTATTGGCTAAGATGAAATGACACTTTAAATTTTAGTTTTTAAAATTTTATTAATATATTCAATCACTAATTGTGGATAACTAATATGATTAGACTAAAAAAAGAATAAACATTAATTTTAAAAAATAATAGATGCTAAATCCATGATTATGTCTAATTAGAATATTGCCTGATGAAAGGATTGAATTATGTGAAAAAATCATGCACAAAAAGGTTATTCAAAACTACATTGACATTCCTATTATTTTGAAAATCATGACGCATTGTTAAATGTCAATCTTGATTTATAGATATAAATTATTTAAATAGAGAATTAAAGGAGTTTAAATTATCTAATCCTAAATATGATTTAGAGTTATAATTTATATCTATTAGCAACATATTTAAGAAATTAATGAATTACATATAAAAAAGGTAGATGATAGAAAAGTTTACTAAGTTGGACTTGATTATAAAATTTGAGAAACTATATGATTAAATATGAGGTATTTAATAAATAATGACTAATATGAGATATTGATCGTTATTTGAGTCTAATTGATATTGAATTATAATTAATTATAATTATAACTAAAGTTTAATTGGATTAGAACTTGTTTTAATTAAATTACCAAAAGGTTCAAACTTTATTATAAATAGACGTGGACTCTAAATTAACTAGTCCTTCTTGCCCACCCTCTTTTGGTAATCAATAATGAAGGAACTAGAATAAAAATAAGAATGAAAAATGAAAAGTGGGAAGTGGGATGTAAAATATGAATGGAATTACTGATTGTGCTTATTTGGTATGCAAGTACTATAAATAAGATTATAGAAGTTAATAATTATATCAGTGTTTGGTATCAAATATTAAAAATGGTAATGAAAATTTTTACTTATTTTTTATTATTATGTGATCGATTTTTTAAATAAATAATTAAAATATTTATTATTATTATTATTTATTAATAAAAATTCTATTTAATAACTAAATAATTAAAATTATTTTTAATGGTTGGATAAATTTTTAATTTTTAATTAATTATGTATAATTTTTATTATAAGAATAAAATTAAAAAACCATAATGAACTTATTTTATGATAGGAAATCATTGAAATAAAATAAAATAATTATTAAATAAATTAAATAAAGTAATGTGCAATATTGACAATAATATTCTAATAAGAATCAATCAAAATGATTTATTGTTTAAATAAATAAACTGATCTTAAATTTTCAAATAAAGAGTTTCGATTGAGAAGAAATATGAAGAAAAAAGAAGAAAAAAAAGAAGTTATATTTGCCCATGGTTATTTATTTGTTATTCATGATATCTGATTCCAAGTTGTATCTGCACCTATCTATAAAAATTCATGATTATTTAAAATTCATTCTAGATTTATCAATCCTTATTTTATCCATTATAAACAACCAAACAAGTAAAAATTAAGGAATGTAAGTTACAAACTTATTCCCATGTCTTCATTCCTAGTTACCAAATATATTATAGTTTTCTCAATTTGTTCATATGGATATTATTAGAGATCAAACACGTGTGCAATTACAATGATTGTGATTAACTAATTTTAAGAATAATGCAAGGAAAAAGCTTCACAATAAGATATGCATTATGATTCATACTTTATTATATTTTATATGTTAATCATGTTATAAAATTTATGTGATCTTGACTTTCAAAAAACTGGAAAATTTTCATGTTTATTCTAGGGTTAATTACAAAAAAAAAATCTCAAACTTTACTCAATTTTGTAATTATAGCTTGAACTTTAAAAAATGACAATTAAATGCACAATTCATTTTTTTCCAATTCTAAATTGGCGTTATTGTCTCCGTTATCTTTGCTGATGTGACTTGCTACGTGTTCCAAAAACCTTAATTACTAAGAAACGTCAGTCTTAATTAACACAAGTGATAAAGATTAATGAAACGATGTCATTTTAACATTTGAAACTGATGGAGTTTGTAAATTATATTCTTATTGATAAAATAGAAAACACGAACCCAAACAAAATATTGAGTGGGAAGTACCCAAAGATTACTGTCAAATAAATGGCTACTGCTTTTTGCAACAACTTTCACATATACAATGATAATTAACCATACTGTCCATGTAACATCTCGTTTTTTCCATGCTAAGGGTTAGAACTCTAGAATATTGTATATGAGAGACATTAATGAGAAGTTAAAAAAATGCATTTCATGCTCATTCATAATACAACATACATACACGTGAATTTGAATTTTGCACACATTACAATGACTGTTCATGCACTCATTTCACATTTAGTGGGTATAATTGATTTTTGATGTGATTATGATGTGAATTGTGGATTATATGACTTGAAAATTGATTTGATGATAATAATTATTAATTTAGGATTTTTTGTAAAATTTAGAAATTTCTAAAATTTTGAGTATTTTTGGACTAGTAAAAATGTCAAGTGGCAAGATAATTGATAAATGGTAGTAGAAATAAGAATCAAAGGGTGATATAAATTTTGATAAATGACTTTATGATTTAATGACCAATGTCATAGAAAATTAAGAGACAATTAGATTAGAAATTGGAGACAAATGGACCGGTTATTAAAGGAAATCAAATGGAACCATGGGGAGGTGACAAGTGTTGCCTTGCCACACTCACCCACGATTCTTTTAACAATGAAAGACCAATTTAATTGTTTTGTCTTTTGCTTTCTTCTTCTCTTCGTGATCTTCTTCATCTTATTTAATCTTCTGCACTTCCACGACACTTACCCACCTCCATCAACGTTAAACCTTGTCCTCATTTTTCACTTGCTACTTCCATTTTATTGTCTTCTTCATTTGCCACTAAAAACCTAACCTACCCCACCCCCATGTTGATGATCGTGTGATCGATGGAAAGCTAGGGTTCAGGTGATTTTGAAGAGTTTAGAGTTTTATCAAGTAAGTTATATTTTTATCTTCATGGGTAGTTGCAACTAAATCAAATATGATGAATGATTTGAGATTTGATGACCATGATTATGGAGCTTCATATATGCTTTAATGTGGATTTAAAAAATGGAGATTTATGTTCTAAATTTTAGTGTGTTAACGTTGTTCATAAGTTGCTTAATAAAAAGAATTTATGATGATAGATTAAAGGATGAATGATTATGAAAAAGATGTTAAAGTGTGAAGATACGTGGATATGGAAGTAAGTAGAGTTATGTCTTTCTTTTATGTCATGATGAGTTATAAATTATGAGTTGTGCTAGAGGTGAATTTGAGATGATTAAAAGTGAAAGTGATGGTTAAATGAGAGTTGAAAATTGATAAATGAAGAGAAGTGTTTATGTCATTATTTTTGGGTTGATGAGGAACATAGGAAATTGATGAATAAATGTATATGTTGTGTTCTTAATTGGAGAGTATAAAACTATGAGTTATAAGTTGTTATGTGAGGAAATAGATTGAGCTTGGAAGCTAAAGAAAAGGATTGGTGTGGTATCTTAAAATAAGGTAAATTAGGGTGATAATTTAGAAGTGAAATGAAGGTGATAATGGAGAAAAATGTTTGCAGAAAGTTGATGATGTATGTATTTGTATGAATGTTCTATTTTTGTGTTTATGATCAACCATGGATTATGAATTTGTTTGTGATTGATATTAAGCTGAAATGGAGCAAAGAATGAAGAGGAAAATGATTATTTTGACACGATATGTCTTGAACATAGTAAGGAGAAAGTTAGATATGCATGTAAGATAGGATTTCATTAATGAATGAGATTAAGTAAAAGATGATGAATTAAATAAGTTGAGTTTTGTGGATTTTAATGCAACTAATTTGATGGTTGAATTAGCATGTAATGAAGTTGTATATATGGATGTTAATACTGGAAAATTTGGAGTGAAATTGTTGTTAGTATATGTGTTGAATTCATGAGAATGGAAGAAGAAACTGCAGGGCACGATCATAGCCCTCACCCTATGATTGTGGCCTGACAAGAATATGGTTTTGTCATGATCATGGTAGAACCCCCACGATCGTGGCCATTCCCATGAGTTTCTGTCACGATCATGGGAGGGACACCATGATCATAGGTAGACATGTGGAGTAAAAAGTTGTCTTTTGAGTGTTGTATGAATAAATTAATGTTAAGGTACTTCCTTATAATGTATTTAGGCTTGAATGAGATCTTGAATGAACCTAGTTGATGATGAATTAGGTGATTAAAAGATGATGTTAAATGATTATGAGATGTGTATTAAGGTAGCATATACCTGGGATTGTCATTGAGCATGTATTATACATAACACATATAAATATGTGTATAATTGAGTACTTATATGATTATACTAAGCTGTAATGTGTGTAAATGTGTATTATATGATATAGAAGAGCAATTAGAGCGACAACATCCAGACATTGCCGGGACATTGAGGCAATAGTTATCTGGAGCATACGATGAGTAACCTAGATGGTCTCACACTAATTAATTGTTTGTATAAATTTCTGTATTGAATTATTATGTGATGTGAATGTACTGATTCTGAAAATTGAATGTCTGAGGCATTTGATGCATGAAAAATATATTGGAAGTGCTTATTGTATGTGAATTGGACAAAAATAAGTGTACTCAACATTATTGTTGAATACTGGACTCAAGTTCGAGGAAAAATGTGAATGTGAAAAATTGAGCACAAGTGATTGATTACATACATGTGATGCATTTCATTACATGAATGCACGATAAGATAAAGGCAGTTGTGATTCGAGTCACCAATGAAAAAGAGCTTAAAGCTCATAATGTGATAAGAACCTCTGGCTCATTATGTATAATGAGCCCGGTATCCCCAATAGATATAGGACAGCTATTAATGAGCCTGATATCCACAATGGATACGGGACAATGAAAAAGGCACTCTGTTGGCCCCTGAAAATTTTTCGTTGAATTAAGCATGATAGTTTATGGAATACATGGAATTTGAATTTTTGCCTTAGAATGAATTATGAGGTCACGATAGAATTATTATTGGAGTTAATAATTTTTTAAGTGTTAGTAGGATTTTATTACACTGGTTAATTAGATTAAAGTAGTAAGAATGTGTAATGGCAATTTTGGCATGCCACTTAAGGTTAAAAGGCAAGAAGCATTAAAGGAAGGGCAAAGATGACTTTTAGCACTCATTAAGGGTAAAATGGGAAGAGGAAAAATGTTGTCGTGCTTTTAAGAAGGAGAAAAACTTGAATAAGGGAGAGAAAGAAGAAAACAAGGAAAAAGAAGAGAGAAAGGAGAGAGAGAGTCATTTTTTTAAGAAGAAGGAAGAAGACAAGCTAGGTTTCATCTTTTCTTAGTCTTCAATAGAGATTTTGAGGTTGTTCAAGGATAGAAAAAGAAAGAGGAAGAGAAGAGCTTTCATTTGAGCCAAAAATCTCATTATTTGGTGAAGATTCAAGGTGAGAGCAATTTTAATCATTTGGATTTTTGGAAGGATTTTGGTTTATGAAGCTTATAAAATGCATGGGTTTAAGTATTCTAGAATCAATTTTAGTGAATGTGTTGTTGGGTTCTCAATTTGGATTACTATTGAATTGGGATTTTCGCCAATATTGAAGAAAATCAAGAGGAGAGGCAAGATGAGCAAAAAGAGAGGCATTTTAAAGCAAGTTTCTAAGCAGGAATTCAAGGTGGATAATTTATTTATAGTTATTCTGTAATGAGCAAATTTGCCTTGCGTATGTGTTGTGTGTTAAAATGATTTGCTTTGAAATATTGTGATGTGGAGATTTGCATTATAATGTATGATATGTGATAAAAATTGAAAGGTGAGTATAATTATGCTATGCCTTGGAATTGTATCATGGCATTTTGTTCTAAATGAAAAGAAGAAAAAGCATGTGAATATGAACTTGTGATTGATTGAATTGAGCATGAGATTTGATTGTGTTTGGGCGAGAGAGGAATCATTTTATAGTCACGTGCACGTTACCGTAAAGCCTTCTGTTGGTTTCCCGCTTGTGGCATACGAGATCCAAAAAGTGGACTCGTTTTATTCACGGAGTAAACTTCAGTTTCTCTGTTTTGTTCCACGGAACCCTTGAATCATTTGCTTGTGCATTTACATCTTTGATGTGTTAAGTTTGGATGAAGTTATGTATTATTCTTTGATATTAAATCATATCCAATATGTCCTATACGATGATGTATTGAATTATGAAATGTGAATTGAAATTGTAAATGCCGAACTGTCATTTCTAGATTAAGATAAGAAGTGTATGCCTATATGAATGTTTAAATATATGTTTGGTTGTGTGGCTCGTTGCCAACGGCTATAAATATATTAGCCACTGAGCTGTGTAGGTCAACCCATAATTTTCCCTCCTCATGTGCAGAATGAGAAGATTAGCGATCCTTGCAAGGCATTCGGAACTCCAAGATAGCTAGAAATCTTTTGTATTAAGCTAATGACTATTTTTTTGGGATAGCTTTATAGGCATATCAAACATGAGCATCCTTTGTATTTTTTATTAAGTTGATGTGTATGTTGATAGGTAACTAAAGCTTGATTAAACAGTTACTTTGTTTAGTAATGAGAATGAGAATTTGAGGATTTATTGTTGTGTATCATGATGTTATTTTAAAGTACTTAGTAGTTGAATAGATATGAAGAGATATTGCATTTTGCAAGCTTTCATAGGCATAGAAATTGTTTTTGAATTTAAAGGAAAACTGTATTGATTTAGGTAGAATTAGCCATAGTCGTCTTCATAAAAGTTGTAGCTTATTTTTGTAGCTTTCCAACTATATAAAGTATGAAATTTTTGGATATAGGAGTTGAGAGTTATGCTCCTTACAAGTTAGTGATGCTGCACAGAGTGAATATGGGACATTTGTATAGACTTTTTCTTTGCTTAAGTTAATAGAAAATGAGTTTTATGGTGTTTTGAAATGGGAAGAAGAATGAGTGTGATAAGTTAGAGATGAAATGGAGGTGAAAATGATGAAGAAATTGAAGTAGGAATGATAGGATATGCAAGAGGGTTGTTACTGACCCGTAAAGGTCCGTTAGGTGGACTTGATGTCCGTTGGGTGGACCTTCTCAGGTATTCCAGTGTTTCTGCTCAGTGCATGTCCCTTTGGAGGGACATATGTTCGCTAAGCGGACCTTCTCAGGTATTCCAGTGTTTCTACTCAGTGCATGTCCCTTTGGAGGGACATGTGTCTGCTAAGCGGACCTTCTCGAGTTTGTGTGTGTTTGTGTCCCAGCTTAGTCCATGTCCGTTTAAAGAGACATATTTTCGCTAGGCGAACCTTCTTGGAATAGTTTTATAAATGTGCAAATTTTGACCCTCTAGATGGCAAAATCTCTCTTTGAGGTCTTCAAGGAAGTTATAGAACTCAAAGTCCTCTTCGAAACTGTACTTGAATGGTCCAAATCCAACGTCTCTATCAAAAATTATGCTAATCATTTCATAATAAACTAGAGACATGGAGCTACAATTGTTCTGAAGAAGTCAATTTGTGAACTAGTTTTGGCTAGAAAGATCCCATGGAAACAACCTTATAGGATAATGCGTTCACGTCTTTGATATTCTGGATAGCTGGGCTCCAGAAATAGGGTCCAACACACTCAGTCACAACAACATAATAATTGAATGTAAGTCACATGTGCATTGCTTATACATTTGATGTGTATGATCTAAATGATTGATACGATTTATTGAATTGTTCTAAATGTGAAAAATGTGAAATAAGTGAACAAAGTGTTATATGATGTTATTTGATAGCTGGTGAAAAGATGTGCATTATATGATGACATAAATTATATATGAATTTGGAATATGAACTGTTTATGTTATGTGATTTGGGTGAGCCATCGAGGATAGTTAATTTACTAAGTTCATAAAACTCATCAAAATTGTAACATTGACTTTTCAAGTACGAGAGAGGGTACTTAACTTCAAAGACAACTTAGAAGAAACCTAGCACTGCTTTTGGATAGAAGAAATGGCTCAAAAGTTAGTCAACTGAGACTGAAGGATTTAAATAGAATTTTTTTATCATTCTTCTTTCATGTAGAATGTGTAAAAGAGTAGCAGACTCTTATAATTTTGAGGTTATACATATATATGTATCATGTAGTATAATGTTAATTTGTACCTTATGTTTTTGTGAAATGAAATGAGGAATTGGGTTTTTAGATATTGTAATAATTGCGTTTTAATTATGATGCCATGGGATAATTGAAAGTAATTGCTCTAGTGCACTGGTTCCATCGGGCATGGGCTCAAATGTCAGAATGACGTATGGGCAAGTGTTGCATCGGAGTGGAGTGCTATAGTCTTTGGTATTAGAGCATAGTTTGTCATCAATAGGGACATATAGGAACATTAGACATGAAATAACATAAGAAATGCAGATAATAATCAAAGTTATTGTCTATTATAGGTCATCCGTCGTAGGTGACCAAATAGGACAATCCTCCGACCTAGGATTAGTAGGAGTCAATAGAGAGTCTTTGGTATCTCGACCTAAGAGAATGCCTCCAAGAATTCCTGAGAGAAGAGAAAGGAGGTACGGTAAATTGTGAAAACAAGGGGCTGTAGACTTCTACAAAAGTACAGACCCTGCAGACGCTGAATGATGGCTAAAGAGAATAGAGAGAGTCTTCGATCAAATGGACTACGAGTCGGAAGAAAAGTTTAACTATGTAGTTTCCTTACTGCAAGGCCAAACATACATGTAGTGGAAAACTGTTTTAGGTAGTACTATTAGGCCTTGTAACTTGAAGTGGGAAGACTTTTTGAGATTCTTCAAAGAGAATTACATGTCGAAGATTTACCTAGACAGAAGATGAAAGAGTTCTTATATCTGAAGCAGGACAATCTCTATGTGGCAAAATATGAGATAAAGTTCAACGAACTAATGGGGTATGCTACTACCTATATTCCTATTAAGGAAGACAAGTGTAAGAGATTCAAAGATTAAAAGGAGGCGGCTAGGGTTTTTGGAAAGATGAAGAAGAAGGATATTTGGACATAGGATTAGGCTATTTTAATATTGGAATAAATATGTCTGATTATTGGAAGAGGGCATTCTAAAATTATTTTCTGGTTTGTTTGGTAATTCAAAATAGTGTAATCCAAATCTGAATAAAATCAAAGCTAAAATAAGTCAATCCTAATTAAGAGGATTTAGGTAGAATTAGCCATAGTCGTCTTCATAAAAGTTGTAGCTTATTTTTCTAGCTTTCCAACTATATAAAGTATAAAATTTTTGGATATCGGAGTTCAGAGTTATGCTCCTTACAAGTTAGTGATGCTGCACAGAATGAATATTGGACATTTGTATAGATTTTTTCTTTGCTTGAGTTAATAGAAAATGAGTTCTATGGTGTTTGAAATGTAAAGAAGATTGAGTGTGATAAGTTAGAGATGAAATGGAGGTGAAAATGATGAGGAAATTGAAGTAGGAATGATAGGATATGCATGAGGGTTGTTACTAACCCGTAAAGGTCCATTAGGCGGACTTGATGTCCGTTGGGCGGACCTTCTCGGGTATTCCAGTGTTTCTGCTTAGTGCGTGTCCCTTTGGAGGGATATATGTCTGCTAAGTAGACCTGCTCAGTATTCCAATGTTTCTGCTCAGTGCATGTCCCTTTGGAGGGACATATATTCGCTAAGTGGACCTTCTCTGGTTTGTGTGTGTTTGTGTCTTAGCTCAGTTCATGTTCGTTTGAAGGGACATATTTCTGCTACGCAAATCTTCTCGGGATAATTTTATAAATGTGCAAAATCTCTCTTCGAGGTCTTCAAGGAAGTAATAGAACTTGAAGTCCTCTTCGAAACCATACTTGAATGGTCCAAATTCGACGTCTTTATCAAAAGTTATGCTAATCGTTTCATAATAAACTAGAGACATAGAGCTACAATTGTTCTGAAGAAGTTAATTTGTGATTCCGCTGCCGAAACTAGTTTTGGCTAGAAAGATCCCATGAAAACAACCTTATAGGATAATACGTTCACGTCTTTGATATTCCAGATAGTTGGACTCTGAAAACGGGGTCCAACATTTTGTGGTATTAGAGCTTAGGTTTTTCCTAGGCTTAGAGTGCATGGTAGGATGAATTGCTATACTATGTGATTAATTGTTTGCATTGTTAAATTGATTGAATTACATTAAATGATATGCATACATGTAAGAAATAGGATTGAAATAAAATGTAAGCTAATCCTTAGTGTTTCTATTGAAGGAGTGAAATGTTACCTCGTAGGAGGACACGAGGAATATTGCAAGGATCAGTTGCACCTAACCCTCCACTAAGAAAGGAGGACATGGCTGAGTCCAAAGCCCCAGGGGATGTTGAGGCTTCTGTAGGGCACAGTATTGAGCCCTCTCGCTCACAGACACAAGAGTCACCTATTCTGCCATAACAAGTGCCTCCCTTGGATCCGAGATTGTTTCAGGCATTTACTCAAGCCTTTGTCTAGGATATAGGTCAAATGTTGCAGGCTTCTACTTCAGCCCCAGTTAAGAAGGAGAAGCAGTTCGACAAGTTGAGGAAGTATGGGGCAGTGGATTTTTATGGGACCACGGATCTAGAAGAAGCTGAGACTTAGATGAGAAAGACCGAGAGGATACTGGATCAAATGGATTGTAAGGATGATTAGAAGGTTGTGTATGCTGCTAGTTTGCTTCAGGGAGATTCTCTACATTGGTGGGAGAGTGTGTCGGGGAGTCAGATAAAACCGCTAGTGCTCGCATGGAAAGATTTCTTAGGAATGTATAAAAAGAAGTATTTGTCTGAAGTGTACATCTAGCAGAAGCAGAGAGAGTTTTTAAGCCTCACCCACAGGGAGATGACGGTGAGCGTATATAAGCGTCGATTTACACAATTGGCTCGATATGCAGCTAAGTTAATGATGAGCGAAGTGGCTAGGTGCCAAAGATTTGAAGTGGGACTGCACTTGGCCATCAGAGAGAAAGTGGTGGCATAGAATTTCTGCGACTTCCAACAACTAGTTGAAGAAGCATTGAGAATGGAAAATGTGGAGAATATCAAAAGTGCAGTGAACAAGAAGAGAAAGGGGAGAGAACATTCCCAGAGGGGAGGTGGTACTTCTATGCCTGAGAGGAGTATCAGGGCTTTCCCTGTACAATCTGAGGAGAGGAACAGTGGTGCAAGCAAACCTAGACCTACGAGAACTTCTACTGTTTCACATCAAGCCTCAACGGCTGGAGGCAGCAGGAGGGGAGATGGGGATAAGTCACCCATTCCTAAATGTGAACACTGCAGAAGGTTTCATAGAGGAGAATGTTACCGATTGACTGGAGCGTATTTCAATTGTAGGGAGAAAGGACATATAGCAAAAGAATGCCCTCAGAATCCAAGACATGAAAGAAGTCAGTTGCAAGCTTCAAAAAGGATCGAGACAGTGGGACACAGGACAATAACAGAATTGGGCAATAAAAGTTCTGATGTAGCGAGGAAAGTGAACCATTCAGGGAGACCGAGAGAACAAGCACCAGCTAGAGTGTTTACTATAATGAGGGAGGATACAGAGACAGCTCCAGAGGTCGTCACTGGTACGATTAAATTATCTAATGATGACGTAATTGTTTTGATTGATCCGAGTTCTACCCATTCGTTTGTGTCATCAAGTCAGACTGTGCATGGTAGATAATTAAGCCCATTGGATACTCCTTTGATGGTGAGTACTCCGATTGGCCAATGTATTATTATTGGTCAAGTATACAGAGATTGAGAGATACATATTGGAGGGGGGCAATTGGTGGTGGATCTAATGCCACTGAGGATGGGAGGATTAGATGTGATTTTGGATATGGACACCTTAGAGAAATATAATGCCAACTTGGATTGCAGACAAAAGATCATGGAGTTTGAAATTGGCAATGGTAAAAAAGTGGTGTTTATGGGGGACAGAAAAGTGAGTCCGACTAGAATGGTTTTAACTTTAACAGCAGAAAAACTGATAAGGAAAGGATGTGAAGCATTTTTGGCCTATGTGGTAGACACAAAGGCAAATAGAGGGAAGTTAGAAGAAATACCTGTGGTCATGGAATTCCCAGATATCTTTCCCAAAGAATTACCAGGACTACCACCACCTAGGGAAATTGAATTTCCCATAGAGCTTCTTCCGAGCACAATGCTAATATCGATTCCACCTTGTAGAATGGCTCCGGCGGAATTGAAGGAGCTTAAGGAGCAATTGGGAGAATTATTGGAGAAATGGTTCATAAGGCCGAGATCTTTACCTTGGGGAGCTCTGATCATTTTGTAAAGAAAAAAGATGGATCGTTGAGGATGTGTGTAGATTATAGTAAGCTCAACCATGTCACCATTAAGAACAGATATCCGCTCTCACGGATAAATGATTTGTTTGATCAGTTGCAAGGGGAAAAGGTCTTTTCTAAGATAGATTTGAGATCAGGCTACCACCAATTGCCGATAAAGGAGTCCGATGTGTTAAAGACTGCTTTTAGAACATGGTATGGCCACTTAGAGTTCTTGTTCATGCCTTTTGGATTAACGAATGCAGCTGCAGCTTTTATGAACTTGATGAATAGAGTCTTCAAGCCTTTCTTAGACCAATTTGTCATACTCTTTATTGATGACATATTGGTTTATTCCAAGAGTAACGAGGAGTATGAGGAACAATTGAGGCTTGCTTTGAAGACATTGAGGAAGGAAGAGTTATATGCTAAATTTGATAAATGTGAATTTTGGTTAAAGGA
>JANZXR010000009.1:19473781-19491122 GCA_027575705.1 Erythroxylum echinodendron
GAGGGCTTTTTCATGATAGCTGCTCCGCTTTCCAAATTGACAAGGAAGAACCAAAAGTTTGTGTAGACAAATGAATGTCAGAAGAGCTTTGAGGAGCTTAAGTACAGATTAATGAGTGCACCAATTTTGACCTTGCCTTCGGATAGTAATGGATACACAGTGTACAGTGATGCCTCGAAGAAGGGATTGGGCTGTGTGTTGATGCAAGGAGATAAGGTAATTGCCTATGCTTCTAGGTAATTGAAACCTTATGAGGTGAATTATCCGACTCATGACTTGGAGTTAGCTGCCATAATTTTTGCATTGAAAATATAGAGACACTATTTGTATGGATTCATTACTAGGGTATTTATAGACCATAAGAGTCTTAAGTATCTGATGAGCCAGAAAGAGTGGAATTTGAGACAGAGAAGATAGTTAGAAATGTTAAAGGATTATAACTTAATGATTGATTATCACCTAAGGAAGGCTAATATAGTAGCGGATGCACTGAGTAGAAAATTGACTATGGCTCATGTGGAGAAAGTGTATATTCCTTTCTTGAAGGAATTAGACAAACTCAGAGTGACATTGAGATAAGTTGAAGCTGATTGTATATTGGTAAACTTTAGAGTAAGGCCAGTAATGAATGAAAAGATTACGGAATTGTAGGAACAGGATGAGTTCTTGAGGAAGCTCAAAGAAGAGATTAAAAATGATAAACCTTTTTAAATAGAGATAAGGGAAGATGGATTGACGGTGGTAGGGAGCAGACTATATATTCCTGATATGCAAGAGATGAAAAATGAAATTCTTAATGAGGCACAGAATGTGCCTTAAGCAATGCACCCAAGAATTACGAGAATGTATAAACATAAGGAACATTTCTGGTGAAAAGGAATAAAGAAAGAAGTTGCAGAATACACTAAAAAATGCTTAGTGTGCCAGCAAGTCAAGGCTAAGCACCAAGCACCTTCAGGCAAGCTTAAACCTTTGTTGATTCCTGAATAGAAATGGGAGAAGATTACGATGGATTTCTTGATGGGATTGCCAAGAACTAGCAGGAAGCATGATGCAATATGGGTGATTGTTGATAGGCTAACTAAGTCAGCACATTTCTTTCCAATTAAGCAGACGAATTCTTTGAATGTGTTGGCGAAGAAATACATAGATGAGGTAGTCAGACTTCATGGGATTCCAAGTTCGATAGTCTTAGATAGAGATCCTAGGTTCAACTCTAGGTTTTGGGAAAACTTATAAGAGGCTTTAGGAACTAAGTTGCACTTTAGTACGACTTTCCATCCACAGACTGATGGACAATCGGAGAGAACAATACAGACTCTGGAGGCAATGTTGAGAGCTTGTGTTATGGATTTTAAAGGCTCATGGGATGACCATTTACCTTTAATTGAATTTGCTTACAATAATTCGTATCACTCAGGAATTCAGATGGCACCTTATGAAGTTTTGTATGATAGGAGGTGCAAAACTCCTATTTGTGGGGATGAGGAAGGTGAAAGGAGACTTGTAGTACCTGAGTTAGTATAGGGTATAGTTGATAGATTAAATTGGTGAAACAGAGACTTAAAGTAGCTCAAGATAGGATGAAGAGCTACACGAATGCACATAGAAAAGAGATGGAATTTGAAGTTAGGGACAAAGTGTTTCTTAGAGCTTCTCCATAGAAGGGGGACTTGAGATTTGGTAAGAAGGGCAAGCTTAGTCCGAGATACATAGGCCCTTATGAGATCATTGAGAGGATTGGGCCTTTAGCTTATAAATTAGCTTTGCCATCAAAATTAGCTAAGATTTGCAATGTTTTTCACGTATTGATGTTGAGGAAGTACCGTTCAGATCCTTCACATATAGTTCAACATTCAGAGGTTCACTAAGGGAGGATTTGACATATGATGAGCAACCAGTAGAGATTCTAGAAAAACAAGATTGTAAAGCTGGTTGAAGTCTTATGGAAGAACCATTCGACGGAGGAGGCAACATTAGAGCCTTTGGAAGAGATGAAGGAGAAGTATCCACATCTCTTCATGGACTCAGGTAAGAATTTAGAGGACAAAATTCTTTTAAGAGGGGAGACATGTTGGCCCCTAAAAATTTTTCGTTGAATTAAGCATGATAGTTTATGGAATAAGCATGGAATTTGAATTTTTACCTTAGAATGAATTATGAGGTCATGATAGGATTATTATTGGAGTTAATAATTTTTTATTGTTAGTAGGATTTTATTACATTGGTTAATTAGATTAAAGTAGTAAGAATGTGTAAGGACAATTTTGGCGTGCCACTTAAGGTTAAAAGGCAAGAAGCATTAAAGGAAGGGCAAAGATGACTTTTAGCACTCATTAAGGGTAAAGTGGGAAGAGGAAAAATGTTGTCTTGCTTTTAAGAAGGAGAAAAGCGTGAATAAGGAAGAGAAAGGAGAAAACAAGGAAAAAGAAGAGAGAAAGGAGAGAGAGTCGGTTCTTTTAGAAGAAGGAAGAAGACAAGTTAGGTTTCATCTTTTCTTAGTTTTCAAGAGAGATTTTGAGGTTGTTCAAGAAGAAAAAAAGAAAGAGGAAGAGAAGAGCTTTCATTTGAGCCAAAAATCTCATTATTTGGTGAAGATTCAAGTTGAGATCAATTTTAATCCTTTGGATTTTTGGAAGGATTTTGGTTTATGAAGCTTAGAAAATGCATGGGTTTAAGTATTCTAGAATCCATTTTAGTGAATGTGTTGTTAGGTTCTCAATTTGGATTCCTATTGAATTGGGATTTTCGCCAATATTGAAGGAAATCAAGAGGAGAGGCAAGAGAAGCAAGAAGAGAGGCATTTTAAAGCAAGTTTCTAAGCAAGGAATTCAAGGTGGATAATTTATTTATAGTTATTCTGTAATGAGCAAATTTTCCTTGCGTGTGTGTTGTGTGTTAAAATGATTTGCTTTGAAATATTGTGATGTGGAGATTTGCATTATAATGTATGACATGTGATAAAAATTGAATGGTGAGTATAGTTATGCTATGCCTTGGAATTGTATCTTGGTATTTTGTTCTAAATGAAAAGAAGAAAAAGCATGTGAATATGAACTTATGATTGATTGAATTGAGCATGAGATTTGATTGTGTTTAGATGAGAGAGGAATCATTTCGTAGTCACGTGCACGTCTCCGTAAAGCCTTCTCTTGGCTACCCGCTTGTTGTATATGAGATCCGAAAAGTGGACTCGTTTTGTTCATGGAGTAAATTTCAGTTTCTCTGTTTTGTTCCACGAAACGCTCGAGATATTTGTTTGTGCATTTACATCTTTGATGCGTTAAGTTTTTATGAAGTTATGTATTTTTTTAAATATTAAATCATATCTAATATGTCCTATACGATGATTTATTGAATTACGAAATGTGAATTGAAATTGTAAATGTCGAACTATCATTTCTAGATTAAGATAAGAAGTGTATGCCTATATGAATGTTTATATATACGTTTGGTTGTGTGGCTCATTGCTAATGGCTATAAATATATTAGTCACTGAGTTGTGTAGCTCAATCCATAATTTTCCCTCCTCAGGTACAGAATGAGAAGATTAGCGATCCTTGTAAGGAATTCGAAACTCCAAGATAGCTAGAAATCTTTTATATTAAGCTAATGACTATTTTTTTTGGGATAGCTTTATAGGCATATCAAACATGAGCATCCTTTGTATTTTTTATTAAGTTGATGTGTATGTTGATAGGTAACTAAACCTTGATTAAATAGTTACTTTGTTTAGTAATGAGAATGAGAATTTGAGGATTTATTGTTGTGTATGATGATGTTATTTTAAAGTACTTAGTAGTTGAATAGATATGAAGAGATATTGCATTTTGCAAGCTTTCATAGGTGTAGAAATTGTTTTTGAATTTAAAGGAAAACTGTATTGATTTAGGTAAAATTAGCCATAGTCTTCTTCATAAAAGTTGTGGCTTATTTTTCTAGCTTTCTAACTATATAATGTATGAAATTTTTGGATATCGGAGTTGAGAGTTATGCTCCTTACAAGTTAGTGATGCTGCACAGAGTGAATATTGGTTTGTATAGACTTTTTCTTTGCTTAAGTTAATAGGAAATGAGTTTTATGGTGTTTTGAAATGGGAAGAAGAATGAGTGTGATAAGTTAGAGATAAAATGGAGGTGAAAATGATGAGGAAATCGAAGTAGGAATGATAGGATATGCAAGAGGGTTGTTACTTACCCGTAAAGGTCCGTTAGGCAGACCTTCTCAGGTATTCTAGTGTTTCTGCTCAGTGCATGTCCCTTTGGAGGGACATGTGTCTGCTAAGTGGACCTTCTCGAGTTTATGTGTGTTTGTGTCCCATCTTAGTCCATGTCCGTTTAAAGGGACATATTTTCGTTAGGCGAACCTTCTCTGGATAGTTTTATAAATGTGCAAAATTTGACCCTTTAGATGGCAAAATCTCTCTTCGAGGTCTTTAAGGAAGTTATAGAACTCGAAGTCCTCTTCGAAACCGTACTTAAATGGTCTAAATCCAAGGTCTCTATCAAAAGTTATGCTAATTGTTTCATAATAAACTAGAGACATGGAGCTACAATTGTTCTGAAGAAGTCAATTTGTGATTCCACTGCCGGAACTAGTTTTAGCTAGAAAGATCCCATGGAAACAACCTTATAGGATAATATATTCACGTCTTTGATATTCCGGATAGTTGGGCTCTAGAAATGGGGTCCAACACACTCGGTCACAACAACATAATAATTGAATGTGAGTCACATGTGCATTGCTTATACATTTGATGTGTATGATCTAAATGATCGATACGATTTATTGAATTGTTCTAAATGTGAAAAATGTGAAATAAGTGAACAAAGTGTTATATGATGTTATTTGATAACTGGTGAAAAGATGTGCGTTATATGATGACATAAATTATATATGAATTTGGAATATGAACTGTTTATTTTATGTGATTTGGGTGAGCCATCGAGGATAGTTAATTCACTGAGTTCATAAAATTCATCAAAATTGTAACATTGACTTTTCAAGTACGAGAGACGGGACTTAACTTCGAAGACAACTTAGAGGAAACCTAGCACTGCTTTTGGATAGAAGAAATAGCTCAAAAGTTAGTCAACTGAGACTAAAGGATTTAGATAGAATTTTTGTATCATTCTTCTTTCATGTGGAAAGTGTAAAAGAGTAGTAGACTCTTATAATTTTGAGGTTGTATATATATATGTATCATGTAGTATAATGTTAAATTGTACCTTATGTTTTTGTGAAATGAAATGAGGAATTAGGTTTTTAGATATTGTAATAATTGCTTTTTAATTATGATATCATGGGATAAGTGAAAGTAATTGCTCTAGCGCACTGCTTCCATCGAGCATGGGCTCAAATGTTAGAATGACGTACGGGCACGTGTTGTATGGGAGTGGAGTGCTATAGTCTTTGGTATTAGAGCATAGTTTGTCATCTATAGGGACATATAGGAACATTAGACATGAAATATCATAAGAAATGCGGATGATAATCAAAGTTATTGTCTATTATAGGTCATCCGTCGTAGGTGACCAAATAGGACAATCAGCCGACCTAGGATTAGTAGGAGTCAATAGAGAGTCTTTGGTATCTCGACCTGAGAGAATGCCTCCAAGAATTCCTGAGAGAAGAGAAAGGAGGTATGATAAATTGCGAAAACAAGGGATTGTAGACTTCTACTAAAGTACAAACCCTGCAGACGCTGAATGATGGCTAAAGAGAACAGAGAGAGTCTTCGATCAAATAGACTACGAGTCGGAAGAAACGTTCGACTATGCAGTTTCCTTACTACAAGGCCCAACATACCAGTAGTGGAAAATTGTTCCAGGCAGTACCACTAGGCCTTGTAACTTGAAGTGGGAAGACTTTTTGACAATCTTCAAAGAGAATTACATGCCGAAGATTTACCTAGACAGAAAGATGAAAGAGTTTTTAGATCTGAAGCAGGACAATCTCTAAATAAATAATATAAAAAGATCTTCTTAATTAAATATATAACTTTAAAGTGGATTCATTAATATTAGAAAACACTTTTCTAATTAAGAAAAATCATTTCTAATTAGATTATAGATATTTTCTAATTGGAATAAAATTACTTACTTAAAATTAAAAAAAGAAGTTTTCCTAAATTATAATAAGTAAGAAGAATAATTTATTGAAAATTATTTCAATTAAATTTTATTAAATGGTTTAAAATAATTGAAAAAATTTCAATTGAATTTAAAAATTATTTTCAAATCAAATTAAATTTCAATTAGGAAAAAAATTTAATCCATTTAGAAATCAATGAATTTAATCAAATTTAATTATCCAAATAGTTGGAAATATTATTTTAGATTATGAAAATTAATATATAGAGTCAAACAAGAGTTAATGTTTCATGCATATAATTTTATTATATTTGCATGAGAAATTGCATGATTTTATATTATATGTTTGATATATTATATGTAAATTGCATGTTTTATATGTATGATATTTTTATATACAGTTTTGTTTATAATGAGACCACTTGATATTAAATCCTTTGCTAAAATATTAAGTACATTTTTAGAACATGATTGTTGCCTTTTATTATTATAATAATAAACCATAGTTTTATTTACTGTTAGGTTTATTGAGCAAACTCAAGGTCACTTTAATGCTAACATATTTAGCATTATAATAATGAATCCTACTTAACTAAATTTGTGAGGTTTGGATAAGTAAACTTATAATCATATGAATTTAGAGATATAATTATAAATAATAAATAAAATATTTTTTGACAAGAGTTGTCACTTAATAGATATAGGAATCATATGAGACGTAATTAATAAAGTTGATACCTATTTAATTTAATTTTGTTTGATTTGTTGAGAAAATTCAATATTATTTGAATAAGATCCTAGCTTTTGGAATAATAACGAGGGCTGTTATTTAAAATAAAATAGTGAGAGTAACCAAATAAATGATTAAAATTGTAATATTATTTGGTTATCATGACATATAACTAATTACTTGGTTTTCTTACATTTATATTTTGTTTGGAGTAGAAATTATCTTTGTTTAGTGTAGTTGATATTAAGTGAACCAAATTTCTTGGATATAGGTTAGGTTTGAGAAGAGTTCTCAACGATAGAAAGGAAAGTTGTATATCCATTATTCAATTTTGCTATTAATCCTTGTTGAGGATTTGGTAAGAAAGTTTTAGGGATATATTAATGTCATATAGATTAAAATATAATGATATTTTAAGTTGACTAATTTCTCGTAAACTTTAATGACAACATGTAAGATAAATGTCAATACCATAATAGCGAGATTCAAGAGGTTACATTAAGTAGAGCATACCTTGATTGAATTGTTCCACTCAATTAGCCTAGCAAAAGTATAATCTTAGACTATAATTAAAGGCAATTGCTATAGTATGATAATAGTTGTCATTAGAAGAAAAATGATTGTATAATTTTCTTGTCACTACATGATATGATAGAGATCGCATGTATATATATATATATATATACTTTAGAGTATTTGATATTGAATTTGGATTCAACATTACTCTAATATTCAAGACATGATAAGAATATACTGTTGAATAAAAGCAGTTAATTTAAGTTTATATGTGTTTAATGAAAGGAAACTTATGCCTAATATAAGTGGAAAGAATAAATTAGTGGATAAATAAGAAAAGGGTTCATCTACCAAGTACTTATAATCATTTGTAATAGTGGCTTATTTCATTATGCTAGATAGTCCTAAACGAAACAGTGTGGCCAAAAGGTGGAATTGCACCCTAAAGGTTATAATGTAATCAATGCAGAGCGGGACTAAAAAGACTTCTTTTTATATACTTAATAAGATCTCAAGCAAATCATTAGCAACGACGCCTTTTAAAATCTAGAAAGATTGGAAACCCAACCTCACTCATCTATGTGTATGGGATTGCCCTCCTGAGGTGCATTTATATAATCTTTATGAGGATAAATTATATTACCATAGCACTTGTTATTATTTTGTAGGATATCCTAACTACTTTAAGGGATACATATTTTTCTATAGAGAAAGATGATCTAGAATAGTGAAATCACAAGCAGTTGAGTTTTTAGAACATAATGTCTATAATGGGACAGTCCCTCTCATTTTTCATATGATAAAAGAGTCGATATGAATTTCGTATCTTATCCTTTAGTTATTTTGCTAGGACCAATGGATCCAGGTCTAAATATCATTCCATATTGGTACAAACTGTTATTCCTAAGGTACACGATCATTTTAAACTGGTTTAAGGAGATCTACTCGAGTGAAGAGGCCTACAATATTATCTAATTACATAGTCTACTTAGGTAAACAACACTAGATATTAAATATATGGTGGATCTTGTTATTTTATAGAAGTTGTTTATAGACCTCATAGGAATTTATGTTGGGATGCTATAAGGGATGAAATAAGATCCATAAAGTATAATCAAATTATGTGGGAGCTTATAAATTTGCCTCAAAATTAAAGCTTGGTTGGCTACTAAAGGATTCACTTAAAGAGAAGGTATTGAGTTTATTGCCATCTTTTCTCTCATGTCTTCCAAAGTTGCATTTTGAGTAATTATAAATGGTAGCTCATTTTGATATAGAGCTACATCTGATGGACATTAAGACCATTATCTTAAATGCAGACCTTTATGAGAAGGTTTATATAGATCAGTTTGAAATCCTAATTGGAGACTTTTATAAGTAGGCTTATATAAAGCAGCTTGAAGGGTTTCAGGATTAGGATAAGACTTGTATGGTCTATAAATTGAGAAAATATATACATATTTTAAAACAAGTTTTTAGGAAATGGTATATGAAGTTTGATAAGGTTGTTACTTCATTTGGATTCATAGAAAATAAAGTTAAAAGATGGTTATATTACAAGGTAAAGGAGATCAAGGTTATTTTTCTAATTTTATATATAGATAATAACTTACTTGCATTAAATGAATTGAGAATTTTCATGAGGTTAAATATCTTTTGGCCATCATTTTAATATGAAGAACCTTGTGAGGCATCTTTCGTCCTAGGTATTCAAATTCACTAGGACATATGCACAAAGTTCATACATTGAGCATGTGTTCCAAAGATTTAATATGATTAATTGTAAACCTATTATGACACCTATCTTTCATGGAGAGAGTTCATATTTGGTACAGTGTCCAAAGAATGATATTGAAAGAAAGACTATAAAGAATTTCCCTTATTATAGTATAGTAAGCAACCTAATATACGCTCAAATATGCATTAGACAAAGATATTACAATTTTTGTTGGACTAATAAGTTAGTATAAACCACTAGAATGTAGTAAAACAAGTTTTGAGATACCTTAAAAGAACTAAGGATTATATGTTGACATTAAAAAAAAGTCAATAGTTAAGACCTTAATGGTTATACATATTCAGACTTTAATATGTGTTTGGATGATCAAAAGTTTACATCAGGATAAAATTTTCTTAGTTGATGGTACTATCTTATAGAGAAGAGTGAAACAGATATTAATGACTTCCTCAATTATGCATGCAGAGTTTGTGGCATGCTATAAGACTACTTTACAAGCAGTTTGGCTTAGAAGCTTAATTCTTGAGTTATTTATAGTTGATTCATACCCATTTTATTATATTATAATAATCTTTCTACTATATTATTTAACATCAATAAGAATATCACAGGGTAGGTCTAAGCATTTATAGGTCAAGTACTTGACTATTAAGGAATTAGTGCTCAAAGGTGACATCCTAGTGGAGCATATTTTCTCTAAGTATATGTTGGCTTTTTCACTAACTTAAAGACTTTGCCAAGCTATTTTTTAGAGACATGTATACAATATATATTTGTTAAAGTCCTTGGACACTATTAGTTATAGATCATTGTATTTTGCTCCTAATACAGTTCTAATTTTATATATTATGGCAATATTATTTTCACATATATTATTATTCAACTTATTGTTTTTAGTCATTTAGTTTATCGTACACTACCATAATATATGTGAAAGTCTTAAAATTTTTGTCGATCTTAAGCATTTGAATGTTCATTGAGCATATTTACAAATTAAAATTGATTATATGTCTGTATGATATATACAGATGTTTTGAGAAATCTATGGATTTATGAGACATAGGACAATATAAGTGTTTAATCCTATATATATTTTCTCTTAGGTAGTTTAACATCTAGTGAGAGAAAAACAAATTTCTCTATTATAGTTTAGCATAAATTTTAGATAAATTGAGACCTACAAACAAAACAATATTACATTTTAAATCATAAAGGTACTATTATTGATTGTCACGCTATATTTTTTAATTCATATCAATAAAGCATTAGATATATGTGATTATATTAAATGTGTCATATAAGATACATGCATTTCCTATTTTCTAAGAAAGCCTTATAGACCAAATAATAGATTTTTATCATCTTTGGATCAAATATTTTATGTTAGTCTATTATTACATTGACTTTCTTAACCTCTTTTTACTATTTCACAGTTTTATTATAACTATTGTAATTAATATTTTGTGCAAAAGGAAAAAACTTAAAATTCCTTTTGAATATTTATCAATTACAATTTTTGTAAAATTAACGATAAGAAAAACAAATTTATTCTTAATTACAGATAATAAAGAAGTTTAAAATAAAAAAATATGGTTAAAGGCGTTGAAGCCTAGTGAAAAAATGAGTCCTTACTAATGTGGGTTGATTATTTATTAAACCTGTGATAAAATAATCAAATAAAATCAATATAAGTGCATATTTGGTTCAGCTTTTAGAGGGTGAAAAAGTATTTTTTTTCACCGCAAAAGCTATTTTTAAGAAAAATGAGTGTTTGGCCATAAAATCCAAAAGCACTTTTTTAATAGAAATGACTTTTTTAGAAGCTAAAATACAGCTTTTTAAGAAGTTCAAATTTGAAGCTTTTCAAAAAAGCCCCTCATTTTAACTTTTTCAGGTCGACTTTTTTCCGTCATTTACGTTTATAATAAAATAAAGTCCCTGATCCACACATGAAGGCAAGCTCTTGAACAGAAGGAATGGCTTTACTTAATACAACTCTCCATCAACCGTGTCTCAGGTTCTCTTTCTTTCTGCCCTACCCTTCTCCACCTCCTCTCTTTCTCAGGATTGAAGCTTTAATCGTCAAGTCTGCGACTTTTCCTTGCTTTTTCCCTCGGTTTATCTCTTTTTTTGTTTTAATTTTGCTTATATGATAATGTTTTCCACTGTTAATTTTAAGTCTATATGCAATCGGAGGACCTAATTTCACTGCAGAATTCTATGGAAGGGTTAATATGAGCCTTTGTTGCAGGTAACTTATTTGTTCGACAATCTTTGGATAAGGCAGTTTGAAGCTAAATTTAAGAATGGAGCTGAAATTTGGATGTTTTAACTTTCTTTTCTTATTTTTCTTGCGGGTAACATTTAGAATGCGATGCTAGTACTTTTAACTTGAGGAGAACTATCTGATAAACCAAAAAGCACCATTTTGTATAACCGAGTTCTTATATAAAGATTATTTGCCTGTAAATAGACATATTGTAATTTCTAATAAAGCTTGATACTTCTGTCTAACTCTTATTTTTCTTTTCTTACATAGGTTTTTGATTCTTGAGGTAACATGATTATTTTGCACCAACCATTGTTTTCTCAAAATCATAAGACTACAATGCCCCTTTTAAGAATTGCATTGCAATACCTAGCTAGGGCTGCTCGAGGTTAGGTATGAATGAGTTTTCTCTTCAATAACCTTGTTGTTTTTATCTATACCAAATATTGTCCATAAGATGTTATCATATTGTTCTCACAGGCAGATGACATTCGAAATGAAGCTAATGAGCTTCTTAGAATCAAGGACTATCTTTACAGTGAATTGGCAAAGAAAACAAGACAACCAGTTGAGAAGGTTAGTTTGGTACGTCCTCAATAGACAAGTTTAATGTGTTAATTCCTTTATGTATTCAGTTTCACCTTTTTGTTTATTCTGTTGTTATAGACTGTAGCTTCTCCTTCTAATGTCCCAATCTCACGAGGCCTCAACATAAATTTTTCTAGCTAGTTCGAACCAGATTGATAAGGATTTGAACTATATGATTTTGATACTAGGTAAGGATCATGAGCTAGAAAATTTGAGAGAGAACACGTTACACCTGATATGTTCATTTATATAGCACAATGTAGTCTCTCTTGATTCATAAACTTGTAGTAAACATATAATGTTTGTCCAACGTATTGCTCCCTTAATTTCTCTAGCTCCTACCCATTTAAACCATAACAACTCTCCCTCCATCAAAAAACCTTCTCCACAAGGTTAAGTGAAGGAAACCTTTATTAAAGGTGGAACAACAATTCCTATGTAGTTTGCTCCAGAGAAGCTCCTGACCATTGTACCAGCACTTGAGCTGCTGATTTATTCTACAGGTACCTTCTCAACAATGAAATTAGTTGGAAGGAATATGGATGAGGGAGCTGCCACAAAAATTTTAAATTCTAGCTTATAAGATGTCTGATCAATCCTATCCAACACCTTGAATGGCCTATAGAATATAATTGTTAGCTTCTGGTTAGCTCTTTTAGCAGTTGAGCTTTATCTATAGGGCTGCAATTTTACAAGTACTAAATCTTCCACTTGAAATTTCGTATCCTTCCTCCTCTTGTTGGCTTACTGTCTCATTCTACATTGAGCCTATTAGGACTGATTTGGGTGAAGATAGTTTAGGAAAGGGGGAGAATAACAAAAAAGCGGAATAAGCCTAGGATATGGAGAGTGTACTCGAGGAGAAAGAAGGAAGGTGTAAAGGGGAGTTAGTTAGTGGCTGAGCTAGCAAAACATAATGTTTCGGACTAGGTGGTTTTGAGGCTGAGAGGTTGTTAGGGGGGATTATTGTAGGGAGAAAGAGGATTGTTCTTTCTAAGGAGCATTAAACTCTGGGGATGTTTCTTAGAATCACCATTGCAATAGCAATACAATACTCTTTCATTCAATAATACAAACTTACTCTAGTGCTAAAAAAACTAGAGTTTTATCATTGGTCTGACCTGCCAGATACCAGGAAGGGAGGATTTGTTCTACATTCATGCCACCAAAGATTTTCGATAGAGTAGATTTGTTGGAAAGGCACAACATATGATGTTCGAATTTTTATGGAGGCTTTGCTAATGATAAATTACACTTCCCTCATCCACCTAGAGATTTGTGATGAATAACTTTATACATTCTTTTTATTTATTCTTAATAATTCAATACTTCTTTATTTGTTTATTTTTAATTTGGAATGTAGGAAAATATTATTTGGTAGATGCAGGATATCCTTACATATAAGGTTATTTAGGACTATACAAAGGTGAGAGATATCATCTTCCTGATTTTCGACGTGCTGGTCTTCCAAGAAGGAATAAAAAAATATTTAATCATGCACATTCTTCTTTAAGATACATAATCAAAAGAACATTTGACGTTTGAAAAAATAGGTGGAAAATTTTACATCAAATGCCCAGTTTTTCTTTTCCAAAGCAAGTTAAATTTGTAATTACTTCAATGGTCATTCATAATTTTATAAGGTTAAATGCTCAAAAGGATGAAGATTTTTCTCCCTATGATGAAGATGATGAATTACTTCCTACAAATGAATAAATTAATAAAAATGAAGACGTGGAAGAAAATCATTTAGACGAGCCACAAAATAACGAGATGAATGATGCGAGAGAACGTATTGCAAATCTTCTTATATTACAATAAAATACATATTTTATTATGTATTTAACTATTTACTCCACTTGAATATTTATTTTGTGATTATAATATTATTTAGCTTTTTATATGTTTTAATATTGATTTTTTTATATTAGTTTTATTTCCTACAAAAAAATGAGACATCTCTTTAAATAATTTCCTACAAGATAGAAGTGTATTTGTCAAAAAATTGTAAAGTAAATGTAAACCCATTGTTTAATATACTTTAAAATTATTTATGAGTATAAATAATTTTTATTACAAAATAAAGTATAGTTAAAAATTAATAAAAGTGCTTTTTATTTTTATATTGTCAAACAGTCTACTGTATGAAGCTCTTTCAAAAAGCTATTTTTTTAATTAACAGTCAAACAATTAACTGGCTTCTTAAAAAAGCTTTTCTTAAAAAAACCCTACTAATATAAACTCACCTATAATGCACTAAATAGTATTGAGTGATTAAATAATTTGCAGATATTTAGTTTGTTTGACACATTAAAAAAGAAGCAGAGAGACATATACACAAGGAGCATGTTTAAATCGTCCCGTATGCTTAAATTGATCAGCTTGTCTATCGACGAGAGAATAGTAAAACAAGTAATCATTTTGTTCCTCTTAATTCAGGACAAATTGTGGCTGATAGAAGAGGGTATTTTCCCCATCGGGTTACAAACTTCTTTATGAATCGGTTTGGGTTGTGGGTGGTTCAATTTCTTTTACCGTTGGTGAATCCATGCTAATGCAATTGGTATCTTTCATTAGCATTAGGGTTCTGAGAATTTAGGATTTCAATCAATTTCACTTCTAGACTGTCCTTTGCCAAGGTGAGGCAAGTCTTTCTTCGTCTTCTGAAAAATCAGGATATTAAATGTTAAATATTTGGTCTTTACTCAGGTACCTTTCGAATTTTTGAAAGTTCATGAGAAGTCCACGATAATACATGCAGACTTCCTGTTTGATAAAAAGCTCACTTGAAAATGATAAGTGGGAATCAATGGTTAGTATCAAGACATGCATTAATTCTCGCATTTGTTAAAATTGAGATAGGATTGCTGCTCAATCGTTTGATGAAATTACTCATTGGTTCGCAGTTTACTGAGTAGAGGTTTAGGAGTGATTGTGCTGTTGAAGCCTGGGGTTGGGTCGAAATCCCATTTTCCGGGCATTTTTAGCTGCAACAGTTGCAGTGTCTTTCGTTCCACAAAATATTCTTAGTGAACATTATCCAAAGGCACTAAAATCTCAGCATTGTTATGGCTTAGGAGATCTGGAACTTGCTGTAGAATAGCAGCATTGAATATGTATTATCAAGCAGCCTAGCATTGTCTGTACCTGTTATTTGAAACCTTAGGGGTTGAAGACCTCATAATATCTGCTTCTTTCTGAATATGCTGTCTTTCCAATCACCTTATATATTGAACTTATTAAACTTCATATCCGCACGATCGGTGTTATGCCAGATCTTTGAGTTTTCATTTCTAGTTTTCATTTCTACAGAAAACCAACGGGACTTATATAACTTTTGCATCATAAGCTTGGTTTAGAGCTTCGGGGATGACTGACAGTCACGATTTTGATCAGTACATAATAAATCAACTCAACAACAAATTTACAAGTCAACCAGTTCTTATAGAAAATTTAATAGTGGCAGATATACGAGATTATCATCCCAAAGAATTCTTCTCAGGTTTGTTTCTCTTGAAATTTTGTCATACTATGCTCTCCTCACCAGACTAATGTTCACATATAAAGTTACTGGCTTAGAAGTTCTTGCTTGGTTGGAATAATGAATTTTTGATGCTTATTTTAGGCGAAGCAAATGTAAGTGGAGTGAAGGAACGATTTGTGTTGACACCCAGGAATTGCCACTATGGATCTAGATGGCTTCCAGTTTACCAACTAAGACATGGCTATTGGGAAGCATTCGAGTATTCAGATGGTAAAATCTTAGGCAACTTCGGGGTGGTAGGAGTAAAGCAAAAGCTACGCTTCTGTGAGGGGGAATTGCGAAATGGACGTAAAACGAACTGGCATATGATTGAATACAGATTGCTGCACCATTATTGCTTAGTCACGTGCAACCATTGGGAAGGGAAGGTGAAAAACAAATTACGCCTTCCTCACTTTTAATAATTAGTTCACTAACCAAATGTTGAAAACGTATTATACTATTATATCGTCAATGCTCATCTTAAATGTAGTCAGGTATTGAAAAATAAGCTAGAGATGCTCTAATGTCAATACAATTTGGCAAAACATGATGAAATGATCCAAAATTGAAACATTACTGACTTGCAAGGCCAGTATCAGCATTTGATTCTGATTACTACATTGTCTGTTCTCTTCAGCTGGATGATTGGGTTTTATGTAGATTAAAAGAAGAATTTGTACCAGAGGACTTGTCCTTAGACATGGAAAAGATGAATATTTAGCACTGGCATTCTACTCAAATGAAAAAGCAGTTCGTGGAAGCTGTACCACAAAGTTGATTGGTTGCCAGTTTGGTCTTTGTATCTTAGCTTTCCATACCTGCTCCAAACTTGGTACTGAATATCACATCTTATTTTGTATCAGGTCTGAGAAGCTAATCCTCTGTTTGCTTGTGCTTGCTTATAAACTGAAAGGAAGTCCAACAAACTCATGTTAGTTTTAACCATTTGTGTTTAACTAAGATTTTCTAATTATTCACACTTGAGTAAATATATACTAGTCTTGATTTCTCCATCTAAAAAGAGAATAGAATACTTAACTAATTCATCTGTTGATCTTATTATAGTTATTTATAATCCCAAAATTGTTTAACTAAGTGAACAACTTGTGCTTATAACTCACAATAACTATTTGTTACAATCTAAATATTATGATAGCAAGTCAATCTATTGATGTAAGAGAGACCAAAAAACAACCATCAATGCCCTGATATTCAACACAATAAGAGTACTATGCATGAAGACCTAATTTAATAACTAGGAACCCTCTAACTCGTAATGTTCTAGCGAAACAACTATTAAACATATTAAAAATGTTAATTTTGGATACTTGTGACAGTTTGCATGACCCTGAAGATCATGCTCATAGGCATAGAGAGCTCGTGGACCTATACGATGCATAAGTTGAAATCAAGTATAAAGTGTAGCATCCCATTCTCGCAAGACCCGAATCCGACATCAATGGGTGATGTCCGAACTCGTGCCCCGCGAGGGTAGTGTGCTAGAGCACTCAATCACTCAAAAATCGATATAAAATTTTTTTCTTTTATTTTAAACCACAAACATAAAGTGCAAAAATCCCTAACCAAATCGACCCACTTTGTTTTATAACCATTTTCAATCAACACAATACAATTGTCAGAAATTTTAATAGTCATTTGGGCCCTTTTTACAAATACAAAACTACTTTAGTTGTTTCGGAATACACATTTATACAAATTAAGGACATGCAATGCAGACGCGAACTGATGCGGACCTCTATCCTTCACTTGTATGTTGTAGGTGTATTCCCGTTTGCCTAACGAAGTATTCTTCTGATCTTGAAAATAATTGCAAATTTTGGGTGAGTTTTGCGAACTCAATGAGTGACCATCATCGATGGC
>JANZXR010000009.1:19508036-19518272 GCA_027575705.1 Erythroxylum echinodendron
TCAAAGGAAACATGAATAATCATGTATGAGGAGTTAGGTTCCGAAATCAGGGCCCGATAGATTTATGGTATCAGAGCATGTAAGCAAGTTCGAGTTAGGCTCGGGAAATCGGCTCTAGCAGAGTTGGTATCGGAGCAAGCATAAATAATCTGGTAAGTCTGAGTTAGGCTCCGCAAGTGGGGTCTAACACATGTCAACGCTTTCTCATCCAAAACTGTCTTCCAACTCATTCACATCTACCAAACCTAGTTCCTCAGAAACCTAATCTCCTAAAAGATTTATATTATCAATGCAAATTGGATTTATTGAATTACTTATGCTATTAAGAGTCCTAGTAAATAATAAAATTAATTATTAAAAATTGTAAAAAATTATATCAAAATTAATAATGATAATAACGTATCTTTTTTTAAGCTTTAAATTGTAACAAACGAAAACCAAATCATTTAATTTCTTGTGCTTTAATATATTCCTTTTCTTGGAATGGATGAATTCAAATATGCTCCAATTTTGTTTACAACTTGCTACACTTAAACATTAACTTAAATTTCGAATTTTAAACCTTTACAATTCTAGAACACAATCTTTGGATCCCACCAAGAAACTATAAGTTGTAGGATAACAAAAGTAATGTTATAAACAAAATAAAATGATAATTAGTTTTTAACAAGTAAGAAAAGGAAAACTAATATCTAGAGAAAGTTTTGTTCTTTGTCGAATACTAATTGGTATTCCAAAATCCACAAAAGACTTCTTATAAAGCTCCGTTAATGACCTCAAGGAATCTTGCATCATGTCATAGACAACATTTGTTGTAATAGTTAATAACATTCCCCTATTACCTTCAATTTTCTTCTTAAAATCTAGCCTGAAATAGACACTAGGATTAAAAAACGCTCCAATTGCAAACAACGTAGGAGAAAGTTACCTTTCCCATCTCTTATTAATGACTGCAAGATATAGTGTGTATAAAGGAGACCTATGTTTCAGATTGCTCTTGATTGCTTCCTTCTTCCTCTCTGTGGCATTAAAAAATAACCTATTGTTGCCTTTTATTCACTATCACCTAAGTGAATTACCCTCACCAAAGGCTTACAAACTCAGATAACAAATTGGAATTGACACTGAAACTCACTATCTTCTAGTATAATTATGGAAACCTCCTATACAACATTAGACCTAGCTTGCTGAGAAGCAACCCACTTATCACTTGTAAACATTTGTCTGAACTCTTTCCTTATCGTAACAAAATATGAAGTAATAAGAAATTCGTTTCAAGTCTTCTCACAGTAGGATGATACAAAGTCCTGCCATTGGTAAATTTCTTTCTCATTAAATTCAACACCTATGCATGATTATAGATGAACTTGATCACCTTTTTAGCTTTCTACATAATCTCATTAATAATATGAAAATACCTATTATCTCTTATATTTTCTAACAGTAATTCAATGCAATATGTAGCACAAGGAGTCTAAAAAAGAATTATACTTATTTTGTAAGCTTCTTTCTGTTACTTTTGTAAGCGAAATCAATGTCAGTAATGAACTGAACACTATTTTCTGGCTCTACTTCATTGACAACTTCATCCAATATCTCAAATAAAGTATCAATATTCCTAATAAGGTCAGATGCATCGATAGACTTTAACAATATTGAGCCATTTATAAAATAAACTAGAAAACCTATAATAGGCTCATGTCTCCTATTTATCGAACTATCACACATGATTGAATACCCATAAGTAGTCCAATCCACTTTTATTTCTTCCAAATAATTTTTAATTTTTGAAACTAACTAACTCAAAAGTTTACCTCTGTAGTCGTCAATTGAAGGAGCTTTGTATCCTATACCGTAAGAGGCTATAACATCTACTATGTGGTGATAATAGTATAATTAGGAAGCATTAAATGATGTACCTGTATCATACCACCATCTAGTCATTGTCAGATATACATTGTGAGCCACATCTCTTGATTGTATGACAATAAGAATTAAAGACTGGACTCTAAGAGTTGTTCGTAGTGCAAAAAAATTCATCACCTGCCTTCTTCTTTGCCTAACTTCAAGTCCAGGTGTGATATTCACTTCTTGCTAGGAAGGAACACTATCACTACCATAACCACATTTAACCATTCCACTATCGTCACAAAAATCAGTAAATGAACTTCCACTACCAATTTCATAATTCAATCTCTTCCTTTTATCTTTCTCTTGTTGACATTCTTCAAGCAAAGTTTTCATTTTTCATTTCACATCATGGTTTAGTTTTTTATGGGGTCCCACATCTCCTTTAACCCTAGTTAAATGTTTCTTCAATCGAGTGATTTCTCCATCTTTCAAATGCTTGCTATAAAACAAACATTTGGTATAGTTCTTCATACTAGGGACCAATGTAGCATGAGCCCAAATTGGATCATTATATCTTTCTAAAGCAGTTTGATCAATAGTATTTGAACTTCTTTCCATTTATCTGTAAAAATAAATGAAGACATATATCAAAATAAAGAGCACTTACACAATACTTCTGTCCATCTTATGTAATATAACTCATTTTATATGATTACATCATACATAATTCAATTTCATCAAATAAAATTCAATTTTATCTAACACAATTCATCAATAAGTAAAAAACCAACATTTCAAGTATTCAACATACACAATTACATAATACGCATGTCCATCATATGTAATATAACTCATTTTGTATGATTACATCATACACAATTCAATTTCATCCAATAAAATTCAATTTTATCCAACATAATTCATCAATAAGTAAAAAAATAACAATTTAAGTATTCAACATACGCAATTACATAATAAACATGTCCATCATATGTAATATAATTCAATTTGTATGATTACATTACGTACAATCTAATTTCATCTAACACAATTCAATTTTATCCAACACAATTCATCAGTAAGTCAAAAACTAACAATTCAAGTATTCAACATACACCATTAAACAATAAGTATGTCTATGATATGTAAAATAACTCATTTTGTATGATTACATTATACACAATTCAATTTCAACCAATATAATTCAATTTTATCCAACACAATTCATCAATAAGTCAAAAAATAACAATTCAAGTATTCAACATACACAATTACATAATACGCATGTCCATCATATGTAATTTAACTCATTTTGTATGATTACATCATACATAATTCAATTTCATAACCTTATATTAGCATGCATAATCAAATTTTAATAGAATAACAATTAATAAACTAACCATAAGTGTTTAGTTTGGTACATATTGATATCAAGAGTTAAGTCTTGGAACTAACTTTGTATAATCCAAACCCATAAAGGAAGAATACAAGTAATTTGATTTGACCCATCATTTAATTATATGAAAGTATTCTACTACATAAAAATTTAAAATACACTCATTTTTCCTTTCAGTATATTGCTAATCTTTTCTCATCTTGTCATGTCTCTTTAAAAAGTGAAAAAAAAGACAAAACAATCTTCTCTTCTTATCATAAAACTAAGCAATGGTTTGCCAAATTTAGGTGGTATTTGAAAGTAAACGAGCTAGATTTCTTAGTCTATTATATGATATGCATAACAATTCAATTGTCATTACCAATCAATCAACTAATCAACTTGACAACTTAATTGAAAGAGATTGCTAGTGGATAATTGAAAGAATAAATAGATCCATGTGTTTATTAAATGAAGAAAATAGAGATACAAATCAACTATGCACTTGGAAAATGTTAACTATTTATAAATACAATTGATTAGATTTTAGGTTTATTACTAATTTATTATACAAGTACAGGGACCTCCTCCTCCACAATCATATTATTATTAATTGGCAGTGACATAATTTTATACTCAATACTATTATACTATTTTATAGTCAATACTATTATACTAATTTTAATAATATGTAACAAAATATTATATCAATTAATTTTTTACTTTAAAGTTTAAATGCTAACAAGTTTACGTTACAATTACATTCTCGATTTTAAGTTGAAACTTTTAACTTCAATTCATGCATGCCTGTGCATTTCATTCACTGACTTCATAAGAAAACTTAAGATAAATCCCACAACAGCCAAACAGAACCATAACCAAGCCAAACCAAACCACTAACCAGATAAAAAAACTATGCATTTCATTCAAATCTAATATAGGTATCCAACCATTCACAAATCACAAATCCAATTCACAATTTAATTCCAAGTTCCAACTATCTTACCCATTTATAATCACAAATGCAATTAAACAGAAAAAATTAGTTAAAAACACATCCAAAAAATTTCACAATATGGTTGCTACGAGTTTTTGGGCCAGGTCAGGTTTGGATTTGGATCTATTTTAGATGTAGTGGTGACAGGCAGCTGTGGACGACTGGAAGCTAGAAAGTTATGGTGCGTCACATGGAGGAGAGTGGCGTGGAGAAGGGCTGAAAGCGGTTCGGTGGTGGCTTGGTTCGCATGAAGGAGGTCTGAAAATGGTGTGGTGGTGGCATGGAGGAAGCTGAAAGTTATGCGATGGTTCTATCGTCATTGAAGAGGGAGAAGCGGCCATCGGAGAGAAGAATGAGAGAGAGAGAGAGAGAGAAAGAATGGAGAATGTGAGACTTGAGAAAGTGAGAAACACAAAAAATCAAAGAGAAGAAGCATAGTCCCCTGGGGGAAAAGCTTTTCAATTTTTCATAAAAGGTTCCTGGGTTTTTAAAATTCACGGTATTGATCGGTACCACCAAAAACTTTGATACCAGCTGGTACCAACAGTCGATGCCTTTAACATTAATACTTTTTTGTTTTTTGACTAATATAGTCCCTTTTAGCCATTACCAACCAGTATGAAATAGTATTTGTTTCTTTGGTTGGGAATTTGAAATTTTAGGGTTGAGGAGGCTATCTGGAGTCAAAAGAACAATATTTTTACATACAGAAGATAACGTGGATAGTTTCATGAAACCTATCTTGGGAGTTGATTTTTGTTTTACTTATACTTTTGAAATCAGTCTCTGTTAGGTTAAAAGAATAGGTAAATAATATTATCTGACATAATTAGGTACTACATGAGATAATATTTGTGATGCAACACATGAAGTTATTTGTTTTTAAAGATGTAAAATCTAAAATGTCTTTTTCTCTCAAATAGGTGATGTTATAATTTCCGGAGAGGATAGGATATGATAGTAATTAAGGTTGCCTATTATGTTGGACCCCGATTCCGGAGCCCAACGTTCATGCTCTGATAAAATATTGCTCTGATATCACATCTGTTGGACCCCATTTCTGGAGCCCAACGTTCAGAGTCATACTTGAGCATATTACCTTGTAGGGTCATTTTGATGGAACCTCATTAGCCAATTAGGCTCGTCTTCCTTCTTGTAACATCCTAAAATTTCTATAATTTGAATACTTGTTTTTCTTTAACTCATACTCTGATACCACAACTATTGGACCCTATTTTCAGAGTCTAATTCATGCTCTAATACTATAACTGATAGACCCCGTTTTCGGAGTCTAACTCGTGAGTCATGAAATGTGAGCGTAGCACCTTGAAGGGTTCTTATAACATCCCAAACATCCATAATTGAGCGCTTGACATACGACAATCCATTCTATGTTCATATCCTCAATCGTCACCCTAAACATATCACTCATTTTATCTCTTACTTCCATAACCAACTAAGTACATTTCAAGTTCCATTCAAGCCTAAATGTACCATAAATAAGCAATGATAAGCCCACAACTTATAAAATGTACATGATTTGGGACAAAAAGCCTACCTTTCACTAGGGACGTCAGATCAATGTCATTTAAGTACAGTTTTGAAGAGAAATTCGATTTTTACAACTTTCGTGAAGACCAAGAATAGATATTTTGCCATCTATTGGGTCAAAAATTTGCACATTTTCATAACTATCCCGAGAAGGTCTGCCTAGCAGACATGTGTCCCTTCAAATGGACATAAACTGAACTGGTACATAAACAAACCCGAGAAGGTCCTCTTAGCGGACATATGTCCCTCCAAAAGGACATACATTAAGTAGAAACACTTGAATACCCAAGAAGGTCTACCAACAGACATCAAGTTTGTCTAACGGACAGTTGCAGGTTAAATTTCATATTTCTAACTCCTAAAAGCTATCATGACCCATAATATGCATATCTATCATTTCTAATTCATTTTTCTCATCATTTTCACTTCCATTTCAATTCAACATCATTTACAATCAATTCAATCTATGTATGATCATCATCCAAAAACACAATCATTCAACTTATACATAATCATCATAAATTTCTGCATATGCTCAACCCTATTTATCAACTTCATTTCATCTCTAACTTATAACACTACTTCGTCCCAATTCAAGACACCACATTCTCTCATTCTATTAGCTCAAAATAGAAAAGCTGTAAAATGTCCTACATACATCCTCTGTAGCATCACTAACTTGTAACAATCATAACTTTCAAGTCCGATCTCCAAAATTTACAAACCATATATCGTTGAAAAGCTGCAAGAATAAACTACAACTTTCAAATAGACAACTTTGTCTAAATCAGCCTAGATTAATATATATTTTCTGCTGAATTCAGAACCTATTTTGACCCTTGTGAAAAACTTGAAATTTTCAATATACAACTTGGAAAGTCATGAGCATAACCATTCAACTACCAACTTTACTTGATTAAATTCTGTAATCTCTGCTCATTCGACTCATCCCTTACAACTAATTCTCATCATTCACAAAAACCTTATCTTTCCTTTTTCCATAATATCTCACTTATATGTATATATATATATATATCAACGATTCATGTTTAAAGTTCATCAACTCAATTGGATAATTTTTTCAAGTACATCTAATTTCAACCCACATCATCCATATTTCATTAACAACAAAATAGAAGTTTACAAAACTTTAATTACATTCCAAGCCACATTACATTATCGATATCCAGAATTCAAAAATATAAAGGATACGAAACTCAGTAATTCTCAAAATGCATCTAAGTCTTGCTTTTACAAATTCTAATTTAATATACAAACAAATTGCAAAAATAGAGTGATGTCTCGACTCTTAGTTACTTGATCTCATTTTCTTCACCTGAAGATGGGACGAAAAGGAGTTGAGCTTAAAAGCTCGTAGGTAATAAGTTTATAACGAATAACAAGCAAAACTATTTAAAAATGCTCATTGTCATAGAAAATTTTTATTGAATCATAAAACATATGGTTCTTAAATTTTTAGCAAGATTCACAATAAAACAAATCATGTATGCATCAATCTTGTCAACATATTATGAACACATAAACACATCACAATGGTTTGGGTAAGTCCATGAACATGACGAACTACACAATTCCACATAATGGTCCTGAGTAGTTGTAAACTTGAGGGAGTCTATAAAGGAGCTCCGTGCCACTAGCGGGCAAGCAGGAGAAGCCTTTAACTTGGTCAATGTGCACGTGAAATTCTTGAATGGAATACAACAAACCCACATAACATGTAATTCATGAATTGTACACCAATTGCTTAAATGACACATTTTGAAAACATGTCTTTCATGAACATGAAATATTTCATATGCACTTTCGTCATATTTTTTATAATTAATCAACCAAATTCAAATATCAAGCACATTGCAATTTCTAAAATCATTCAAAAGCAACAAATGCCACAATTATAAAACAATGAAAAATCATTTTATATTCTTGACTAAAAAGAAAACATAATGGCTCATTATCTAATTATAAACATGAAACCTACCTTGAATTTCCTTGCTTAAAAGACTTGCTCAAAAATGCCTTTCCTCTTGCTCTTCTTATCTCTCCTCTTGATTTCCTTCAATAATGACAAAAATCCTAATTCACTAGGACTTCCAATTGAGAACCCAACAAGCATATTCACTAAAAATTGATTATAGAATTCTTAAACCCATCCATTTCCTAAGCTTCATGAACTAAAACCCTTACAAAAATTCAAAAGATTACTCATGAACTTACCTTGAATCTTCACCAATCAAAGAGTTTCTTGGCTCTAATGAAAGCTCTTGTCTTCCTATACCTTTTTCTCTTCTTAAACCACCTCAAAATCTCGCTCAAAAGCTAAGAAATGATGAAACCCTAACCTTTCTTCTTCTTTTTCTCTCTAATGGACAACTCTCTCTCTCTCATTTCTCTCTTCTTTTTCGTTTTTCTTTTCTCTCCCTCCCTCAATTTCGTTTTTCACTCCTTTAATGAAGAAGACTACACTTTCTTCTTCCAATTATGCCCTTAATGAATGCAAAAAATCATCTTTGCACTTTCTTATATGCCTTGCAGCTTTTATCCTTAAGTGATCTCCCAAAAATGCCCTTTATGCGATATTACTACCTTAACTCTTTAATTCAATTAACATATGTCATATAATCTTACTAAAATTTACATAATAATTAACTCCACAAAATAAATCCATAAAGACCTTATAATTAATTTAAATCATGCTTATTTATCAAAAAAGAAAATTCGGGGGCCAACATATTACCTGCACAATACTTCTCAACCTAATGAAGTCACACTAACATTTTTTATTCTTTATTTCATTTTCTAATAAATAAGAATGTTAGAGGGAACAAATGAAATGAAAAATAAACTTTAGGGGATATATACTATTTCTTAAAAACTAGGAACTAAAGTGAAAAATATATTAACTTCCATTTTGCAGTACGTACAATTTAATATTAATTCATGTTAAAAAAATTCTTAAGTTATTTATCTAGCATTCCACGTGTGAAATTATTTAAAACATATATAACACGTGGCTTTGTGAAAAATAAAGACAAGAAAAGAAAGAAGTTAAACGGTCCACAGTTGTTTCATGATTCGATTACATGTTATCACTTTCAGCAATATAATCAAGAACCAAACAATCACTTGGTCTTGAAGTTTGAAAAATTGAATCTTTAATACTCTGTAAAATTATTGAATGAGCATGTAAGAAAAATTTGATTTAAGGAGTGAGTTTTGACAAATTCTTATACGTTAAATAAAAATAAATTTACATGAGTACTATATATGACATTGAATTTTTCTTCAACTTTGATACAGGAAATAATGAATACAAAAAAAATACCATGATCATTTCATTGTACTACATCTTTTCTCAAAAAACAGAAAGAATCAATTACAGTTCCAACATCGATGAACCAAGAATTGGAGATTTTAAAAAGTAAAATAAGACAAAAAAACTCAACTTTTGCTGGACACAAAAACAGATGGCTAGAAGATCAAAATGGCTTGGTTTGGCACATGATTATATGCGTGGGCATTTCTACACCATAACTTTAATGAAAAACACATAACCTATACATGGTTAAGTTAGAGCATGTGCAGCAGCATGACAAGAAGAAATAATATACAATACAATATGCAACACAGCGTTTCAAAGCAAGTGTTTGCACTCTTTAAAGAATTATAGGGAAATAGTCCGAGACATTGCCTGAGACATGACCATGTCCCAAAATGTGTTCATGATCTAAATGCTATTTAAAGATGAAAAAACCCTAAAACAAAGCTGATTATTTTTAATTTACTATTACATTAAGGTTAGCATTTTCCCGAGAGAAGGAAGTCCTAAAACACATCTTATAGCCATATATGACTTAAGGAAATTCATCCAATTACTATTAGCTTAATAAATGACAAATAAATAAAAAATAATTAAAGAAAGGTGATCAAGAGGACTCATTGGAAGGGAGATTGTGTTTTGATTCAATCGGGTTAGTTCAACATATATGAGCATTGAAGAATAGTTTTGTTTCAATTTAATTTTACGGTCTTAAGATTGATGCTTGATTTGAGTACTAAAACCTTGTGTATGATTTTAACATAAATCAAGTTAGCGTTAAACTTTCAAGTAGCTTAGTATTCCATTTTTTTAATAAAAATGTGAAAAAGTGAGAATAAATAAATTTATTCCACTAACTTTAGTCTAAGTAAAAAGATCAAAGTTGAGGGTGGTGCTATTAGCCATTTGAAAGTGCTACCTAATTGAACAAGTTATTCACAAAAAGTGTTGCATCAAAAGGTTGGGATGATGTTCAAGAAGCCTTTTTTGTTCCATAAAGGCACAAAAACTAACTGCTTTAATTGCTTTTGATATGGGTTATTAAACTGTAACACCCCACTCCCGCAAAACCCGAACCCGATATCGACAGTGATACCCGGATCCGTGCCCCGCGAGGGTGGC
>JANZXR010000009.1:19523989-19537186 GCA_027575705.1 Erythroxylum echinodendron
AAGTTTAGCCCGGTTAAAGTGATCTATTAAGGTTAAAGACTTTGGGTATAAAGTATGGACTTTAATGTGTAGAGACCCAATAGTCTGATTTCTATTTTATAATGGGCTAAAATTGAAATAAGAACAATTATCTAAGAAATTAGGGTTATGGTCCCCAAGTTATATGAATAATTGTCTTTTTCGATATCCCAACAGTCAGAGAAGAGACGGTTCTTGAGAGAAAACAGAAGTATATATTGACTTAGAAGACAAACAACCATAAGACTCAAGAATCATGTTGTTCCCATGGATCAAGGTATGCTTTTGCAATAGATCTAAGTACTCTTGATGATTTGGCATGATTGTTTTGTGATTGGTGACGGTTTTCACCATAAGGAATTAGATTCTATTAAGGACATGCTTGAAAAACCCAAAGATATTGTTATTGAAATTCTGCAATGTTTCAACTGAACTAGTAATGTTGTTTAGATAATTAGGGCAACATGGTACTTTATAATCTAGTAAAACAAAATTACATAAGTTGTGAAAGGAAGTGGCAAGTTAAAAAAACAAAAGAACATTGTAGACTTGAGATTCCTAGTTTTATAACCAATTATATTGATATGATGCCGATACATGATAATAAGAACCCTTATGCCCCATTTAGCGACCTCCACCTTCATTAGACATTAGATGCTTTCTTCATTAAAATCATCAACAAGTTGAATTAGTAGTCAGTCCTTTGGCCAAGTAATTTGGAAAACTACATAGATGGACTTCTCATATACTTTATAAGCGTAGAATAAAGATCAATCAATAAAATCAATATGACATATATGAACAGTGAACACGATAAAACTTTAAAATTATTTGGAGGGATTTATAAGATAGGTTTGTCTACTGGCTTAAAGATAACATAGCCTAATTAAGGTTTCTTTTTTAAAGACTATTAGGCCAAATCTACATTCTTCTTCTCCAAAAGACACCCCTATGCAAGGTGAGTTTAATCCAGTTAGGAGTGTACTGTAGAGATAACATCCCTATAATTTTCTTTCTATCATTTTATTTTTATTATAATCCATACAAATTTTTAGCTAACCTTGTTTTATTTAATGAAAATTATGAATATCAACAAAATGCTCGCTCACACCACGGGGGATTCCTACTTTTGCTTATAATTTACTTATAGAGATCTCAAAATTCTTATTGACAAGATATAGGCAAGGATCTTAAATTGGCATATCAAAGGTTTGTCTTAGCTAGGAGAGCTCAACTCATTTCTTTTATACTCAACGCTATCATCCTACACTAGGTAGCTCACACGTCTCTTCCCAATTTTGTTATCAAGACAATTGATAGGTATCTCAAAAATTTTTTGTGGTCTAGAAACAAAATAGGAAAACACTTCACTCCTATTAAATGGTTTGAGGTGTGTTCCTTGAAAAGCATGGTGTTTAAATGTGATCCCTTTTATCTAACTTTGTCAAGCATACTAAAAAGTTGTGGATGATCATTAAAAGTAAGCAATCTTTATGGGTTAAATGGATAAATGCTTATTGCATCAAAGGGAGGAGTTTATAGAAGATCAACATACATGAAAATGCTTCAAATACAACAAAAATAATCTTACAATTGTGAAGTAAATTTAGGCCATATATAATCAGATGGGTAGGAAATGGGGTCATTACATTCTTTTGGTATGATAGATAGTTAACTATTGGAGTTTGTCAAGATACTAGTGAGCTTAATCCAATCAGAAACATTATTAGTGAAGATCAATATGTTGCACGTGCTTTTCCACATGAGATTGAAATTCTATTGAGAATTTAAGACTATAGTTTTCAAAATCAGATCAACAACATTGAAATCAGGGAAGATAAGACAGATCTCAACTGGTGGACTTTGTGTAAGCATGGTAAATTGACCAAATTTTCTCTTTCAAGAATAAGGAAACACAGTACTATGGATTAAACTAGTTTGATGCAAGTATATATTGCTTAGAGCTTCAGTCACTATGTGGAGAGCTATTAAGAACAAATTGCCTACAATTGACAAATTGAATATGTATATGGCTATTTCAAATAGATTTGTATTATGTAAGCAGGAGCAAGTAAGCATAAATAATTTATTCTTTAAATGTTATTTCACTCAATATTTATGGAAGGACATTCCAAGAAGAGGCTTATTAGAAAATCCACCAGAGGAATGGGATCAGATTTTAGCTTATTGCTTAGCTTTAAACATACACGATAAAACAAAACAGTGGTGCTTCTTTATTGCTTTATCATATCTGGTATAAGTTATATAGGATGAAAAAATATGGGAATTTTAAGGTTAAGGAGAAACAACATTCAAGGTTATTAAATGAGACTCTTGATGCAATCAAGCTACATATTGTCACATTCGGAGACAAAATGTAGATTGATTCCAATCTTATCTCAATATGGAATTGTTGGCTTTGTTGTGCACTTTGAATACTATTTCATAATGTAATATTTTCCTAGTTGTTTTGTATCCCATTCATAATGATGGGCTGGTTTATGTAAAACTTGATATTGGCTTTCATGGCTTAATTTAATTCACAATTTTGCAAAAGAAAAAAGCGAGGAGAAAGGCTTGTAATTTCATCTTTTAAAGAGAAAAACAACCTAAAAGTGACTTATAGTAATGAAGTCATTATTATCAAGTTTACTCCTATAATTTCCACCCATTTCTTCTTGCCTTTTCCAACATATTTTTCTTATTTAAAAAATATTTTTTCTGTTCACATGCCTTTCATGCATGTTAAAGAAGATGATAAGTTTTCTTATTAATTTAATGTTAGGAGGAATGAGTTAGCTTAGACATGATGCACGCGATAGGCTCTCCCAAAGACAACTTCAGCTTGGAGGACATAAATATGAAGTTCATCTGTACCTACTCCAAGATGCATATGGCCATAATAGCTTTTATATTCTTTCTTTTTCCTTTTATTCATCATTTTTGACAAACATATTATTTTTTTCTTTTATGTTTAAGTTGCTTGTTCCTTATTCATAAGCTATAAGAACATCTTTAGAGATTTGAGTAGGGTTGCCAGAAATAAAGAGTAGTGCTTTCCTGAAAACCTGCCAAGATGTAGATGTCTTCTGCTACAAAATTATGCTTGCTAGGGAATAACTCTTTAAGTATCTCAACGAGCTTGAGAAAAAAGAGACATGGCTAAAAGATGAAAAGTAAGGGGTACAAATAACCAATCAAGGAGTATAATTAACAGCTTGAGGGACAATAAATATAAGTTTAGGTTGTTCATATTACCATAAGTATTAAGTTTTCTAAAACATGGAACTATGATAATTTAATTACCATAATAATGATATGGTTTATGGTCTGCCAAAAGTTTGCACAAAAAAGTATTGAACCCTATCTTTTACAAATCTAAACACTTTCTATTTTTTTGTCGAGCTTGTGCCGACTTAAATTTAAGAGTCCAATTAGTTATATAAAATTGATGGTGAAGTTAAGTCATTGAGACTACAAGTGAGAGACCTTTGACCGATGTTTTAAAAACTGGACCTAAAGTTAAACAAGTAAGACAAAAAGTTTAAGATTTAAAAGGTTCAACCAATATTAGATCGTCATAAAAAGATTGAATAAAGTTGAAGAATTTGAAATAGGATTAAAGGAGACTATCTTTACTCATTAAAGAATTTAAAGTTTAATTGAAAAAGGAGTTTAAGGTTTGAAAGGTTCAACCACTATTAGATCGTCATAAAACTGGTTAAAGATTGAATAAAGTTGAAGAATTTGAAATAGGATTAAAGGAGACTATCTTTACTCATTAAAGAATTTAAAGTTTAATTGAAAAAGGAGATTGTAAAATAAAAATTAGTTAGTTTATTTTGGTTTATAAAGCTGGATCAATTTACTAAAACTGACATATTAATTAATAAACTGATAAGTTTTTAATAACAAAATTTATTAAAGTAAATCGAATCGAAAAGTTAAAAACCAAACTGCAAAGTTGGTTGGTTCAAGGTTTTTACGGTTGAACGAGCAAGATTGGCTCAATTTTTTAATCATTTCCTTTAACACCTACTTTTGGTAACCACATGATAGCTTTTGGTAGTACCCCATTTCCATTTAATTATATTTTATTATTTTGTAATTATAGGTGTGTATTGTGTAAAGATGATTTATGAACTTTAAGCCCTAAACTTTTATGGTTCCAAGCATGTTATGTCTGAGCACTATAGAAATCATATTTGATATGGATGCTTGATCTAAACATATAATTTTTTCCTAAATAAATATGACAGGTATGTCATGTTTATTTAATTATGCCATGTTAATATAATATGAAACTTTTTTCGAATAAATATAATCAATCTGTTAAGTCTAGGCTTTAACACACCTCATCAACATAATTTAGAAAATTTTCTAAGTATGACATATCGGTTGCGTCTAGCCTTGATCATGCCTTATAAACATAATTTAAAACTTTTTCTAAGTAAATGACAACTCCATTAAATGTAAGCTTGATCATATCTTATCAATATAATTTGAGAAATTTTCAAGAAAGTATAAAAAGCTTGTTGTGTTTAGGTCTTGATCATGGCTTTTCAATATAATTTTGAACTTTTCTAACTAAATATGCAAATTTTGTTGAGTTTAGCCTCCATTCTCAAGAGAACTTGGGTTTTTTAAAAGCAAATATGAAAAGTTTCTTGAGCTAGGCTCTATCATGCCTTGCCAATATAATTTACGAAAATTTCTAACTAAATATGAATTATCTATTGAGTATAGGCACATTCATACTTTGTCAACATGTTTTAAAAATTTTATGAGTAAATATGGCAAGTTTATAAAGTCTAAGCTTGATCATACCTTGATAACATAATTTGGAAAATTTTCTAAGTAAATATAATATGATTATGAAGTTTAAGCTTTATAATGCCTTTCAATTTTAAAATTTGGAATTTCTCATTTCTCTTTGAAGGATTTATCATAAGCTTCTTCATCTTACATTTACTTTTTAACTTTAAAAGCTTTTGTTTGACGTGAGGTCTTTTGACATACGGATGACATTGTTATACTAAGAAGCTGGTGGATTTCTCCTAGGCCTAAGGTCTTTTGGTTTACAAGTTTTAGTTTTTATATTTTTGAGCCAGTGGATTTCTTATTGACCTGAAGTCTTTTGATCTATAAGTTTTATTTTTTATGCTACAGAACTAATGAACTTGTCCTATACTTAAACTATTTTAACCTATAGGCTTTAATTTTTGAAGCCAAGAGTTTTTGAAATCCAAATATGAAACGTTTTATTAAAATAATTAAAGTTTTAAAAAATATATCAGAATTTAAACCAGTAAAACAAGAGGTTTAAAGTTTAAAAGGTTCAACCAGTATTAAACCGTTACAAAACAGGTTAAAAATTGAATAAAATTGAAGAATTTGATATAGGATTAAAGGAGACTGTCATTATCCATTGAAGAATTTGAAGTTTAATTACAAAAGTAGACTGTTAAATACAAATTAATCAGTTTATTTTAATTTATAAAGCCTGATTAATTTATAAAAATCAAAAGATTAATTATTAAATTGATATGTTTTTCACAACAAAAGTTACTAAATTAAATCGAAGTGGAAAGATAGCTAGTTGAAGGTTTTTATGGTTGAACTGGTTGAATTGGTTGAGTTTTTATTTATTAAAAATAACGTAAATTTGTAATACATAAAGTACATGAGAGCTTAAAATATATTTTCTAATGGAAATATTATTTTAAGTGTGTTACATTCCAAAATATTAAAATGTCTTTTCTAGAGTGTCCAACCTTTCAAGTTTGTAGCTTCTTGGTTTGATAATTTCTTTGAGGTGGTAGGGTTTAGATCAATTTAGAGTGCTTTCCTGGAAAATTACATCTTTAATGGAATTTCATCTTTCATAAGATTAATTCACCATTTTTGAGGTTTTGGTGTCTTATCATTCGAGAGTCTAACTTTTTAACCCTTTATTGCTCGTTATTACTATATGGATGGCATATTTTTATCTGTAGACTTTGTAATCTTAACTCTATAGATACTAAAGCTTCTACTTTGAAGGCGAGGCGAAAGGATATCTCTTTTGTAGGTGTTTTTGAAGTTGTTTGATATGGCTATAGTATGTTATATAAACCCATTTACCTTTAATGTCATTAACCTTAACTTTCAATCCCTACAATATAATCTTGTTTGTCACCTCAGGCTTTTCATTGACCTATGGATATGTTACCAAAGCAAAGCGATGTTTTACTTCTAATTCATCATATAATTCTTTAAAGGCCTTGTTATCAAATTAAGTATCGTTATCTATCATAATTACTAAAAGGAATTTTGTATTTGTAAAGGATATTCTTTTTCAAGAAGTTATTCATTGACTTTCATATCACATTGGTAAGTGGCTTTGCTATGCATTCAATTTTCTCATTAAAAAGGGAATTTATTTATAATGTCTATCATAATTATGCAAAAGGAATCACATTTACTATAAGGTAGGAATCAAAACAAGCAAAAGTTGTATTTTATAATGTCTTTTATATTTGTCACATTTTTGTTTTGTCGATTTTGAGTTTTATTATAAACTATAATCCAATAATATCCTTACCTTAAAATTCCATATGCCATAGATGATCCTTTTTTATCAGTTCGACATGCTCTTTTATGAGCTCTTGCAAGGATTTTCCATGTTTGTTTTTAAGGCATGCATTTAAAATAGGGTAGGGCGTAGGAGCGTATAATGCTATCCCTCAATAATGACAGCTTACTATATGCAAATCTTAACCTCTCTTGAATGTTTAAGGAGCATGTTGTTTTGGGTGTATTCAATTATAGGAGAGGTATAGTCTTTCTTATTTAGGATCATATTATTGATTCATCTCTTTATCTTATAACTTTGATTCTTCTTGTTCTTCATAACATCACCTTTTAGAGTCACAACATTGTTTGCTCTTATTTTAGAGAGATGATATTCTCTATGATTTATTAATGAAGGATGATCTTGAGTTTAGCATATGTGTTGCTTTTTCACTACTTAAAGATTTCTCTTTCGTAACCAAATTTGTTCCTTTATCTCATATTAAGGATGAAAAACTAGCCAGGATTAACATGTTAGTCCATTTTTGAACCCTATCTAGTAGAATATGGAGGTACTTATGGTCGATCTTGCCTATCTAGTATTTGATAATAAAGTGATGCTAGAAGTACAATTAAATGATTTGTTATCATATTAATAGATCACTTTAGTATGAGAAATACATTATACACTCTAGATTAAACAAATACTTTGGGTTTACGACAAGTCACCGCTACATCCATTTTAGGTTAAACTTAAGCTCGAAAGTGCCAACCAAAACTGCTTTAGGCTAGGAAAAACTTTGTTATTTTAAACTTGACCCTTTGCCATCCTTATATCATATACCTCATTAACCTAAAGTCTAATTAGTCTTAATTTTTAAGGTTAGAAGCGGTGTCAACAAAAGTGGTTTGTTTTTTAAAAAATTCTTTAATTGATCAAGGGTTTGATGATACTCTTTTGTCCACTCGAGCTCTTTAGGTTTATGTAAGAAGTGATATGTAAATCTAGATAGGAATCTAAAAACACTAGCTATCTTACTTATTAATTTTTATACATCATTGATTATTTGTAGAACTTCCATGTTCACATTTGTATGTATTTTCTACTCCTTTGACTTATATACCTATATACTTTACTATAAAAATAAGTAACAGTTTAGCTTTTATGCACCTTGTAAGGTTAATTTTCATTTATATTTTCAAAGTGTATCATCCATTCTCCTAGGTATGATATATTCTCACCCCTTCTCTTATTTTCATTGTCATATTGTTTATGTCTATTTTTATATTCTTCTTTGATTGCCTTTGGAAAAAAGGCTTATTATCCTTTAGTAAGCAACCCCTACATCAAATGGTATTACGCTGTAAGAATAGATGCCATTGTGGGTGATGAAGGATGGTCTTTTTTTATCTACTTTATTTATCTTTATCAGGATATATACTGAATAGGCATTTACAAAATTGAGTGTTTTATGGCTTAAGGTAGCATCTAGTAGTTGTTCTATTTTTAGAAAAGTCTAGCCTACAACATGACAACTATTATAGTAGTGGATTGATAGGACTCTTAATATGAAGAGTGAACAAAGATAGACCTCATACTTTAAAGGATGTAGAGGAAATTGAAGAAGCATGGATGATAGTTGAAATGGATGGTGCAACAACTATCTACTTTCATCATATAAGTTACTCTGAGCAGCTTGCCTAATCCTCCACAATAGTTGGGGAGGAGATTGATCATGATGATGAGCCTATTATGGATTAAGCCTTTTTCTTCTTCTTTTATTATGGCATGTAACTTTTAAAATTGTATTTTTACTTTGTGTACCCTAACTTTTTGTTTTATTTTTATTTTATTTATGTTTAATACTTTTATCTTAATTTAATGTTAATATCCAATAGTGTTTTTATCATTTTTTTTAATGTTTTCATTAGTTACATTTTCTTACAAAATGAAAGTAATGCCTAGATGATGCTTGAGAATATCTTGGATAACAGGATAAAGACTAAAAGCTAGAGAAGTGTCATACAATTTTATTTCCCGCCCTTCAATTTATTGTCTTTAATGTTTATTTTTCATTCCTTAGATTTCATATATTGGGGATAATATACAAATTAAGTGTAGGGAGGGAATTAAATGATTAATAATTATGTGTATCGATTTTATTATAATTAGCTTAAACTAAAACAATTATAGGACAATTTTATTAACAAAAGAAGATTAATCACTATGAAAACTATAAATTTGGTTGTTTTTTTTATTTAGTGAGTTTAGGCTAACACTTATTAGCATTTGTAACTATTCTAATTTGTTCCTATAATTGTAATAATAGATACTTAATTTGTATTATAATATTTTTATATAATTTAGGCATATCATCAGTTAAAATTGAATTCTTTCTAAATATTTTAGTATCCAACCAAAAACTATAGATAAATAAATATAAAAAGTTATGCATATAAGTGAGTATCAATAAATTTTCTCTGTTGGCTTTAATCTAAGTGAAAATGTTGAAGTTGAAGAGTAGTGTATACATTTAAAACAGTGGCCTAACCAAATAACTGGGGGAATTTATGATAAGGTGTTTTCTTTCATATAAAAAAGTTAAGAGACTTTTCTAACAAGCCTTTAAATTCTCCTTCACTAATTCAAATTTTAGCATCTTTTTCTTTTACTTCAAGGTATCGAAATATTTGAAAGTTGAAGCATCTTTCTTATATCTGTGTACTTTATACATTGGGTTGAATTGTAAATTAAGTTGATGTTTGAAGTATTGTCAAGGTAAATTTAATTGATTTATGAATTAATACAAGTATTTAAAAGCCTAACTAGTTGATAAACATTGCAACTTAATGCGTGATGGATAATCTTGATTACCCTTTTTGATAATGCGTGATGGATAATCTTGATTTCGCTTTTTGATTAGTTGAATTCTTTCTTGGAATTGCTACATTTTTAAGTTAAGAGTGATGGAATTAATTTGTTTGAGGAAAAAAAAGATTAAGTATGGTGATATTTGATATGCATGAATTAAGCTTGTATTTTCTTAAGCATTTTGCTTGATTTTAATGCTTAATTGCCTTGTTTTACTTAGTGTTTGTTAACTTTTCAGGTAATTATGCAAATTGGATGTTAAGATGATATTGTTTAAGAATTAAAGGAAATTCTAATTAAAAATACAAAGAAATTCATAATTCTTAGAGGAACACAATATGGTCCATGCTCGTGTGCCAATCTATCTTTGAAAGGACTAAATTTAGTAAGTGAAACGGTTTGAGCCCTAGTCGTGTATAAGACATGTGCAAGCTTGAGAGAAAATAAAATGATTTATGGTTAAGAGACACAACTGTGTAACATACTATATATTTGTCTTTAAAAAGATAGTGAGAACTTGCAATCATGACTAAAAATCAAGGTTGTATCTATTACCTAGAACAAATATTAAGGCCTATGGTCTAGGCCATGAATATGGGCAGATGGCAACCTAGGTAAAATAAAATTTTTTTAAGGGCAAAAATCCCAATTTTTATGGGACTTTAAATTTTTTAAGAGAAAACAAATATAAAAATCATCCTTTTTTCATAAAGAAAATGTATTTAAGGGAATAAATCTTAATTTTTTATTGGACTTTAGACATTTTTTGGGAGAAAAGTCACCTAAAAAACATCCTTTTTTCTCCAAAAGCTAGGGTTAACTATTGAAAACTTTTTTAATTAGGTAATCAATTTTAAGTTATTTTTCACCAAGAAATTAGGATCCAAGCATTATCTCAGTGGATTAAACTATCAACAAAATTAGGGAGTTTATCTAGATTTATTATATTATAAGCTCTCTATCTTTACCATTTGATTTCATTGTTTTAAATATGTTTTATCGTTGAATACTTTTTCTATGTTTAGATACAAAAAATCGTAATAGTTATTTTTATATTGATTGATTTAATTTAATTTAGGATATATGATATGTTTTTGTGAGCTATCTTTGTCGGTATTAATTCTTATTTATTCATTCTAGAATTTAAATATGATCTTAATTCTCTTGTGGAGGATTCTAGAGAGTTAGCTCTAAAGTTGACCTTGAATTAGATAAAGGGATTTGAATAAAGTACTTGAGCGAGGCTTACATAATCTTCTTGGTGTTAAGGTGAAAACTTTTATAATATTTCATAAAACTCAATGAATTTGAAAAGATGTTAGCATAAATAAAGATATGGGTTAAGCAATTGGAGGGTATAAAGTTTTAGCTTGAGAGAGTATAGTTTTAGTGTATAAGAAGTCCTATCAATCTTGATAATATATCTAATCTATGTCAATTAAATCATGAAGTCATAAGTATTGCTAGAGAACTTACTCATCTAAATAACTCTTTGATAGCATTCTCTTTTTGATTAATTGTCTTATCATTTATTTTTAACCATTATTAAACTTATTTAGTTTAGTTTTATATTTGGTTATTAACAAATCCATAAGCTCTATCTTTCTTTTATTACCTTCAGACTAGTTAATAATGTTAGGCTTTTCTATCTATACCGCTTTCTTGTGAGATTTATAACCTACTCACTATTATATTGCTTACTAATAACATGTGAACTTGCTTAGTTAGTGGGTAAAGATTTGTAATAAATAAAATTTTGGTAGCATTAAAATTATATATCAATTACACACCAATTTTTTAGCGTCATTAGTGAGATAATCTACTGGTTTTAAGAAACTGATTTACTAATTGAATATCTTTTCTTACTTTATTTCATCATTCTTTCTTATTTATTCTAAATTATATTTATATTTTGTTTTGTTTTTATTTACTTTGATTTTATGAATGATTATGGTATATGACAAAAAACTGATAGTTCATATTTATTGAAGAAGATCGAAAACCTGAGAGAATTTTGTTCGAAATAAAAAAGAGGGAACCAAGTGAGAACTTAGATATATATTGGAATTACAACCTAAAATTATGAAAGAATAAAGGAGGACTATGACGGAACACAATCAAACAATCTAATACTGGAGATAAACGCTCACTATTTTAAGATTAAGTATAACATAATCTAAATGCTTCAACAAAAAGTACAATTTATTTGATTACATCACGAGGATCCCAATACATACATCGTCTTTTTTAAAGATAACTGACATATTAAAAATTAATTGAGTGACTGAAGATGTCATTAAGTTGAGGTTATTTTCATTCAAATTAAGGGATCAATATTAAATCAATTAATTTCTTGCCAAATATTTTCCACCATCAAATGCAACAAAAATAAGAGATGATATCTCTTCTTTTCATCAGTTTGACAATGATACCTTTTATGAGACACAAAAGATATACAAGGATCTATTGAAGAAATGCCCACACTATGGACTTCTAACATAGATGCAAGCCTAGACATTCTACAATAGTCTAGTACACTCTACAAGGCATTGATAGATGTTGTAGTAGGTAGAATATTGAACAATAAGACTCTAGAGTATGATCTAAAGCTAAAAAATGTGATGACCATAGATAACTACTATTGAGAGTTAAAAAGGGTGGGAGCAAACAGCTCTTTTGGGACATACAATATAGATGTCAAAATTACATTGAAGTTTTCCATTAAGTTGAGTTGTAAATTCTATGGGAGAAGATGTCTAGGAATGAAGTAGGAAGCTAGAAATATTAAGCAAGTGAATTTTATAAGAAGCTTCTAAAGAAAAAATAATGACTACAATAGGACATCATTTGTAATTGAGAAACTATCATAATTTCTTCTAGAGCAATTAACATTCTCTAAAATAAGTTCAGCTAAGTTAGTTTTTAGCAGCTTGTGTAAAACGAAAAGTAATTGAATTTGGAAGATACAACGAGATATTTTATGTAACAAACTATTTTTCAATTATAGAACTATTAAGCTTTGATGAGGACTCTTTAAATTCAGATAAGTTAACTAATAAAGGTGATCACGAAAAGAGCATAAGACACCTTGCCTAATAAGACCATACCAAATCCTAGGGAGTATGAGAAGAAGTTTTTCATAAAGAGTGCAAAGTCTACCAACACCAATGAGTAAAAAGAAAGCAAGGTAAGAACACTAATGAGGGAGTAAACTAAGAGTTCCCTAACTTGCTAGATTATTTCAGACAGTCAAGAAGAAAGATACTAGTACTTAGGTAAAGTACAAATAAGAGTCAAAAGTAGAAGATACAAAAGAGAAGGACTCTAAATAGGAGATTGTAGAGTCAAAATTAAATGAAAGTAACATCTAAGTCCTCCTAGACATAATACTACCAAATATGAGTGATTTAGGAAGTTTTATCATTTCCATAATAATTAGTGATATTTACGTTAATAATATGTTAGTAAATATAGGAGCAACAATATAATTTATTATTCTTTATGAAAAAGATTGGGATTGGGTAAATCAAAAAATGCTAGGCGAGTGATGTATGTTGTCGAAAATTCAATAAAAAGTCTTAGGGATTCTAAGGAGAACGTAATGGTGAAATTTGAACGGTTTATATTCCCATCATATTTTAATATTCTGATTATTGATGAGGAATAGAAAAAGTCACTAATAAAAAGTCTTAGGGATTCTAAGGAGAACGTAATGGTGAAATTTGAACGGTTTATATTCCCATCATATTTTAATA
>JANZXR010000009.1:19539051-19556524 GCA_027575705.1 Erythroxylum echinodendron
ATATATACCCACATGTTGGATTAAATCCAACAATCTCCCACTTGGGTCATATATATATAATTCCTTTAATTGTATATCATATCATAACCTTATGAGCTCAAAATTTGCTATCACTACTAAATACATCTTTAATCAATCTCGTCTATCAAGGATCAAAGCAGTTTTCATTATACACATATCATAACTAAACCCCTCAATGGTTACTTATGCTAATATAATTGAACAACATAGATCAAGCATGGATGTGTAGCATGGAAATTAAATGTAATATGATATTAACATGCCTACTTTCAACTGGATTAAATTCCTTAATCCTTAATGAGATCAACAAAATAGACTTTAAGGTTCAAATAAATCATAAGAGTTTCTATAATTGAAAATCATTCGAAATAACAAACTCCCACTAAAATGACATATGTTCAATAGATACAACACCCATATGAGCGGCATGCTCATGAAAGACCTTAGGCGGTAATCCCTTACTGAGCGAATCCGTAACCATAGAGTTTGTCCCAATATGATCAATAGACATTTGACCATCTTGAACTCTTTCTTTGACAACTAGGAACTTGAGGTCTATATGCTTTGACTTCGTTGAGCTCCTATTATTGATGATTTGACATGATTGTTTTGTGATTGGTGACGGTTTTCACCGTAAGGAATTAGATTCTATCAAGTGGTATCAGAGCCTTTTTCATGTTAGATCATTGAGAACTTTTTAATTATTTTTCTTCATATAGACGGATTGTTTTTGTTTCTTCAGATCTAGTTTTTCCGGTATATATATATATATATATATATATATATATGATTTTAACTTATTATGTTTCGGTTAAATCCTTTTGTAGTCTTATGATAAAAAAAAACTTATCATGTGTTGACGATTCGTTGGTTTGAAATCGTTATTTTCTAGTTGTTTTTTCAAAAGCCTTTATTCATCCATTGAAACAGATGACGATAAACTGTGTTTGTCTAATATTTATCCAATAAACATTCCTTTTTTAATAAAAGCCTTTAACAATGGCCTTTCATACGCTCCTTAAAGGCCAAATGTTCCTTTTATTTATGACCAATTTTATAGCTCTATATACGTGTTACGTGCTTGAAGATTTGGAACCAATTTTTTTATTATAAATTATAATTTATGTTTCTATGGAGTTAGCATAAAACCTATTTCATAAACAAATGGAATATTTGGTCAACTGATACATTTAGTTATTTCTACAAATTTTATATTCGATTCATGCATGATATTTCGATATATGTGGTTTTAGCATAAACCAATTACCCATGCATTTAGTTTATTATATTTTTATGAAAATTGAATTTGGTTAAATAAGGTTAATATAATCAATGTTCAAATTGATTGTTTAAGGTATGTTCAAATATTAGTATAATTGATCTTTTATTAATATTGTAAAAATAAATTGATTGAAACAACATGCTACCAAAGTAGCCTCTCTTGTGTAAATTAATTTATTTTATAATATTAAGAAGGTTATGTATGTGTAATTCATGCGAGTATTAATAGCCCAAAGGAAGGTCAATATTTTGTCCAAAATATATATACACCTGTAGTGATAAATATGTGACAATTATAAGGTTAGCTATATGAACAATTAATCGATCCAAAGAAAGGTTAATTATTTGAGCTATGTGAACAATTAATCAGTCCAAAGAAAGGTTAATTATTTGACATTTTTTAGTGTCAGTATTTGATTACCGCACCAAGAGTACCACTTGCAAGTTAATATTTTTGTCCAAAGACTAAATATTAATGTTATGCTAGGTATCTTGTGATAGGATATACCATTATTTGATTTTATATGATTATGTGGAATTTATCTGACCTTGTTTATTGGTTGTTTCGTTCCCTATACAATTGCTACTTTTGCTTCTACTATTACTGTCAGTAGTAATTCCATTCCAATGCTTAACGACACAAACTTTAAGGCATGGAAAGAGAACGTTATGATTGTTCTCAGTGTCATGGATCTAGACCTTGCATTAAGGACTGAACGACTTGCCGATCTTACAGCTAACAGTTCCTTTGATGATAAGAGGGATATGGAAAGGTGGGAACGTTCAAATCACATGAGTCTTATGATCATTAAGCGTGCTATTCCAAAAACATTCAGGGGCACTATGTCCGAAGGAGTAACTACTGCCAAAGATTACCTTGAGGAAATCGAAAAGATGTTTACCAAAAGCGAAAAGACTAAAACAAGTATGATTTTGGCAAATCTCATTTCAATGAGGTATAAGGGAAAAGGAAACATAAGGGAGTACATCTTGGAGATGCCGCATCTTGCTTCAAAACTAAAGGCATTAAAGTTAGAGTTGTTTGAGGACCTGCTTGTGCAATTAGTTTGATATCTCTTCCTGCACAATTCAGTCAGTTTAAGGTTAGCTACAACTGCCAAAAGGAGACTTGGACTCTAAATGCGCTCATTTCTCATTGTGTGCTAGAAGAGGAAAAGCTAAAGCAAGAGAAGACAGAGAGTGCTCATTTGGCAACTACCTTAAAGGACAAGAACTTGAAAAGAAAGAAGGGTAAAGAATCTGTAGGTGACGCACTAGAAAAGAAACAACAAAAGCAATAGGATAAAGTTTTTGCCTGTTTTTTCTGTGAAAGTACCATACACAAGAAAAAGGATTGTACCAAATATCACACATGGAGTGCAAAGAAAGGTACATTTCTTGCTTTGGTTAGTTCTGAGGTTAATTTAACTTTGGTACCTATAAACACTTGGTGGCTAGATTTTGGTGCTCCTACTCACATTAGTATGTCTATACAGGGTTGCCTAAGCTACCGAAAGCTAGTTGATGGTGAAAGACACATCTATGTGGGCGATGGTAAAGCGGTAGAAGTTGAGGCTATTAGAACTTTTAGGTTATTGTTAAAGATGGTTATTATTTGGATTTGAATAAGACCTACGTTGTATCATCATTTAGACATAATTTAGTTTCTATTTCTACATTAGACAAATTTGGTTACTCTTGTTCATTTGGAAATGGTCAATTTAGTCTTTTTTAAGATTCAATACTTGTTGGCACCAGTTCTGTATCATTTGTTGATAACCTATATTTGATTAATACGATTGTCTCATGTAATGAAACTTTGCATGTATGTAGAGGTATAATGCAAAAATTAACCAATGATAATTCTGCTTCATTATGGAATAAACATTTAGGGTATAGCTCTAATACCACTTGATAGAATCTAATTTCTTATGGTGAAAACCATCACCAATCACAAAACAATCATGTCGAACTATCAAGAATACTTAGATCTATTATGGAAGCATACTTGGATTCATGAGAACAACGTGATTCTTGAGTCTTACGGTTATCCATCTTCGAAGTCAATATGTATGTCTGCTTTCTCTCAAGAACCATATATTCTCTGACTGATGGGATATCAAAAAAGACAATTGTTTATATAACTTGAAGACCATAACCTTAATTTCTTATATAATTGGTCTTATTTCTATTTTAGCCCATCAAAAAACAGAAATCGGGTCTCTATACATTAAAGTCCATAGTTTTTTAGATGCCAAATAGCCTAAAGCCTGCAACCTTATTAGATCCCTTTAACCGGCTTAACTTTATGATAGCTTATAATATACAATTAATTCATATATATATATATATATTTGTACCCACATGTTGATTAAATCCAACAGTCCTAACTTTAGATTGTCAAATCTTGTTCATTTGGTCCAAACATTACCAACCCTACTAGAGGCACCTCTTTAATGTGGCATGCAATAATAAAATCTATGAATAAACTCGATCCAAGCATGCAATGCAAGTCAAGTTGGCTGAGATTTAGACGTTGTCGCTTATAAGATTTGGAGGATGATGGGATGGATAGGAGAACGAATTCACACTACATTGCAATAAAATCTTACTTTCCTAGCCCGGGATAACATATTCGCTCCTCAACCTTGAGGTATCTAAGTCCTATACTCTCACGTGTATTGAATTTCTCCCTCATCTTTTGAAAGTCCCATCTTCTTGAGCTTATTAGAACGGGATCTGGCTTTGATGTTGTCATCATAATCCCCATGCAATGAGTTCGATGAAGAATTTTTCAACCGAAGTCTCTCTTTCCAAATTTGACGTTCTCATGTTCATAAGCTATCCTAATTTGGTTCTAATTAGTTAAAACAAAAGGCTGTCAGTTACAACTCTCATTCAGTCTTTTAAGCCTAAATCCCATAAAGGAGTTGGAAGGAGTATGATACATCCTCAATATACGAGCATGAAGAGGGTTCGGTTTATTGAGATTAGTCTAAATCTAAAGCAGAGTTATCCCTGATGGACACATGCACATTATCTCTATATTTTTATCTTTAGGCTTGTTTCTTTCTTTCTCCCAAGCCTTTTAGAGGTCCTAAAGATATTGAATAGATCAAATAGATCCACACTAGTTTCGATCCACAATGAAAATTATAGCATAATACAATCCTCATATACTCTCTTTCATAATCAGTTTTTAGAGTCAAATCTTCTTCTTCTTCTTCTTTTTTCCTTTTTCTTTAATTAGAATAGGGGGAGTCACCTTTTTCGTATGAAGTGAGTTTGCTTTACTTGGCTCATCTTTTTCTTTTCTTACTAATGCATATAGGATTCCATGGAAAGGATTGTAGATCACGGTGGAGAAGAATGCTTTTTTTTCTAAATTTTTGCAATAAATAAATCACAGTGGAGGAGACTGTTTTTTCTTTAAGTAAGAAATAAAGTATTCTCCATTGATCTCGGTTAGTATTATATTAGACTTTAACATCCTAATTATGCCTCTAATTTTCTCTATTTGCTTGTTTTCTAAGCTAAGTCCTTAGAATTTACCAAGACTCTGCTCCAAGTAGTGCTTTGTAGTCATTTCAATGTTATGGTTTTGTAAAAGAAGGCACTTATTAATTGTTCTCGGTTAAGGATAAAGAGAGGAAAAGAATAGACATAGCACTATAAATTGTGATTAAGACTGATTTCTGTAATGAATAGAAAAGTAACAAACTTTCAAGTATGCCGCTTTATGATTATCCACACGGTTTCCTCGTTTACTAAATCATCATCTAATAATGTTGTTAAGCAACATATTACTTAAATGCAGAGAAAAGAAGTGATCTTCTGAAATTAATTCTCCATACGTGCTACAAGGTGTCTCTTGTGTTCTTGGGAAATTTTAACAAATTTGTTGAATGGGTTGCTATTGCAAGCGAATTACATGTATTCATCTTCTTTTAGACACAAAGATGATCCGGCATAGAACAATTGGAAAGAACTACAACCCTGGAAACAAACAAGTAGCAGAGCACACAAATTCATCTACGGAAATGGAAAAAGTAATTCAATGTTTTCCTTTGCTCCAACAAAAAGCTCAGAATTCCTGCTAACGTCAGCTGTGATGTGAGTACAGAAATAGGGTATCTCACATCAGTCAATATTGTTCGCAGGATAATAAGGTATGTAATTAACAATCAAATGGGTTATTCATCAACACCTTGTTCATTGGCTGAATCACTAGAAGCAACCAAGAGCAGTGATATGGTGCACTCATGTAATATATTTCCCATGAAAGGGATGAAGAAGGAAACAAATGAATAAACTTGAAGTTTCATTGACTCTATCTCTTTCAATTCAATATCGAAAAACAGTTCAAGAGGTATATGTTAACATTCGACACAAAGTGCAGCACCTAATCATTCTTCCAAGCATACAAGACAAGAGAAGAGCCAAGACCTCGTAACTGGTAATCTTTGAATCGCTGAGAGTGAGACCAGGTCAATACAGGGGGATCAAAAATGGATTGGTTGGACCGTAGTTTCTCCACAGACAAGGAAGTTTTGAACATGAAAACTGCATTGCCTATAGCATTACCAAACAGCCAATTATGGACATCCCAGAAAACTTCAACTGGTATCCCATCCACCAATATGGTTTGGTTGCCCCTGAACTTCCACTTTAGCCTCTTCACTTGCATTACCATCTTACTGTCAATACGGATCACGAGGCATGGATCCTTAAGATCGACAGTATCACACTCAATCATGACATCATGCAGCTGCCCCCAACCACAGAATTGAGCTTTTGCACCAAAACACTTCTTCCCAAGTATGTGCTCCCTCTTGGCAATTAAATTTGCAACTGAATGAATTGGGATAGTGCCAATTTTCTTGTATGCTTCCTTCTTCATATCCCCAAGAAGTAACACCATTTCTTGGTTAAATGCAATGGCCAAATAAAATCCTTCCAGGGGCTCAGGCCCTGAACCAAATTTAGCATTTGAAACGTCCCAGTAGATATCAATCTTATCAGAATCGACCTCTAAATTTTTGCACCCTTTTCTCTTTGAGAACAACCATGGTTTTATATCAACTTTACAGAGAGATTGGCAGGATGAATCATCGATTGTGATACCAAAGCTTTGACCCATTAGATTCTTGGTCCAGGAAACCGTAATCAAGCACGAACGGCCACGCAATTTACATTGATATAAACAAGTAACCAAGTTTTGAGCAGCTTTACTGGCCCCTGAAGACGTGGAATCAGCAACTTGAACACCGGTTTCACCAAAGCAAGAAGGGAAGTCCCTCATTTTACCCACAAGTCAAGACCTTTTTTCCTACAACAGTTCCCTCTAGCTAGGAACAAAACAACCGGAAATATTAGTACCTCATGTAAACTGAAGATGAAAGCAAAAACCCATCTTTAATATCCTCCAAACGTTAGCATCTTGCTATTCTTAACTCCATCCAGATGTCTGATTTCTGCTGCCCACATCAGGATAAGACTCAGCAAGAGAGACAAAGGCCTTAGATTTGCTTTGCCATTCCTGTGCGCACAAAAATAACCAAATAAACTATAGAGTATGATAGAGTTACAAAGACGAATGAGTACAGGAGTGCAGGAGAAACGAAGTCGGGTCACATGGAACGGAAGAGCAAAGCAAAAGAAGGCAGCTGTAAAATGGCTGGAAAAGGAAAAAAAGTAAAGACTGGTTAATATACACAAAAAGAAACTTAAAAGGTTATCGGGTCTCTCTCCATCTTTTTTCACTCACGCGCATATACATTCATGAAATTTACTAATCATTAAGGCTTTGTCCATTATTGAAAGAATCATAATACCCCTGCCCTTTAACTGACACTACACATGCATTTATTTAAAGGTGAATATATCAAAGCTTAAAGCTTGCTAAACATACTCTATTTCCCTTTACTTTTGCAGATCTTTCCCTTTCTCTCTCTAATTATGTTTCGTTTACTTGTGTCGCCTGCTACCTTTTTCCTACGTAAGACAAATGGTACCATGGTAGTGGGAATTCTAAGTGAAGACATGAGTAATTTAAGGAATAGGAATGTTGAAAAGTCCGACCTTTCTATGGAACTGTAAAGTGGACCGTTGCTAATTCAATTGGCAACCAATTGAAACTACCAAAACGTAGGATGGATTTAAGTCTTATTTCAGTGTTTGGGGTTTCCACTTTCCAATTGGCAGAAATGTTTTGCGTTTTTATATTATTTATGACTGTTCATGGAACCATAGTTCATACAATGTTTCTTGTTGATTCGTAACGGAACATAAATCGAGTGGAGGGTAGAAAGGATTCTGAATGCAAGACCGTAATTTAGGCTAATTTGCATGCACTTAGACTCGTGAAGTAGACTAAAAGTTGAAGATTGGTGTTAAGACGTATAAATTAACCACACTTACTTTTGGTAACTGAGAGTAAGCCCTTTCAGTTTTTCTGAATGTTCTGCTTTGGTGTTGTGCCAACACTTGAGTTAAATCGCTGTCTTGAAACAGTCTTAGTAGCCTAATTTGAATATAATGTCTTATGGTCATTTTATTGCTTAACATAGAAGTTTTACAAGGAACCAAAGTTCCCATTTGAATCCGCAAACAATTCCTTTGGATTCTGATCTACGTTGAATCTATGAGCGACTCATCCACTGGGGTCGCTTTCGCCTTGTTTTGTCTGGATCATGCCCTTGGATATAGCGAGTCACGTGGCTGGGTTGGCACGCTTGGCGGGTTGACCGTGGCTTGCTCCACTTCGAGTTGTCAATATGATAGACATAGACTTCGTGTTTAGGATAACGATTTGTCATTTAGGGTAAATGATATAAACGATTTTCTTTATTTCAAAAAATATATTTTTATTATCTTAAATTGATTTAAAAATTTAAATGTTTTATTGCAATTGTATCGTATTATTTTTAATAAAAATCAATAATAAAATCAAGTTAGAATAATTATACAAACACCACATATATTTCAAAATAATATATATTAAAATAATTTGATAAAATTCTGAAATTTATATATCGATTACCCTTTTATTCAAGAATAGCTATTTTCTTTTATATAAAGAAAACTATATATCGTATAATAACATGAATTCTTTGATTACTCCCACTTTTAAAAAGAGTAATTATTCTATAAGGATAAAAAGCTGAGTTTATTGCAAACAGAAACAGTTAATTGTTGGGGAAGATATGTTTCATTTTCATTTGATATGTGGAAACAGGAGTGATGGTCAACTCTTGAATGGTTGTAAAGCTATAATTGTACTTGGGTATTAATCACTTCCTCGCCACTTGGCAAATAGCAACAAGTTCCTGGTTGAGTTTGGACCCATTGTCTTGGAGTTTGCAATCAATGGCCAAACAAACGTATGCGTAGAGCTATTGCCTAAAGATTAATTAGGTTGTGTGATGAGGAAACACTAATTATGTTGTCAAAATGATGAGATTACAAATAATCTTTTTGTATAAAACGATAATAGTTACAAATATAAAAGCATGGTTTGCATTTAAAGCAATAAAAGATAATAATTCGACTTATAAGAGAACGATAAGAACCTAAAGAATTGAATTTATGTTCTACATATTATTAGATATTCTCAAATTTTACACTTCAGTAAGATTAATATTGGATTGTCGGTGATCATCCATTCATTGCTAATTATCTAGTCTCATTAAGGAGTCTGCTGACCAACACAAGCTTTTTAAGCAAGACCCAACATGCTCTGGCATTCTAACATACAACTGGTTCATCTTCTCATTCGGTGAGCTAATGTCTTCATATTGAGAGGGAAAGTAGAAGATAATGGGAGGACAGTAGAAAAGAAAAATAAAATCAGAGTCAAGGAATACGAAAGCTTCGAACTGGAACGCAACCTTAGTCGTGAAGAGGTTTAATGGTTGATGGATAGATGAGAAAAAGGAAATATTGTTGACTCAACTTAAGTCATGTACATGTATACGTACGAATTCAAATTCAAATCTAACATTCCTCGTTCCCAATCCATGGAAATGTTACAAACATCATCTTTACAAATGATATTTAATAACGTAAACAACACAACTTAGTTTCGTGGATTAAATTTGGTCCCCCTAACCACCATAGCTTTCTCATTAATGTTAAGAACTTCAACTTGATTAAAGTGTTTGGGGTGATGGCGACATGCATGAAAGATTGAAAACGAAGGTCTAACTTATTACGAGTGTCTTGATAAAACAGGCCACAGAGGGCCTTCATCGTTTCTTAATTGAGCAAAGGCCACCCCATGTGATGAAAACCCCGACTCACCTTCCATACTTGACCAAGCCAATGCTCAAGTTCATATCAACAACCCATGTGATTTCGACATTTTACCCTTGGAACACATCATCCACCAATAATATATATTTCATTTCTCGAGCACAACTGTCCTGAAAGTTACTTGTCACTCTCGTATTTGTGTCCCAAAGTCCATCACTAGCTCTGTTATCTGATCCATAGAGATTTCAGATTGGTTTATTGTCTTCCCAGGCAAATTTAAGTTTGCTCTTTTCCTACGCAAGGTTTATTCATCTTCTCGATCAGAAGGAGAGAAAACATCAAAATTGCAACTCAAAAGTAGAAAAGCTTCTTGTCGTCCGATAGACCTTTTGTGCATGGAAAACACGACAGATTATAAACCCTGCACCTGTCTTATGTCTTGGCCACTTCAGCTGCAGTCTTATCAATTAACCTATAAGGAGTTCAGAACCGTAATTGGACGCCTGTATGACCCGTGTTCAACATCATCCCATCCAAAGAGAGATAAAATAGTTACGGTTTATATGGTTAGAAGTGTAGTTCTACTTGACCATTCTCATTTGATGTAGAATTAAGCAACCGTACTGCTAACTACTAAGACACTGAAAACGTAAATGCAAGGCAAAGAGACGTTTCCCTCACCCTCGAGTCATTCTGATGGAACCCTGACCAGGAAAGCCCTCAAACCGACGTAAGCACTCTCCGTTGTACTGAGTTTCAGTTGTGTGGTGTCACGTGGTTAGATAAAAGCGACACGTCAGGCAGCTGCAGTTATTACAGCAAAGTACGAGTGTCTTCCTTTTTCTTTTTTTGGTGGGACAAAAGAAAAGAAACGGTCAAGGACCAAGATGGGTCAAGCTCAACTACATAAGGACTTAGGACCTGGATGAGTAATATATGAAAAGAAAAGGGGCTTGGACCCATTATAGGACCCATAATCTGACAGCAATATTACTGCAACTTGACCAGTAATAGGAATGAACGAATCATCTTCGTGCCTGTACCTATCTACTCGGTGGTTTCAATTTGGCCGAAAGAGTAATTTATTCTTTAACATTTGAAATTTTTCTCAGTGATGAAAAAACATTTATTTCATCTTGCTAGAATCTGTACAGAAGAGGATATTTATACTAGAAAAGGTAAAAAAGGAGAAAAACTATTGACTACCGCTATACATGCAATTCTGTTACAATAAAAAATTCTAGGTGTTTGTATTGTGAGAAAATATGGAATATGTATATGGGTGTGACTCTGTGTGTGTGAATGAGAGTAACGATTTATTGGGTCATTGGGTCATGTGGGTTGGCCCGGGTCTATCGTTTAACACCCCCTTCAAGTCGGAGCTCCGGTGCAACTGAGGGATCCGAACTTGGATATTAAATCTTCGAACAATCGTGCAGTGAGGGGTTTAGTGAACAGATCAGCTAGTTAATGTCGGCTGCATACGTGCTCGAGATCTACGACCCCTGAGGTCACCGCATCGTAAACAAGGTGGAGATCTATCTCCAGGTGCTTCGTCCTCTCATGAAAGACGGGATTCTTTGAGATGTGTATCGCCACCTGAGTATTGCAGAATAGAGGTATGAGTCTTCGGATTTCTATTTGAAAAAACCCTTAATAGTTGAACGATCCACTTCAGTTTGCATGTGGTGGAGGCTAAACTTCTGTATTCTGCCTCTGCTGATGATCGACTGACTATCGTTTGTTTTTTCGTTTTCCATGAGATGGGCGAATTTCCGAGGAACACACAGAACCCAGTTAGCGACCTTCGGCTAAACGCACAGCTTGCCCAGTCCGAATATGAGTAAGCGGTAAGTTGTAGTTCTGAATTTGATGAGTAGAATAGTCCATGGTTCTGCATACCTTTAAGATATTTGAGGACATATCGTACGAACTTCCAGTGAGGTTCCCTCGGCGTGTGCATGAACTGACTTAGTTGCTGTGTTATGTAGGTAAGATCTGGCCTTGTGAAGTTCTTTATACCATTCGGACACACCATGAATTCTGAAGCAAGTTTTCACGGTGTGTCTTGTTTTTCCGCATTTTTCACAGTACTTGTCTTCCTTTTTTGTGAATGGTTTCCTGCCGCTATTGTTGTTGTTTCTGCCCCCCTTCTTGACATTTGAGTTGGATTGTTTCACCATCATTGCCACATTCATGTTGCTGTCATTGTTAGCACTTACGGTTTTTTATCTTTCTACGGTTTACATCATAGCAAATGCTCTATTTACCATAGGCAGAGGTTCCATCAACATGACTTGATTCACAACGTGCTCATAATCTTCATTTAGGCCCATCAGAAATTGCACTAATTTGTGTGTATTCTCTTTAGTAATGATTGTTTTAGCAGCATCACAGGTGCACGTGGGTGTTGGGCTCAGGCTATTTAGATCATCCCAAAGTTTGTTTAATTTTGTATAGTTTGCGAAAATGAAGAGGTTACCTTGTTTGAACGGACTGATTTCCCTTTCTATCTGGTACAGCAGTGGTCCATTTGCTTCACCAAATCTTTCCCTTAGTTCGTCCCAAAGTTCCTTGGCTGTGGAGAATGAGAGGAAGGCCTCACCAAGTTCTTTAACCATAGAGTTGAGTATCTAAGATTTCACCATGGAGTCTGCCCTTCTCCATCTGGTGAGCATAGTTCGGTCTTCCATTGACTGCGTGCATGTCCCATTTATGAAGGAAAGTTTATCTTTGGCGCAAAGAGCTATCTGCACGGATTTGCTCCAAGTCAAGTAATTGTTTCCATTGAAGAGGGTAGTAACTAGGACAGCTCCAGGGTTTTCAGTGTTTGTCATAAAGTATTTTTCTAAATCAAGGTTTTGTATGGGTTCGGGGTTGCTGGCATTACTGTCAACTGTAGTAGACATTTTGGGTAGGATGGATCAGACCTTCAGCTCTGATACCATGAAAAATTTCTCAGTGATGAAGAAACGTTTATTTCATCATGCTAGAATCTGTACAGGAGAGGATATTTATAGTAGAAAAGGAGAAAAAGGAGAAAAACTATTGGCTACCGCAATACATGCAATTCTGTTACAATAGAAGATTCTAGGTGTTTGTACTGTGAGATAAAATGGAATATGTACGTGGGCGTGGCTCTGTGTGTGTGAATGAGAGTAACGATTTATTGGGTCATTGGGTCATGTGGGTTGGCCAGGGTCTATCGTTTAACAACATTCCCCATTGCGCAAATGACAGTTCCGCTCATGTCAATCCAAGCTACACGTTCAAATTCTGCCTCCTCTTATTTCCAGCCAACTACGGCCAGACGCACCTCCTTCTCCAGTCGTAGCTCACCTAGTCATCAACGAGGACATGCATCACTAGGTAGCCACACAGCTCTTTCTCTTACTGCATCTCCTTAGTCATTGCGATTAGTGAAGGATGGTAAAAATATCTTCTCTAACACTATCGCCTCTCTACTTTTCATTGCCAGCAATACAACTAGAAACTCCAAACCATAGCAAGTGATAGCACCCTCAGATATCTTACGTGGATAGTTGTTGAAAACTAACATATTATATAGTTTTTTAATCTGGTGTTAATTGAGTATATACCTCAAACGTGTGTAGTAATCTTGATTCTTTTCTGTTGATAGCTTATAATTCATTCATGCTTGTTCATCTCTTAATTTGCTAATAAATTTCCTTATCTCTTTTATCTAATGCAAAGGCTAATAAATGAGCTACGCAGGCCTTACTAAGGAAAAAAAACAAAGAGCTGATAATGCTAAAAAAAGTTACGTTGAAGCACTGGAATTAAGTGAGAAAAGAAGAAAGAAATTAGAAGAAATAGAAAGAAGAGTTTATCAACTTCAGGCCTCTTTAAACAAGTAGTAGCAGTGTGAAATACTTGAAATTACTTGAATCATGTTTTAGTTTAGAACTAGAGGTGAATTATAGATTTCAAAACTGCACGTATATATATATATATATGTATGTATATATATACACTTGAAGTAACATGCTAACAATAGGCAAGCATACTTCATGTATGACTAATACTATATCTGGTCTACACCACATTTGAGTGAGCTTGATAACTACTCCATTGATTGGAACTGGCTCACTGAGGAAGCTATGTGTTCTTGAAATTTTAAACTTTTAGGAAATTTTCACGAGTCCATGGTATTGTATTTCCCGCACTCGTATAATCAAGATTGTAATATTTCTACTTTTTTGATGATTTGTTTTAATAGATGATAATTTTCTTTCTTTTGATTGCTTCTTTTTAAATTTTGGGTCTTGCCGATTGCATTATGCACGTTTTGAGAAGTGGGATAATGATAAAGGAGCATTTGATGATTGCTTATGATGCAACTTCTTATAGCAACTTGTCCTCCTAACGTAAAGCATTTTACATAACTAGAAATCGATCTGTTAGGCTTATCAAGTAGACACTAACAATCAGTCGTTAAACACGAGAGCATGCATGGTAAGATTTTCTCTCAGGATTTGTCAGGCCAATTATTAGTAAAGCTTTTTTTCAATGAAATGTGAATTTAATATTAGTTCACTAACGTTATCCAGGGAGGAAGATAGCATCTCACGTGGACCAGGTTCGCACCCGAACTATTTCGTAGTTTTGGTGGAGTTTGAAGATGGAGGCAGTGACCTTGCAGCTATGGAATTGGAGGACACTACGTTGTCGACAGAAACTAACGGTAAGCAATGAAAGGAACTGCAATAATCTTGGGCTGCAGTGTGGAATTTGAAAGTTGCACAGAAACTGAAAAAATGCCGTCAACCAAATCCTTAGCAAATGAAAATGGAAGATCAATGGAAGCTTATAAAGATTAGTGCTTGATGAATATATATGAACGAGATAGTCAGTCATAGTCTGTCACAATTCTGGTTTGAGAAATACAAGAGACAGATGGAGAAAGAAAAGAAAATGGAAAGATGGTAATGAAGAAAATTTGTGACTTATGTAAAAAGGTGAGTATAAAAACTTAAAAAGCGCTTGAAATTAAAACGTTGAGTGGTCGTCAGTTTTTTCGTCCACTCAAGAATTGTTTTAAATATTTTGTAAATGTTAGAGTTTATTTTAAACCTTTTACAAACAATAAAATTCATTTTGAACGCTCTAAAATATTAAAATTTAACTCAAATTTGAGAGCTAAATTGTTTTTTAGACATTTCGATTTTAAACTATCCATTAGGTATGTGGAAACAAAGAATTTTTCACCATTGAGCATGGAATAAATTCATGACCTGGATAGGGAGGTCTCAAATGAAGAGGTGGGCCGGGCTATATTCGGTATGAATCCCTTCAAGGCTCCAGGTTTGGGTGGTTTTCAAGCCATGTTTTATTGTTACAATTGGGAGGTGGTTAAGGCTAAGGTATAGACATTTGTTAAAGGTGTAATGGACCTATAGGACTCGATTGTGTAGGTTAATGATACCTTGATAATGCCTATTCCAAAGGTTGATCTGCCTCAAACGATACATAACTTCAGGACAATAAGCCCGTATAATGTGTCGTATAAGATAATTTCACAGCTTATTGCTAATAAACTTAGACCATTGATGTCGAAGTTGATATCGGCCCACCAAGCTAGCTTCGTTCCCAGCAGACAAATACATGATAACATGGTAGTGGCTCAAGAGATGTTACATATGATGAGGCACGTGAAGAAGAGCAACATATTTATGGTGATTAGAATAGACTTGGAGAAGGCATATGACCGGCTCTCTTAGGAGTTCATAGCTAATAAGTTGTATGGCATTGGGATCCCGAGTAAACTATGTCATGCAATATAGACTGTGTAACATTATCAGGTATGAGAGTGTTATGGAACAACTCAATAAAGAATGAATTTAAACCGAGTCGGGGAATATGGCAAGGATTTCCACTATCTCCATATCTCTTTTTGCTATGCATGGATAGACTATCTCAACTTATTGAACAGGCGATCAGCGAAGGGAAATGGCATGCAATGAGGGTAGGTAGATGCAGTCTTTCAACTTCGCACTTATTTTTTGTTGACGATGTGTTATTCTTTACGAAAGCTTTAGTGTGACAGATTTGCCTAATTAAATTATTCCTGAAGGAGTTTGGACTAGTATCAGGAGAAAGAGTCAATGAGGAGAAGACAATGTTATATTTCTCTAGCAACGTTCCACAAGGAGTAAGGAAGGACATATGTCGAATATCAACCTTTAAGGAGATGCCATCATTGGGTCGATATCTCAGCATTCCATTAATCCATAGACGTGTGAGGTATGAACATTTTCGACATGTAATTGACAGGATCGGGACTAAACAGAGGGGCTAGGTAACATCCTCACTTTCTTTAGCCGGCAGAATCACACTTGCCAAGTCAATGATCCAGGCAATCCCGACGTATACGATGTAGGTATTGAGACTATCGAAATATGTATATGACGAAATTGACAAGCTCTGTAGACAGTTTGTTTGGGGAAGCTCTAACGGGGAGAGAAAGATGAGTTTGATCAGTTGAAGCAATATAATGAGGCCGTAATGTGAGGTTGGAGATATTTTAATGAGAATGAGGCATTGTGGGTGTAGGTTTGTTCGAATAAGTACCTGAATAGAGTGGGGGAAAAATGGCAACTTCGTAGCATTGCAACGGACTCTTAGTTATGGAAGACAAGCATCAATGCATGGAACGAGGCAAGAGAAGGAATCGGATAGGTATTAGGCAATGGGAGATCAATCCGATTTTGGTCAGATACATGGATCCTGAGAGGTGCTCCCTTGGTATCCGACATACATAGGCTACCTAGGGAGGAGTTGAATGCAACAATGAAGGATTATGTTCAAAGCGATGGTAGCTAGGACTGGAGTCGATTTGGAGTGTTAATTGATCACTCAACAGCCTTGAGGATTGCGACAATAAAACCGCTGAGGGATGAGGATGTCTCAGATAGGCTAGCATGGAAACTTGACAGGTCCGGGATGTTCACAGTTTCTTCTATGTACAAAATGCTAGCATATGAGAATATCAGAGGAGAAGAGAGATTATGGAGAGCCATTTGGAAGTGGCAAAGACCTCACCGAATACGAGTTTTTCTATGGATGGTGGCACACGAAGGCCTTTTAACAAACAAGAGACGAGCACACATGCATATAACAATGTCATCACTATGTCCAGGATGTAAGGAGAGAGCTTGTTAGCATATATTTTATATATTCCTTATTTAGTTTTGGCATTTTAAATTGGACATATAAATGAATAAAATAAGATGTGTATTAATTGGATGTTGCGTTTTGGTTATTGGAATATTGCAAATTTGCATGGATAAGATTGACATCTTTTGGTTGAGTTCACGTCATACATATGTTGCCCACGTATTGGATTTAAAGAGAAGTTTGCACGTATTGAAAAAAAAATCTATAGGTGAGTTTGCGGTAAAAAATGATTTTGGTATTTTTTGTTGAAACGGCATTGATCACTTATCTATGAAAACAAAGATTGGCTGGCTGCGCACTTGATGTTTTTGGGAGTTGAATATTATGTCTCATGTTTGATATAAGGGTGAAGCAGGTGCGTAGATCATTGATGAAGTGGAGTTCACGTGAGGATTAAAAGAACATTGGTTATGGATTAAAAGAAGATTGGCTGGCTGCGCATTATGATTTTGGGCTGTGTATTGTCTCACGCACATTGAATGTGAAGCAGTGTGCATGTGTCTCTGAAGTGATGATTTTTTGGTGAAATGGGTACTGGCAGTTAATTGAAGGAACACCGTAAATTGTTTTCTGTGAAGAAAGAGCAAGCTATGGTGAAGAGTCTCAGCTGGATTATTTCAAGAAGATAAATTCATAGGGAAGTCTTTCTTTTGTCTCAAGTAATTTGTTGTTTAATTTTCAGTTGATTAAATACTTGAGCTATTTTTATTTATTATTGTTT
>JANZXR010000009.1:19576581-19601967 GCA_027575705.1 Erythroxylum echinodendron
GCATTAATTATTTCTTCTTTCATATTAATTTTTTACATTAATTTGATAACTATTATTACATCAACAATATTTATCAATTATGTTTCCTTTTGTTACAGAAAGAATTTTTTTGAGATCCTCAATTGGATGAGATCATATACCGGGTATGGGAGTCGAGAGAGCGTATACGATATCGCGATTTCGCTGGTGCGATAAGTAGGGCGATTGTACGACTGCCTTTTATTTCTGAAGACATTTGGAGTCGTTGACTGATGTATTGGACATCACCTGTGACGATGTCAATTTTACAGCGTAATTCGGCCAACAGATGTGGAGGACCCGAGGGACAGAGTATTCCCGTACATACGGGAGGTTCTATTACACACCAAAAGCATGCACAAAGACTTGTACGTATCTATTTTAATTGACTGTTTTAGTTTCATTGAATTTGCTTTATAAAATCTATTTTAGTTATAATTAACATTTTATTCCTATGCAAGAAAAGTCTTTGGGTGAGGCACCTACATCCCGTCAACTGTTTCTGCACACTCATACTAAGAAGCATAATGGGGTGACATTCGTTAATAAACGTTATAGACAAGTAAATGTAAGTGAAATTTATGATTTAATATTAATAATATTCTTCATCATTATCACTTACTAGTATATAACATTGCTTTTTTATAGGACCAAATACAGCAGACTATTGAGCGGCAGTCTCAGCAATATGAAAATGTTGATGAGGCTGACACTTACTTAGAAGCAGTTAATGGTAGGGATCATCGTGGGAGGATATTCGGAATAGGGTCATTTGCGAATACTTATTATTCGCAATCCTCAACGTCGAGTACAGCAGCATCTACTAGGTAGTCTAACAAGGTAGAGGCGCTTGAGAGCACGGTGCAGACATTGTCCACTCAGTTGCAACAAACGTTGGAAGATGTGCGTCAGTTGCAAGAGACGATAGCAGCGCAATAACAGTCGTTAGATTTATACGCTCAGCTGCGTCGGGAGCTCAATGAATTGAAGGACAAGGACAACAGGCCACCGCACCTACCAGATGATCCACCTGCTCCTGATCAGTAGTATAGTATTGGTCATTTACTTTGTATTATAGATATTATTGTAATGTAACGTTTTTATTATTAATTAAGATATTTTAATTTATATTCATTAATCAAAATTTTTATTTAATTATTTATATCTAATTAAATATATATTATTAATAAAATTGTTCGACGATTATAATTTAAATTTAATGGAAATATATATTTTAAAAAAATGAATAAAAGTTTTACCGACGGAAATATGCAAGTTTTCCGTCGGTAATTGTCTAAATACAATACCAATGGAAAATAATTTCCGTCGGTAATAGTTCTGCATTTGTCGACGGAAAATTTTACCGTCAGTAACTTTACCAACTGTATTAGAAACATTTCGATGCTAAATTTACATACGGGTAAGTCACCCGTCGGTAACTTTAGCGACAGAATATATTGAATGGTCGGTAACTTTTCGGTTGATTTTACGAACTGTTTATTTTTCTGTCGGTAATTGTACAGACGGTAAACAAATGTTCCGTCAGTAAAGTTAGCTACGGCCGAATCTCTGACGTTTTTGACCATCGGTTTATGCCATTGGTAATGTTGTATACCGACGGAATATTTCTCGTTTCCGTCGGTATTTTCTGTCCCTAATTCACTATTTTCTTGTAGTAAATGTTTAAAATATGCTTTAGATGCCGTTAGAGAAACAGTTACAGCTCCTTAAATATTAAAATAATTGAGTTGACTTAACATATATCAATTGTGTTCAAAATAAAAATTGAAAGAGTCAAGAAACGTGGCTGATAGTAAGACTCTAGTTGAAAGCATAGTCTACAATAACACCTTTTTTTTTTAGGAAAAATTAAAGTATGTTTGCATTAGATTATACAATTCTCTTTTGTTATCTTAGTTGTTAGTTCGTTATGATCCCTGATTTTGTGAAATTTTATTATGTTTTTCTTTATACATATAAATCAGTTTGATCAATGAAATATGCAAACTTGTTTTATTCAAATGCAATAATAGCAGATCATCAATATAACAAGTATATAAAACTATCACTTATCTGCTCCATGCAATATGATGACAGTAAACTCATTTGGTATGCATCTAGTGTTTTTATAACTCATTAGTGTTTTCTATGCATGAGGATAGAAAACTAAGAAATATCAATCATTGATTCATAATGATGCTTAAGAGGAGGGTGATTCAATCTTAAATGTAGTTAAAATGTAATCATACAAATACAAATAATGCAAAGAGATACAAAACCACACTATTTTGGTCAATTTTTTCAATTTCTTGCTTTGGTTTATTTTCTTCATCTAGACTTAATTCAAATTTTCTCAAATGTCAGGGCATTTAAAAGGTCAAGCATGGCATAAGGATAGTATTTTAATATGGAGGACGTTGAGGGAAAACTTAGGGAATTGAAATATGATGATTGATGATTGAGAATAACTTCTAGGTTAGAGCATATGTGAAAACACCAATTGAGGATCTAGAAACTAAGGCACTCCATTTATTTAGTTCTCATCTTAAGAAAAGCTTTACTTAATCTTGCCATAAACAAATTTAGAGAAGATGTGTGGTTATTTTCATTTGCTCTTGCTCTGTATGATGTAATTAAGCCAAATACGGATCACTACTCACTAGTCTAAGAACATATCATATATGCAGTAATGAGGTATAGTAGAGATGTTATTGGTTAAGATCATGATTGATGACCCACGGACATAGAGGTGTTTCAGAAATGTTGTGATCAACCTAGTTATATTCTTAGAAAAAACAATCAGCAATTCATTCACAATCTCAATGGATATATGGGAAGCTTACAAAAACTACCACAACAATTAGCAATTCATTCACAATGATTCAAAGACAGTAGACACGCACAAATAAATCCAGAAATATCAATCCTTAATCCATTCAACTATCAAATGTATTCCAAAAAATCAATCCTCAATCCATTCAACAATCAACAATTCATTAATAATGATTCCAAGGCAGTAGACACGCACAAATAAATCCAGAAATATCAATCCTCAATCCATTCAACTATAAGATGCCAAGACAATCAAATTCGCTAAAAAAATAGGAAATGCTAGTCTTTGATGTTGCGAGTTGCGACGAAGAAGAAGAACAATGACATTAGTGACTTGTGACAGTGCAACGGAGGGAGAGGGAGGCAGAGCAATGTTTGGATCTGGGTCAGGGCGACTGTGAGTGGGACTGAACTGTGGCCTGTGGGACAGATGAGTGGGAGACGAGTGACGAGTGACAAGGGAGGGAGAGCAGGAGGCGGAGAGGGAAAGAGGGAGACGTGCTTTTGTTTCGCCAGAGACAAAACGATGTCATTTTTCCATTACAAGAAAACGACTTCATTTTGTCTCTTGATTTTTACTTACTTCCAAAGATAAAATGACGTCGTTTTACTCTTAACACAAAACAACATCGTTTATCTTTGGAACAAATGACTTTGATCTTAACAAAACGACGTTATTTTTTAATTAATAACGTGACGTTGTTTTACACGGGCCACGGACCAGGTCAGTCAGACTGACCCATCCACCCACTTCCTTGGGTAGCAGGTTGCCCTCAGCCCGTCTCCCCTGGCCCGTGGCCCGTGCTTCACGAGTCATAGCTCGGCTTGTCCATTCACGGGGCAAATTCTCTTAGCCTATGGCCCCAGCCCATGGGTCAATTTGACTGGTCAAACCCCGTTGAATACAGGTCGGGTCGGGCCAATATTGACATTCCAAGAAGATATTGCCGAAGTGGTGAGGAACAAAACAAAGGTTAAAATAAAAAATAATTTAATTTAGTTTTTATAATTCATTAAATTATTAATTTTATATAATAAATCCTGATGTTTTACGTATCAATTCATACCAGTAATTACCTTTTTTTAGTCTGATGTCATGACTTTGATGGGATTTATATTGAGTAATCACATTGTGAAGCAAGCGTAAAGATTATGTATTCTGGACTGGATTTCATCCTTCTATGTAGCAAAATAAAGACGTAAGATCCTTTTTTCCTAAAGTTGGTGTGTCATCTATTCTATTACAATCTCAGTCGTCCAATTTTTATGGGCCCTATTTGTTGAATGGATAAATTTTATGGAATAGAATTATAACAGAGGAATGCGAACAGATAGTTTGGTCCCCAAATCAAGGGCTTGCAAGTTATTTTCAGAGTGCTTGTCGACAAATTCTTTCAATTAGGCATATTCCTAGTAAAGAGATATTAAAAGATATTAAAGTTGTAGAAGATAACCAATAATGTTTTATTATTATTACAAACTAGTAACAATCATTAGTAAATAAATACCTAAAAAATACTTTCTATTGCATTGAAAGTGTTACAAAATGAAAACGTGATCAGATTAAAACTCATTCTTAGATCATGTCTAACTATATTCATCCTTATATCATGTCTAACTATAACATGTAAGTATTTGGGCATGTTTGGTAAATAATAATGAAAATGTGGGAATGGATATGTTACTTACATTCCTTAATATTTGCTTGTTTGGTTGATATAAACAGATAAGATAAGGATTAACAAATTTGGATTGAATTTTAAATAATCCTGAATTTTAGATTGACAAATTTAGAATCAATTTTAAATAATCCTGAATTTTTATTCCCAAGATATATGCGGGTATAACATGAAAAAATAAAATAGTCTAGGCAAACACAACTTCTTCTTTTCTTCTTATTTTTTCCTTCGTGTCTCGTTTCAATTGAATATTTTTTCCTTCGTGTCTCGTTTCAATTGAAACTCTCTTTTTAAGAATTTAACATTAGTTTATTTATTTAGACAATACATCATTCTTATTATTATCAACATAGCATATTAATTTATTTAATTTATTTAACAATTTATTATTTTATTTTAATAATTTTATATCAAAAAATAAGTTCATTATGGTTTTTTAATTTTATTCTTAAAAAATCCTACACAGTTGTTTAAAAATTAATAATTTATTGAATCATTAATGAAAAACCCTAGGGATTTAATAGTTTCATAAAAATCTTTGATTTACAGCAGTTATTTCTAGCACAATCAAAAACTAAAAAAATTGAACGCACAAATATAAATTAACACCAAAATTTGGTAATGCAATTCGGCACACCTTGCTTACGTCTGCAAGGCCCTCACCCGGCATAATTCTTTCATTAACGACAATAGTTTTATACAAGGTTTACTCAACTGACACCACCCAACCCTTGACACTTTCCTTCATCTTTACAATCCGTGAAAGAATTTCATATCCAATAATACGACCGCCTCGTACTAACCTCAATAGATGATTTTCTCAAACAATATTTAATGATAACGAAACAAAATAAACAACTCAAGTGATTAAACAAAATTCAACATAAACGAAAACACTTGAGAAAGAGAAGAATAACAACTTTCCAATAGGTTCAACTCCACAGAAACAGGTCTAAAAATTGTCACTACACACTATAGGCTGATTCACGCAAATATTAGTATTAACTCACAACTACAACAGAAAGACATCAAGTATGACAGTCCATGCAAACAAGCCTTCATACAAAATCCAGGAGACCCATACCATGATTAACTTTGGCAGAAATCACACACAATATGTAGAGCAACTCAGCTGTGAGCCATACAATGAAAATCAATACCCAGTGATTACCACTCCAAGATGTCGCACCCACAAAGAAAACAATCAATAATCGTTGCATCCCAAGATGAAATTATATCAACATAGAGATCCCCACATTAGTGCTTTCATACACTGTGTTTCAATCACCAGAACAAATAAACCATGGCCCTACTTGACACACACCTGCGACCATCCCACACTTGGCAAAGACAAAGTCACCCCATATTAGTGCTTTCATGCACTGTGTTTCAATCACCAGAACAAATAGACAACAGCCTCACTTGACACAAACCTCTCTAACTTCAGCAATTACGTAATATCCCTCAAATCACCAAAATAATCAGATCAAAGCTTCACTTTTTCACACACACCTCTACAGCCAACACCCAAAAAAAAAAAACAGTCACCAAATCACACACGTGAGGAGTCCAGAAAGGCAATTCACACATACAGGGGGTTGAAACTTGGAATCACACACGCAAGGACATCTCAAGCAATCTTACGAAATTCTTCAATGATCCAACGTGATCTCCACACACTCCCAATAATAATAGACTTCTATTTTACTTCAAGTCTTATCCAATATTCCAATTCAAATAAGAAGTGTTACTTATTTACACCTCATCTCAATTTAGATTTTAATCATTATCTTGAAGATCCAATGATAAAAAATGTCAAAATTAAATAATGAGAAATATAACAAATATCTTAACAATTAAAAATAATTAAATACAATTTTATTAGTTAAAAGTAATACAAAATATTTTAAGTAATTGTTTACAAAATCAATCACATAATAATTAAACGTAAGTAAAAAATTGTCAATACTATTCTTAATATTTGATACCAAGCACTGGTATAGGTATTAACTTCTATAATCTTATTTCTAGTACTCACATACACACATAATCGGTAATTTTATTCCTATCTAATTCTTACTTTTCATTATTATTCTCATTTTTTATTTCGATTCTTTCGTAAGTTGTTGCTAAACAAGACCTTAAGGTTTTCTTTCCAAATGACAAGTCAAATTGATCAAAAAGCAAAATACTTATTAATATAGTTTGAAGTTTGAACCAATGAAAGGAAACTACATTTTGTTTAATCCAAAAAATTCAAACAATTAATAAAGTTTAAAAAACATGTTCATCTCATTTTCAGAAAAAAGGGAGGTCACTAATTTCAATTAATATTAACCTTTGTTGTCTTTCTCCCTCCAAATTATCTCGTTTTCTCTACCAACACCAAGCAGTCACTCCTGTCACTCTCTCCTTGGTTGATCTCTCCTTCATTATTCATCCAACTGCTCTACACTACCGACAAGTCCTTCACTCGGTCTCTCCTTTTTCAGAAGCTCTCCACCTCCTTAGGCTTGCACGCATCGTTTGCGTTTTCACTTTTAGACACTTGACAACTCTACCGCAACTTCACCGGTTGCTAGCTCCACCACATGTCTCCTGCTAGTTCCTACTCGAAAGGCTCCCTCTCTGTCTCGTCTCCCTTCAAGGTCGCATGCAACCCGCTAGATATGCAACCTGCCCAACTGCTGACTTACGACTAGACACCAACACAAACCTTATTAACTTGATTCCTATTGCTCTGATTTTTTGTGTGCTTTATGTTTATTTCTGCAGCTTGCAATTGCATATGAGTTTGTTGTACGTATCGTTGTATTGTGATTTGTCAATGGATTATTAGTTATGATCAGGGCTTGAAATTTTGGAATTGGATATATTGCACAATCTTATTGTTGCTGGCTAAATTTTTATTGGAATTGTCTTATTTTGCTAAGGAAAATTAAGATAAATTTATGGGAAAAATAAGCTGAATTTATGAGAAAATAATGAAATAGATTATGTTGTTGAATTTATATGTGTTTATAAACAATTAGACATTATGAATTCATTAAGTTGTTCCTTTGTGATCATAAGGTTATAAATTCAAGTTACAAAAAAAGTTTTTTTATAAAAATACAAAAAAAAGAATATGTATAATATTACCCTCCACAGATCTCCGCAAAGCGAAAAACCTTATGTACTGATTATGTTGATAAATTGATAAGAATTCATTTAGAATTGAGGTTTATATATTTGATTTCTCAGAGAAATTGTTATTCTAATAATCATAAAATGGGATCAAAATTAATTTGTTAAATTGTTAATTGATTTATGTGAGACATATAATTTACTGATTTAATTACATTTACATACTTTTTTTAGCATATCAATTTCACGTAGTTACTCTTTCAACCTGCATTATTTCTTTTATTATCACATTTACATGTGAGTTTATTAGAAATAGCCTCTCTACTTTATAGGAGTAAGGTTGTGCACTATCAGTTTTTTCCAGACTCTGATTTATTGCGAAATTCGGGACTGAGTGCGATGATGATACAATTTATTGATAATTGTTTGTGCATAAAAAGTATTTAATATATAATTAACCATTTAATATATGCGACTAAATTAAGAAAATATAAATAATTTATCAGATCAATCAATATTTACAAAAAATGCTTGAATTAAAACATATATATAAGTTTAGAAAAAATCCTTACAACGTTACAATTGAATCAGAGTATTTAAATTTAGTCACACGTCACTTAACTAATAGACCGAAATATACACTGATGTTGGAATAATCGGGAAAGTTGAAGGGCGAGATGGTCAAAAGAGAGCTTGTCATGGTCAACAGATTCTGAATCCCATTTTCGTAAATTCCAACACTCCCGGGTGCGGAGTGTAGAGAAAGAGAGAGCAAGACCAAGCGTATGTATGTCTATAAGTACGTATCTGATATACCATATTTAATTACAACTTTGAAACTCGTTTCAGATCCGTATATTTTGCTCTCTAACTCTACCCCTCTTAGGGTCTCTTCGTCAATGGCGATCTGAGCCTCATAACCTTACAATAACACACCTTTTTAATTAGATCTCACTCATCGCTTTCTTTCAGATCTTCGCTACTTCAGTTAGTGGTCGGAAAGTTCATTTCATTTCTATCCGTTTTGGATTGCGTGTGTGGATGCGTATCTGATTTGAAATATGCTGATTGTTTGCAGTTTATGCGAGGGAGGTCTTGTGACGTGGTTGGATCTCTGAAGTTTCAGTGGTTTTGAATCTTATAAACTGGCTTTGAATCTTTGTGCAATTTTGTTTATCTGGGTTATGCTTGATTTGGATCTATCTTGGAGAAGGTTTAGAAGCTACTGAGGTAATTTGCTGGATATCTGATCGTAAAGTCTTAGCTTTCTAGTGTGTTAAGTGAGATTCTCTGTTTAAAAAGGAGTGTAATAGTTGAATTGGTCAGTTACTCGATTATGGAGACACTCGTTGCGGCTGATCACAGGAATCAGTACTATAGCAGGGTTAAAACATATAGTCCTGTTCGATTTGGTTCTTTACCTTCTAAACCTTTCACGGAGATCAACTGCCGGACTTTTCAGTCTGGCGCTGGTATACTGCCAAAACCCTTTAATAGGAGTATTGTAACCAAACAAGGTCCTTCTTCCCCCAAAACACCGTTTGAAAACATCAATTCATATGCAAGTTCGCATTTTGGTGATAATATTTGCAGTAATACCACCGTCAAAAGCTCTCCAATTCCTATTGGTGCCAAAGCTCCGAGAAAGGAGACTCCTAATGAGGAGCTGTTACCATTCTCTGAGCTTTGGGCTGGTCCTACTTATTCAAACTCTCCTCCCCCAAGTTCTTTGCCAATTCCGAAGTTCTCAATGAAGCCAAAGCGAGCTGCATCACTTGATTTTCCTCCACATGACTCTGGCATTGAAGTACATGTGGTTGCAAAATCTGCACCTGTTTCCCCTACGAGGGAATATGATGTTTCTTCAAGCACACTGTTTCTTCATGCTGACTCTGCAACCAAGATTTTGCGTCGCATTCTTAACCTTGATGGTGAAGATGATTGAAAGTTAGTGAGCTTTTAGCTCCTGTAAATATGGGTCTTGTTCTCATTAGATTGTATATAGGCAATAAATGGGTCAGCAGCTGGGTTCCGGTTGTGGTTGTTTAGCTTTTGGTTGTGGCAGTGATGGCAGTACTAGAAATAGGCTTTGGTGGGTCAATGATCTCCACTTTTAGTTGGGATAAACTGATAGTGATGTAGAGTTGCGCATTGCTGATTGTTATTTCTCAGCAAGGCGAGTGAAGTATCTTAAGGTTGAACAGGGTACTTTTAATTAAGTATGCAACATGGATGGGCGTGAACTCATGTATGTTCGGAACTAGAAGGGTCATTATGAATGAATGTGAATGCAGGGATGGATTTTTCAGTGACAGTAGGATGGAGCAACTTATTACTCTTATCCTATTTTGGTCAAAACAAGATTATTTCCATGCTTGGAAGTGTCAATCTGTGCTTATTTTCCTGGTAAAATGTTTATTCTGTCTAGTTTACCAATCCGAGTAAATTTATCCTAGAATATTAGACTGTATATACTGGGGAATCTTTACTATATTACTCTCAGACAAACCTTACAGCTTTCTGTTTTCTGTTCTCCTCATTGGGTTGCACTGTCTCAATGTCATTGTATTCTAGTTCGTTTGCTAATTTTATCTTGTGTCTTAGTTTCTTAATCTGGTGTTGCATCAACTGGCAGCCACATTATCTTTTAACTTTGTTCTCGTACGCTGTTCATTGTTGTCTGATTGACTCCTTAACAATTGAACTCCTCGTGTTGTATATACCTTATCATTTCTTTCCTTTAGTTAGGTTTAACTTGCGCTCTTCAAGGGTGTTTTTCTGCCTCTGCTTCTTTTCCGTTTTTAAGAGGGAAAGGTGCGTAGGGATGGTTATGTTGGTTACTTCTGTGTCTTGAGTTTATAAGCTCTTGAGTTTATAAGCTTAGTCCAATCCATGTCGCTTTACCATCTTATAAAGACAATTAGTTCTTTATGGTTATGTTGGTTACTTGTGTGTCTTGAGTTTGTAAGCTTAGTCCAATCCATGTCGCTTTACCATCTTATAAAGCCAATTCGTTCTTTCTTCTTGGCTTGTTCCTTTGAATGAGAAAGAGGTCCTCGCTTGATCTTGATAAAACATATCATTATTGGAGATTGTTGACAACACCAAGCTTACTAACAAGGTAGTAATTCTCCTGACTCCAATGCGTTTATCTTGTTTTCTTATAAGTGGCAATGCTTTGTTCCTCATGTTTTCTTATCTATATGATACAGGGACCTATAATCAGCTTTTGTTGGTGGACATGTTCGTGCGGGACGCAGAAAGAGTAAGTCTTACGAGGACCAGTTTGAAGCTTATGGGTGGTGTTTTCTTGTCTAAGAAATGCAAACTGTATGTCTCTGGCTTGTACCAGTGGGGTGCTTATATGTAATGTCTGACCATATTATTGTAAAATGTCGTGTTTTGTCTAAACTGTAGTTATTGTTGGGTTCTTCAGTCATTTTATGAAGTTTATGAAAAAATCTTACTGCTGAATCATAAAATTGCGACATTACCTTAGTGTGCCAATATCCAATTTATATCAAACTCAAGCACCTGAAGGCAATCGATCTCTGAGGCATAGTTCGGGCGTTTCCAGAGAACCAAGGCGATGTATCATTTCATACCATCGCATGGCCGATGGTGAATTATTGGGCCAAGCTGGTTCTACTGGTTTATGTATCATCTAAGCCGGCCGGCCAATTTTTAATAGATAAGTTTTTATAAAATAGAATAAGAACAGATAATCTGGTCCGAATCCGAATATTATTAGAAAGTGTGAGTTGTCGAGAATGAAGTTGAAGGAGTGTGCTACAAAATAAAACTTTGATGCAAAATCAAAATAATATTTTAATGATTTAGAAAGCAGAGTGGTGTCTTGTAAGTCGGGAAAAATAAGAGCTTTTCCTGGTAAGGTGTTTCCCGAGTTCCTTTCTGATCTATACAAAATAATAGAGTGTCGTTTTAGGTCTTTTTTGGATGAATATTAACTTGGGATAGGATGAGGGGAGGATTTAGCCTCTTATCCTTCTGTTGGATAACATTAGCTTATTTAAATATTGTTTGATAAAAATAGTTATTTATTATTAATTATTTATATGTAAAATGATTTATGAACGTATGACTTAAAAAAAGATTTATAAGTGTTTATATTTTAGTATTTCTTTGAATATTCTCCTAAGAATCTAAAAAGAGTAAAAAAAAAGGTCAATATCATCATTTTCTTCAATATCTTCCATCGATCTTTAAGAATACCAAAAAACCTCTCAATATAACTTCTCAATGATGAATAAGTTCGATTAAAAATTTTTCAAAATTTTTCTTAGATTAACAAGGGCTAGCTGAAAAACTTGAGATATCACTAAAATGTTACTAAAAATAAGTTTGAGAATAAGATTGACCATATCACCTCAAGAGTTTTTCCTCAAATGTAGTACCAACGAATTTAATATGAAATTGAGTTTGTAAAAATAATATCAATTTAATTTCGAATTTAAGGAAGTATCAATTTTTTGTTATTTTAATTTTAATTTTTAAAAATTGAAACTATATTTTTAATATATTAAATTAAAATAAAATTATTTTGAAAAAAGTTATTTATATTAATCTCTTAAAATTTAAACTTAGATCAAAATAATTAATTTAAATTTGGCTTATTAAATTTAGATTAAATTTAGTTGAATCAAACACAATATACAAGTGACAATAATATTATTTACTAAATATTGATATAAAAGGGACAAAAATATCGGGCAATACAAAAGTAATTAATGTAATATAATTAGAAATAACAACTTTAAAAGTATTTATTTTTTAAAATATAAAATTAAATATTTTCAAATTTTAATTTAATAACTAACTTTTTAAAATTTTTATAAATTAAGTCAAATTATATCTCTATTTCTATCTCTATATATTTGAGTAATTTGTAATAACTTTTAAATATAACAGTGTTTTAGTTCTTTAATTTCTCAGCCGCTTGAGAAAAACACTCCTCATAGTTGTGTTTTCAAAATCAGCTGATTGAGTTCAATCTGCCAATTCAATCAGCTGATTATCAAACATAATTATCAGCAGTTTAATATGATTAAATAGTTAATCAATCTGTCAAAAAATAGCTGATAAGTCATTTACCAAATAAGGCCAAAATATTTAATCATTTTTTTAGTATTTAAATTTTAAGGAGTTAGTAAACTTTAACAGGATAATAATGTTACAACAAATGCAATATATTGAAAAATAAATATGGTATGACAAAATAATTTTGATCTTTTTATACATACGAGGGAAAAGATCTTAACCTAAAAACATTTTGACCAATGATAAGCATGTCTTCAATGTAAAGTAATAAAATAATAAAATTGTCATTATAAAATTTCTATACAAAAACATAATGGTTAAATGAAGTCTCCTTGAAGCCTTGCTTTCTCAAAGCAGAATCAAAATTCTTGTACACTACCTTGATGCTTGTTTCAAATCATATATATTCTTCCTCAATTTAAAAAATAAGTTTCTTGTCCTTTGACTCCAAACCTTCTAGTTTCTCCATATAATTTTTCACATTCAAATCATCAACGGAGAAGAGTAGTCTTTACATTTATATGCTCAACGTCTACGTTAAGACATGTTACTAAACTCAACATAAACCAGACGGATAATATCTTCACAACTAGAGAAAATATTTCATTAAAATCAACCCCTATATTCTAACTAAAACCCTTGATAATTAATCTAACTTCATATCATGGCAAGTGTCATCATCATGCTTCTTTTTAAAAATTCAACAGTTCGTTAAAGCTCTTCAGTCCTTAGGTAGCTTAACCAAATCAATAACTTGATTATCATACAAGGAGTTCATTTCATTCTTCATAGCTTTAAACCATTTCTCCTCTGCTTATTACTCATGGCTTCCTTAAAGTTTTTATGTTCTCCCCCATATTGACTAGTACATACTCATAAGTAGGGTAATGTGACTAGGATTTTTCTATCTAATAAATCTCATAAAAGAAGTCTCTGAAGCATCTTTAATTGTATGCATTTATTATTTGCTGACCAATCACAATATCATGTACTAGAACATTCAAAGTACCTACACCTTAGAAAGAAGGATGATTAAGTTAATCTATACTAATCATTCTACACTTGGTGACCATTTTCATTGTTATCTTATATCTCAACATCTTGAAGACTATCTTCAACTGCATTTGGTGCATTAATTAAATATACTAGCTTAACGTCAACCAGACTCTCATTGTTTTGAGGACCATTCATCCTAACCTTCTCAATATACTTAACAGTATAGTCCTTAATTTAACAAGTTTCTTCGATCCTATAATTGGTAATCAAACTCATCTTGAGTATAACTAATAAAGATACAATATTTGATCTTAATCTCAAATTTCAACCTATCATTTCTAAGAATATGCACCAATGCTTTGCATCTAAAGACTTTTAAGTGATTATAAAAAATATTCTTATCAATCAAACTCCACGAAGGACATCACTGTCCAAATTAACAATAGGAGATAAATTGATAACTTGATTAATAATGCAAAGTGCTTATGCCTAAAAGAAATTTGACAATTTTGCTTTTGCAAATAAACATCTAACTTTATCCACTAAAGTTCTATTCATCTCTCTACAACCCTATTGATCATTCTTCACTTGGTTACCATTTTCATTGTTATCTTGGATCTCAATATCTTGAAGACTATCTTCAACTACATTTGGTGCATTAATTAAAGAAACTAGCTCATTGTCAGCCGGACTCCTATTGTTTTGAGAACCATTCATCCTAGCCTTCGCAATATACTTAATAGTTCAGTAATCAAACTCATCTTGAGCATAACTAATAAAAATACACTGTTTGATTTTAATATCCAAATTTAACTTATAATCTTTAAAAACATGCACCAATGCTTTACACCAAAAAACTCTCAAGTGATTATAAAAAATTCTTATCAAAACAAACTTGGAGATCATTAACTAAAGCAATAGTAGGAGATAAATTGATAACTATGCAAAATGCTTATGCGTAAAAAGAATTTGACAATTTTGCTTATGCAAATAATTAAGCATCTAACTCCATCCTCTAAAGTTCTATTCATCTTTCTACCAAACCATTCAACTAGGGAGTCCAGAGAAGAGTCTATTGATGTCTAATGTCTTGCTTTTTTTTTAATAGTTATCAAAGGTTCATATATTCACTATTATTGCCACCATGAATGCACTTCAATTTCTTACATGTTTGTGTTTTGAACTAAATCTTGAGATTCTTTAAATTTCTTAAGAACTTGATCTTTTGTCTTTAAATAATAAACTCAGAGTTTCTTATAATCATCATCAATTAAAATAACAAAATATAGTGCACCACCTATGATCTTATCTTAAAAAGACCACAAAGATCAAAGTTTATAAGCTTTAACAAATATGAGTTTCTAAAAGGATGACTTTGAAAAGGAACTCTTCTATATTTTTTAGCCAAATAATGAACACATTCATCCATCTTGGCCTCCTTATTCTTAAAAGATAAAAATTTTGACTAAACAATCAATCCCCTTTACACTCTTATGACTCAGTCTTTTATGTCATAATTATTATGAAGTATCACTCTCCATTATAGTCACCAAGCTATAAAAAATAGAACCTTGTATCATACATAAGTTAGACGATGTGTTACCTCAAGCTCAAGCTATAAACTAATAAACCTTTAGTAAGTTTCTATTATCTATCACTATAGATATTGCAATATCCATCATCAACAAGCTTTTCCTAAGGAGAAAAAATTAAAGCATATATCATGTGCATGCTTGAGAACTAACTTTGAACCATTATTGGTCTTTAAAAAAATGTTTTAATTTTAATTACCCTAATCGTGTTATCATTTCCATCTTTAATAGTCTAAAATGTTTTGAATTATAAAAAGTGAGAACTCCTTTCTGAACATAACTTGATAGGAAATATCAATATCTACAACCGAGCTAGTCTCATATCATACTAAATTGATGATATTTTTATCATAAGCAATAATAAGATCATCATCAATAATAACACTGCCAATAACATTATTCTTATTATCACTGTCCTTTTTTCCTATCTCATCTCTTTTTTTAGTTTGAAAAGTACTTCTTGATATGTCTTGCTTTACTATAGTGGTCATAAATAAAGTTCTTGTACTTGGAATTTGACTTGCGTATACTTTTTTCTCTACCCTTCTAACCTTTGGATTAACTACTCTCTCATCTTCGTTAACCAAAAAATGTAAATGTAAGGAGGATGAAGATAAGCTCTAAGATCTTGCCCTCACTTCTTCATTAAAGATACTATTTTTAATATATTCGATAGTCATCATACTATTAGGAGTAGGATTCGTCAAAGAAATGCGAAAAGTTTCTTAAGAATTTGATAAAGTATTAAGCAACTATAGTCCCTAAATTTGGTCATCAAACGTTACACCCGTTTTAGACATTTGTTAAAAAATATCCTAAAAATTATTTAAATGATCAAAAATAGGATTGCATTTCTTGTATCTTAAATTTGTCAATCGCTTAAATAAGAATAACTTGTTATTGCTAGTCTGCAAAGCATAAAAGTATATCATTCTTATCCTACAAAGTTAAAGTATATGTCTTATTAACAAAGTGATCAAAAATAGTCTTCTACATATTGCCTAATATAGCTATAAACTTATGAATGTTCAAATTCCTAATCCCCATCTTACATGGATTGGAACTTCTAAGTAGCAAACACGAGCAAATGCATCTTTTTCATAAATAAAAGATCTCATTTGCCTTTCCAATTTTGTTTTCTCTCTTTTTTGTGGACACTCACATCGCATCTTACTCACCACTAATCAAATATTAGACATTAAAAGAGTAAGTCAAAATAATGATAATATAGTCCTAAAAATGGACTAATTTCAATAAATTTTACACAAAACAGGTCTAACCTAATACTTTCCAATGTTGACTACTAATAGTTTAATATTTTTACTAACAATCTAATGTCTTTATCAGAAACTATAGTTTGATCTGGACTTTTTCATGTTCGGACTGGAAAAACGGGCACGAATAGTGTTATTGGATTATAATGAAGACCAAAATGAATAGTTCGATGTCGAAATGTCTAAGTTTCAATATTAATAATTAAATTCTCCACTCCTTACGCTTAATGAGAGAAAAAAAAAAAAGAACTCATTGGATGTTCTCCAGTTTCAGATATTATTGATTTCTGTTTTTTTGGGGTGTTGGAAAAGAAAGCTGAAGAGTTAATTAATGCTGCAGGTAAGAAACTTGGTTTTTGGTAAAAAATACCATTAACTTACAGAAAATATATAGTGTGAATCTCTATGTCACGTCCAAGTTCTCAACAACTACTAATTATTGTATAGGATGAGAAAGAGACCTGAGTTTTGGATCTACTTGCTTGAAAAAGTCAAGAGTTAGATTAAACTAATGTTTTTGTTGCGTTTAATCAGCCCAAATATCGGAGAAGGTTGGTTACGAGCAGAAGACATAAGAAACATACAGCCTCAGAATCTTCATACTGCTGAAATTATTGCTCACTGACTTCAATTATTTCAATGATCACTACTTTGTGCTAATCATAGCAATAATATAAACCTGAGGAAGGTTTCAATCATACATCATCATCAGCCTGTGAAAACCCATAACCCAGAAGCAATCACATTAAACAAAGATTCTAACTTCGAGCAGATAATCCTCTCTTATCTTTGTTTTCAGGTGAGAGGGCCGAAAGAGAAGTGGGAAGTGAAGTAAGAGAGTGGAAAAACACTCCATGATCAAGAAATTGGTTTCTTGATACGTTTTGACAGTGAGAACTCTGAAGGATAACGGAAGCTTCAGACCAAAACTTTATTCGTCAAGATTATCAATTCTCTATTCCATCTAATAACATTTCCTGGTAACGACATTCGTCGCTGCAGAAAGCTTTTTCACCCCTGCTTTTATGAGCAAAACGAAAACGTCATTATAGGCCAAATTAAGCTGAAACAAAAGTGTCAAAAGGAGTTACGAGAACTTGCAGATCAAAATGAGGAAAGTTGTGCTATTTTTACCTGTAGATGTAGATGTCATTTTTCTGCTCCAAATGCTTCTTGCATGTGTGGCAGAAGCTAAGGAAATTGAGTTGTGCTGAATTGGTATAATAGTTTTCGACAATGCAGTTGTCAAATATGTGGGTAGTCTTTGGATTAGGACCATGAGTTATCACACATGTATAATCCTCGGACAGCTCCATCTCGCTTATGGATAGACATCCTGTGAACACACGAGGAGGATCATTTGCTTGAATGGAGAGCCCAGATAACACTTGTGTGTTCCTTGTCTTGATTCCAAAATCTCCTGGTGATGTTGGTGATCCAACTGGAGACGATATGTTAGGCAATGGAGGTATTTGGACCCTAAGCTTGGCACCAAACAAGATTCCTCTATTGCAAGGTTTAGAATTTGTGTTACTGTCTTGTTCAACAGCTTCATTGTCCTGTATATCGTCAATAAGGGCCACTCCAATGCCTTTTGTGTCCAGCTTGTCCCATGAATGTTTGCTTTCAGGGAAAACTCTTGGAGATTTTGCCTGATTTGATTCACTTTTGAAAGGAGAGAGGGGTTTTGTAGTGTCGAGAATTGAGGTTGGACTCATCACAGGTTCAGTTTCAGGGACACCCTTAAAGGTAAAAGCTTTGAACCTTGGTGAACCGAAGAAAGATGTTACTGGCCTTCTGCAAGATGAAGGTGAGAGAGAGCTTTGATCGGTCATTCTAGCTTGATTGCTTCTTGATCTATTCCTTAGCTTAACCACCTATTCTTATACAATTCTTAGCACTCAAATTTCACATCTGCTACTGCAAAAGGAAAACAAGTTGATGTTAAGGCCAATAAACCCAACAGCAGAGACGTGAAAGGAAAACGATCGAACAAATGACACAAAAGAGGAAAATTCTTTTACAAGCACATCCAACCTCCTAGACATTCACTAACATACTCTCTGGGAATTGTAGAAGGCCTCTTAAATTTCTGTAGCTTCCATGAATGGACACTCAAAGCCTTGAAAAACTGTGATTTCTCCTTTACGTATTGCCTTCGGTCTAACTTCTTTCTATTATCCTGCAACGAGAGCAAAATTCAACTTCCTTCATAATGATAACACGGCATGCAAGCCACATGATTGACAACAGATATGAATAGCAGCTAACCCTGCCATTTACAGCAAAAGAACTGTGGCTATATTCACACAGTACACTGGTGTTCCAATGAAAAATGGCCAAACTTGACTCTGAAGTGAAAGAGAGATTAGCAACTGCCCTCTCTCTCTCCCGGAGCTTTTACTTTCTGTTGCTGGTTTCCATTCTTGCCCATCAGTTTCACTCCGCTGCTTTCTCTTTATTCACTTCCAAATCTGCAAAAGCCCCCCAAGTTTGAAACTTTTGCAGAGAGAAAGAGATGGTGAGAGAGATAGAGACGAAAAGCTAACAACTTCACAGACAAGAGTGGTGTTGGGTGTGCTCTGTGAAAGAGAGAGACTGAAAAGTTGTGTGCATGAGAATCAATCAAAAGTTTTCACCTCTCAATGCGATTCCGAGTACTAAGTTTTGTTTTATAACCTCTCTCTCTCGCCTCAATTTTCACCTACATTTTGCTGTTTTCTTCTCATTGTTCAAGGGTAGACTGAGATTAAATAAAGTTACCAACATAACCATCTTTCTGTTACATAAAGCGTTACCTAAACCTATTGTCGTCCTCTTCTGTTGAGTTTCTTTCTTGACCATGGTTTATGGCATTTGTGCTGACTTTCTATTGTCCACTCAACACTGCACGGCTTTGAATGCTGAAATAAACGCACGCTTGAGGGGGATACTGATGATGTCAGTCTTAACTCCTCTCTTATATTATTTTTTTCTCTGTTCCCCCACAGGACCGTCTCTGCTTCTTTGCTCGTACAGTTTTAACTTCTTACCTAATTTGGGTAATGCTTCAGCATATGCATTGTACTTTCTTGGCTTCCCCACTCTTGTCCACCTCATCTTTTACCTTCTATGGCTCCATTTTAGAGTCATTTCATTTTTCTTAATGATGATCCCAAAAGAAACAGAGGGTTATCATGAGTCACGACTAAAACAGAATGCACAAACTCTCACAAAATTCGTGATAGGCACTCGTTAACTTTCTGGTATTTATAACATTAAAAAAAAAGAATTATTAGCACCTACGTATTGGGCATCGGTGACAACTGTATTCACTAGTCTGTATCAATTTTGTTCTACGTGATCTTATTTATATAAATATGTTAGACCTAAAAAAAATGTATAAATGAGATTGTGTACAATAAAATTGTTACACGCTAATGGATATAGATGATTTGATCGAGAATTGAGATAGCAGAAGAATTATAAATGATACATATCTAACAATTAGTTTGCTGCTTAAAAATGAATTTTATAAATACAATGCATTTACTTTAAAAGAAAACTTACAACATTTATAATGCATGCCCTAGTTTCAGTCAATTACGTTAAATAGCCTATTAAGTAATTTTGTGAATATTACTTAATATTGAATATTTTTTGAGTAATTTTTTAAAATTACAAAATAGTCTATAAATCTTATAACATTACAGAACAATTTGTCAATATATTGTGCTAGATAATTTTTAGTTTTACTTTAAAATTGTTTCAAAAATTATATAAATATGATATACTAACTATCTATTTATTTATATTAATATTACTTTTAACATATTTCTTCAATACCATAATTATATAAGAAAAAGATCGATTTATTCTCATACAGATATAAAACTAAGAATAATACAAAGTATTTAAAATGTTACAACTTACATCATATACTAAAGAATAATTATATCAAAACATTATATACTAGGAATAAACTAAGTCTGCAAGCATTCAAAAAAAGTTCTTGTCAAGGAACACAATAAAGTAGAAGTTAAATATAAACTAAAAAACAGTTACGATTAAAAAGTTTTATATTTGTACTGTATATATACAATCTAACGTATACATTAACTACAAGTGAAATTAAAAGATGAGAGAAAAAAATAAAAACTTGAAATTTTATTTAATGACACATCCACTCAAATCGACTTCAATTTTTATTTAGTATAAAATTCTCATCGTTAAAAGGAATCTCATCATCACTATCATCTAAACATATTAAACCAAATGACATGTTAACACTTTCATATCCAAGATTATTTTCCAAGTCACTCTCATTTATGAAACTTGGTTCCTTAAAAACTCAATCCACTAAAAAATCGATAGTCAATACAAATTGGATCTATATATAAAACTACTTATTTTATTAAAATTCCTTGCAAGCAAATAAAATAAAATAATTAAAATTACAAAAAATTATATTCAACTTAATAATGATAATAACATATCTTTCTTGAAGCTTTAAGTTGTATCGAATAAAGATCAAATTATTTAATCTTTTATGCTATAATCTATTCTCTTCTTTAGAATAGAAGAATCCAAATGTGTTCTACTTATTTTCATACTTAGTACACTAAGACATTTACTTGGAATTTGAATTATAAACTTTTAAAATTCTAGATTACCTCTTCTAAATTGGTCCTATCAAGAATCTGTAAGACAACAAAAGTAATCCTGCAAAGAAAATAAAATAATGATTAATTTTAAACAAGTTAAACAAGGAAGAAATATATACTTAGATTAAGTTTGTCTCTTTGACGAATTGCAATGACTATCTTAAAATCACCACATTCATCCCTGTATGGCTCTAATTTTAAGCTAAGAAGATATTACATCACCTCATTTGAAATAATTATTGTAATAATTAATAACATTTTTTTATTAACTTCAACTTTTTTTGTAAAACTTAGTTTGAATAGACACTAAGATTTAGAAATGCCCCAGTAGCAAATAATGAAAAGTAAAGTTGTCTTTCTCACCTTTTATTGATGACTACAAGATAAGGTATATACAAGAAAGACCTATTTTTCATATTGGCCTTGATTGCTTCCTTTATCCTCTTTATGAAATCATATAAGTATTTTATTGTTACTTTCTCATCACTATCAACTAGATAAATTGATCTCACTAAAGACTCATAAAATTGAATAAATTGATATTAAGACCAAAATTTATAATTTTAAGTATAATTCTTAAAACCTCTATTTTCAGCATTAAACCTGGTACATTAATATTCCTTAATAACTTATCTTACTTTATGCTAGTTTACATATTCTTCTTGATTAAGTTTGGTTTTATAAACCTACTAAACTTATTGCCTTTTTTTGTTCAAGTCTCTTTAGTAGCTCCCAAGTTTGGTTTTTATAATAATCATGAGCTTCTCTTTTTATTGTAAATCATCTATTTCTAATCTACTATAGCCCTTTCATACATTATAAGCTCTATTATAAAAACATTGCATCTTTGATAAATATCAAGAGTGGTTTTGTTCTCGTGACAATTTTTTCATTGATATTTTCATTATCTTCCTAAAATTTAAGATTCTTGTCATCCTTTTAGCTTTAGTTTTATAGCTCAAAGAATAATTGAACATCCCTAATGGTAATTAATTTATTGCTTTTTGGAAGATTTATCGCTTTTTGGAAGATTTATCTTGTAGGCTTTTAAAATTGAGTTGTAAACTTACAAAGATCCTGGGTTCCACCTCTTATCCAATTTGTCTCTTTTTGATTGGAGGAATGTGAGAGAAACAAAGGTAGCCGAATGTTTCTAAATTCATTACCCTAGTTTTATAGTCGTAATATGCTTCAAATGGAGTTATTTTCTATAAGTTTTTATTGTAAATCTAACAACAACAACAACAATAAACCAATAAAAGTCCCGGTGATATGTAAGATTTGTGGAGGTCTAGCAATATGCAATTTTATCCTTAACTGGTAGATAGGTATTTTATTGGCAATCTATTAAGCAAAAAACTGCTATATTTATAGCCTCAATCTACATTTTTTGGCAACTCTTTGTCATGTAACAAACATCTTGTCACCCCCATAAATATTATATTTTTCTCTCCATAATTCCATTTTGCCAGGGAGAATAAGGAGTTATCAACTACCGTTTTATTCTACCATTTTGACACAATTTACTGAATTTTTAGGTGCATTCAGTTCCATTGTCAGACTTAGTTGCCTAAATTTTACATCCACTTTGATCTTCTACCAAATCCTTAAACTTTCAAAAGATTTCGACCCCATATTTGAATTTCGTGAAGTAAAATGCAACATATTCTTGTTTGATTATTAATGAAAGCATTTTAAAACTTACTGTAATTTAACAATTTTGTTCTTTTAGACCCCTTCCCGTATTTGTATAAACTGTGTAATTTTTATGTAGCTATTTAGGTCTTGTTTCATGAAAAAGATAACTTAGTTTGCTTCCCATATTTTTTATTTTTTATTTTTTTAGTTTGCTTCCCATATTAATAGGCAATATATGTTAGAATCTCCTCTGCCAATTAAAACATCCTTCCATCCAATTATTTTTTTTATTAAACACAAGGAGTCTTTAATTGTAATGTTTCCTTTTCCTTTTGGTGCAATTTATAAGTCATTCATAATTTTGACTTTAGTAATGAAGGTTCTATCAAGCTCCCTAAATAGTTCACGGTGATGAGCCATGTGAAGTGTATATCTATTGTCTAGTAGCTAACTTTACGTAGAGTTGCTACTGTTAAAACATGTTGTCATAACAACTCCTTATGTTATTGATTATCAATAGTTTTAGCTTCTCTTTATTGATATTGATTCTTATAAAATTCTCTCACTATTCCCTAATTGTTTGTATTTATCACATTATGCATCCATAAACATCTTTTTTTATGGATGATTAGTCTGTTTATAATGAGGATATGATGGATAGGTTTGAGCAATGTTGTTATTATTATTGCTCAAGTTTGTTTTAAGATACTTGTTATTGTTTCTTTTTTCCTTTTTTCATTTGCATTGATATTTAGTGATTTGACTTGAAAAGTACCCTCTATAAATCCTTTTTCTCTCATAAGCCTTCTTTGTTCTTATATTTATGGTGCATTTAAAATTTATATCAAGATAATACTTGATGTGTCTTTAGCATTATAAAGCAATCAAATTGTAACCTCAAACTTTTCAAAAATTGCAACTAAAATTTTTTGAATTAATCTTAAAATAGAAATTTTAACACCAAGAACTCTCACCTTTTAACTATAATGAGAAGTGTATCAAATTAATGCTTGATAGTTTATGACTCCTTCATCCTCTATATTTCAAATTCCAATATCAACTTCAAAACTTGCATGCCTTTTAATTTTTTTAATCTCTTTTATGCTTATTCTTTAATAAGTTCCATATTTTATTTATAGTCTCCATTGTTATGATTCTGGTGAAGATGGAAGATAAGACAACGGTAAAAAAGTTAGCTAGCTGTAGCTTTATATTTTCATTATCTTATCTCTTTGTGATTTTTGACCATGTTATTGTCAAATTGTTTGGAAAGGATGAAAATACATATTTATTTTCAACAATCTCTTGGAAATTATTTTCATCAAAATAGAGCTTCAATTTAACAATATGAAATATCCAAATTCAATACGAATTATTTATAAGCTTTTGTATTTTACGTAAACTAAGGGTAAATATTTAGGGCAAATATTTAAACTCTAACAATCTCATAAATCTCTTAAGATGATGATCTGTAGTTATATGATACTCTTTACATAAATATAAAATACAAAAATAAAAAAAAGGTTGTTTAATTTTCTCCAAAAGATCTATTTTATTCAATTAAACGTTTATATTTTATACAAAAAAATATAAACTAAAATAAGTGTTAAATACATATTATTATGATATAAGAACCAAACAAATTAAAAAATATTTACATTTCAAACTCTTAAAGACTAATTCTTCTAAGTAACTTATTTGTAATTCCTGATATATTGTATTCAATATATTTATATTAAATCAGTAACTCAAAATTAAGCAATGAAAGCAACTTAAATAATTGTTGAGAAACTCACTTTTAAGTACTTGGAAATGTTTGAGAAATCCTTTTAAAGATTATAAATAAAACTGCCTGTTGGCTTATATCCCATGTTGGTAAAAAGAGAATATAGTAGCCTCCATTAAGGCTATATAAGGAGGCAAATGCTTAAGGTTTTAAATATCCCAAAATCTCTTTCCTATAACCTGTGTATTAATTGTTGGTGTGGATTACGAGATCTTCCTCTTGTAATCTTTGTTTTCTATAGTAAAAAGTTTTCTATTTTTGCCCGTAGTTTTTCCACATATTCGTTAAAGTTTTTCACGTTAAATCTTGTGTGTCTCCTTTTTTATCTCAATTTCTTTTATTGATGTGTTTGCTCTATCTGGGTGGAGTCCATCTCCTATTAGTGGTATTAGAGCCCAAAGGTTGCTCAAGTATGTTCTGTGGTTGCAGCATAGTCTGATCTTCCATATCAGAAAATGATTTTTTTCTTTGATGTTCTTGCGGGTTAAGAGTGGTTCTATTATCGGGTTCTTATTGCCATTTTTGAGCAATTTTTTGTTGGTATTTGAGGTAATTGAGTGCATGTCTAGGAAAAGCTCCGTTTAAGGAGACTAGGTTTTAAGTGAAACCATTTGTGACCCCTCTAACCTTTCCTGGAAACACTACAAGAAAATTCAGAATTTGCGTCGGAATAATACCGACGGAATAAATTCCGTCGCCCCTTACCGACGGAAATGAATAAATCCGTCGCTGAAAACAAACATT
>JANZXR010000009.1:19611031-19621175 GCA_027575705.1 Erythroxylum echinodendron
AAGCTAAAGAATTCAAAGATTTGCTGGGATGCCAGGCTTTCGATATGTGAGAGGTTGTTGTCCTTTTTTCTTCTTCAAAGCTCCTATTTATAGCCAAACATGTCGAGTGTCCTACTACAATTCAACTTGTAATCTTGATAAAATTTTATCTTTCTAGATAAAGATAAAGATTTTGATAAAACTTTATCTTATCCAATAGAGATAAGATACCAGATAGAGATAAGATTTAAATAAAACTTTATCCTTATCTCCTCATTATCTTGGACTTCAAGACTCCCACTCTAACTCCAATTCTATTACTTTCCTCTTAGCTGGAGACTGGAATCTGATAGGCCAAGGTCAATGGATTTCTTTTGGACTTTAAACCATGGGATTTCTTTTGAGCTTCAAATTTTCGGTCAAAAATAGTAAAAATAGGCCGAACCAATTTTTCGGTGTAAACACCTTCTCATTCTAAATTCCATTCTCTCAGCTGAATATTGGCTCTTACTGGCAAGTTGTACATTGCGATTTTTACGCCGTAGAAACCTGGAAACTTGTCCAACAGTTTCTCTGCAATGAAACTAACCCCATTTTTTTTTATTTACAATTTCAGATCATTTGTTCCGTTACTCTATACCTATTCTATTCTGTAAGCATCCACCCATCCAATAACGAGAGTATGCAATGCATTCTCAATCTTCACATGGTCGAAGAACTCATCTATCAAACATGGTTAACACCCTAGATGTAAATGGTGATCAAGCAGGGAAACGTAATTCTATAGTTTAAGTTTTAATTCCTCACACATGCCCATGTCAGAACGTTTGAACTTAAAGAGGATGAGAGGGTGTTTGATAGAACAAAAAAGCTTATAGTTGCAGACCGCCTGATGCAGAGAGGGCGAAAGAAGATTTCCAAGCTGATATTCTCTTAGGTTCAAATATTTAGTAAAGGATGCTTTCCCATGTTCGAGAAAAAACAGGAAAGGAGTAGTAGTTAAGCATTTCATGCTAATAAAATTTCCATTTGCCAGGTCGCTGTTTAACTGATTGGAGAAGACCACGATCATTGCCCTTTAACTGCAAGAGTTCCCATCAGAAACTCCTGGAAATGACAAAGAGAATACATGGGCAAGTACCAAACGCCGAACAAAAAAACAAGGCAGGCCGGAAAAGAACGTTCAAATTCATGGTCTCCAGTAGAAGGTGATCAACGCTTTAAAAAAGAGCATGATTTTCACAACAAAGTCACGACAGATACATGACCCTAAATCCTCAGTTGTGTACATCCGAGAATTGTTCCTCGGCAACGTGTCATTGGAGCTGCCTGGCGCCATGTTGGTCTCTCGCCAGACAATGTCAAGATATCAACGTCAGACATTGGCTTAATATCCCAATTCCATCTGTCAGGACCAATTACTCCTCCAATCACATATATCTCATCTCCCAGTGCAGTCATTGCAAACCCAATCCTTCTACGGAATTCAGATGCTGAGCCTACCACTTTTCTTGCTTTCCCTTCTTGCTTGACAATTAGTCCGTGGCTCATTACATAGATGGCACCCTGAACAACGGCCATTGGACCTTGGAGACAACCATGATCCTCAACCGTCCACCCAGATCCTGCGCTATCCAAAACTAGCACCGTTGACAAACCCTTATGTAAGACATGCACCTTCCCGTCAATAACTACTCCAGAACATGCTGAATTGTGGGTGCGATGCAGGTCAGGCATTGGAATCCATACATCCTTCTCTGGATCATACATTTCTACCTGCGAAATTGATTTTCGGCAACTTGTGAAACCACCGGCAACAAGAATCTTTCCATTCAAGACACAACATGCAAACATTGCCCGCGGTACAAGCATGGATGCACATTGGGTCCATTGTCGCATTACAGGGTCATATGACCAGACTTCATTGGTAGCAAAGCTCCCATCATGGTCACCAGTTAACGGATCAACGGCATCACTACCACCACCAAGTACAAAGAGCTTCCCAGAAGTGGAGACGGCGCCAAAATGGGCAAGGTGTCTAATTTTTGATGGGAGAACAGGGAGAGTGATCCAATGATCTCGAAGCGGGTCATAAAGCTGCCATAAATTCTCAGGATCAAAAGCACATACACATAGTAGATCCTCTGCTGAACCAAGCTCTTGTCTGGCCTTAAACAGTTCAGGGCTATGAATGACAGCTCGCCATGCTCGAGACACAAGCTCTAACTTGGGATGAAGATAAAAAGGGACCCATGCAATACACCTGATGGCAACTGCGTCTGGAAGACCTTCAATTAGTTCAGACATGCTATTCAATTGTTCATCTATCTTAAAAGGATATACAAACAGAGTTGTTATGCCCGCAACGGCGATGGCAAACGCTACCTGATAGAGCCAAAAGCATACAAATGAAGATCAATTCAGAGATCAGAAAGAGACAATTATCTTCATTCTTTATATTGCTTTCAGAGTAGTAGTTCAGGTGCTTTAGTGTGAGAAATATATGTGCTGCTTTACCCTTATTCACACTGCCTTGAAGGAAAGAACAAGAAATAAATATTTTGCATTTTCCATCATATTCAAAACTTTCAGCTATAAAATCATAATCAGAAAAGAAAGAGACAAGTCATACAGGAACAGGATTGGGCAACAGAAATCAGATAATAAAGTCAAAAGTGATTTCTAATCAGTGCTTCATTTCTACATCCTCATATTTGAAAGTAGACAAGTACAGCTTTCAAGTTCAAAAAGATGACTAAGCTTATAATTCCATAATTTGAAGTTTCTATCAGTTTACAAATGAGCCGATAATCATCTGGCTTCATGATTTAGTATTCAACTGTTAGTAGATAAAGGATACTTTCATTATTTGATGAATTTGAAACTACTGGGACAAAATTCAACATAGCAGAGCAATTTACATTTGGCCACTAAATTTTTGATTTATAATAATTGGTCGACACATTCTAAATCATAAACCACCCCATAGATCAATCGCTAATGGGGTATGAATGAGACAAGAAAACCTAACAAATAACTGGGAAGTGGTAAGCAGAATATGAAATATAACACATAAGTTGCTAATTTAAATGCAAGTATATTATACCAACTTTTCATATTAATGTTTTCCTTGTTCTAAGCCAAGACTGACAATGGAATTGGCATTCTTTCTTCTCTAAGTGAAATTTAACATGATAATTTAGTTGTCAATGGCAGTAGGCATCTCCTAAGCCTATACGCAATTGAATAAGGTAGATCAACACCATTAATGGAAAGGAAAAACATATGAGCTTGACATGCTTTTGAACATCTAATAAAGTAAAACTTCTTACATTATGACATCATTCTCAAAAGAGTAAAAATTCTACATAAACAATTACGATAGAACTATATTCATATGAATGAGGAAAAAGCACTTCTTTACATTTTTGCATCTATACCAAGATATGCACAATCTTTTTACAATCTAATAACCAAATGATACAATTCTGAACTAAAGGATCACAAATCCAACAAATACAAGAAAAAAAGCAACTTTAATAATATTTTATCTCTTAGGAATTTAGCTTTAAGCCTTTTTCCTACGTAGCTTGATTTTTTAATAATAATAATAATTTGTTTCATATGGATCATTTAAAAACAGTTTCTCTACTAGTTATGAGTAAGGCTGCATACTATTGGACCTTCCTAGACCCTGCGTGTCAGCGGAATTTCTATTGGGTTGTTGTTGTACATAAGAAGCTTTGATCCTCAAATAGGAAGACTGAACCAAATTAGATATCATAATATCTAACCCAAAAATTAAGGGCGCTATCGAATTAGAAAGGCACAATAAAACATTTCAGTCACTCCAATCCTTTAAGCAAACACAAGCATGCAAAACAGATGAGGTAAGTGCAAACCATATACGTCAAAACCTCTCGATCATAGGCATTCAAAATTTTCAGGAAAAGTCACTCATAATACTCACTGATGCTCCACCGTTATAACATAAAGCCTGTAAAACTTAACTTTAGCTTGAGAAACAATGAAAGTTTTCCAATGACACTTAAACCAGGCTATAAGGCATAAGAAGAATATACAACAAATGGAACTCAGAAGGAAATGAAAGATTTTGAAGAAAAATGAAAAAGAGAAGAAAATGAATCACACGATAAAAAGAAAGGCAAAAGCAAAATAAGCATAATGACCCTAGCGGCTAAGGACAAAGAAATACAATTTTCTAGGCCTAGAAATGACGCTGGTTCTGCCATTTCATCAGTAAGTAATAAACTACCAAAGCATTAAAAGTTCCAATTCAATTTCCCCAATACATCATGCTAAGATGATTAGTTTCCAACAAAGAGACGCAAAATAAAAATACTTAGCTAACTATATATAGACTTTTAGCTAACTATATATAGACTTTTTAGACATACTAGCTACACTTTGTAAAGTTAAAAAGTCCAAAAACAAAACCTACATAAATCCTAGCATAAAACAGGTTAGAGTCCAGCAAACCCCAAGATTAGATGCATCATCGCCCCACCCAATTCTGACATATAAAGTTGAATGATCAAAAAGATTCTACATATAATTTAGCACATAATAAAACAGAATTGAAGAATTCGACCGCACAATTATAGTCATTTCTCACCTGCAAATTCAGTCCTAAGCCTAGGAGATAAATCATGTCTCCAAACTTGAAACACAAACGCATAAATTTCACTGCAGAGAACCAGAATGAATTTCCTAAAAAATTTATCACAAAACGGTTTCTAGAAAACCCACAGGTGTTCCACCCACAAAAAGCTTATGGACAAATTAAATCCTACCATTTCATTATAATACAGTCAATCAATCAAACGTGAAATCGCCTATACACATTACCAAATTCACAGAAGCTTTATATTGAATCCATGCGACCAGAAAAAAAAAAGCAGTAAAGCAATCAAAAGACGAATGGCTTCAAAACCAGAAAAGCCCAAAATCCAACCCCAGAAGCAAACACTGTAACACACACAAACAAGAGAACTGCCCACTTCGAATTAACCGAAAGAAACCTTGGGCTTTCAAGAATTTCCTCAATAAAATGACCAATACAAGATAGACCATCATATGAGAAGCAAAAGAAATGCAATTTCCCAAACTTAAAGCTTGAAGCCTTCACCTGACACCCAACAACTGTCTTGGTTCAGATTTCCACACGGGGAGGGAGAGAGACAGAGTAGCGTAGGATTGGCCGAGAGATAGAAAGAGATTCACAGGTAAAGAAAACGCTCAAAGTTGCAAAAACAATGTTGATGCGTTCTTTGTGTGTGCGCTTTGATGACATTCATTCGAGCGTTTTAACCGAAGAATAAAAAGAAAGTGTTGTGGTTAATGTGAAAAGAGCGTACCTTCCCTCGGCCTTGAATAGGGTATATAGACTATAAAGGATACGGATATTCCTAATTCTTTTACATTGCTTAAGTTTAAGTAACGCCCAATCTATTCCTCTCTCCAGACTTGGTTGACACGTTCCTGTCACGTGCTTGAATCGTGGCAACTGGCAAGCAAGCAAGACTTTTATTCTCTGTGTGCTTTAATGAGCCTTATAAAAGCTGTCTCCATGGACTTTTACATGTGTCTTGTTTGTGAAGTTGTTTTCTATAATTTCAGGCTTGATTAGGAGAAAAATAGTTACTATTAATACCCTGCTGAAATTAACATGTTAAAATAATAACAAATATTTATGTATTTGTAATTGCTATTTTGATAACTGTTAAAATGTGAAAATAAGTGTTTGGTAAGTGCGGTTGCGATTTCTAAAAAGAGATAAACGGACTAAAATATCTATTAATTTAATAAATTATTAATTGTTGTATAAATAATTAAAAATATTATTATTCATATAAATTTAAAATTATAAATAATAAAATATTAAATTAAAATAAGAAAAAATAAATAAAATAAATTTAGTAAATAAAATATTTCATAAAAATATATTATTAGTCATATAAATTTAAAATTATAAATATTAAATATTAAATTAAAATAAGAAAAGAAAATAAAATAAATTTAGTAAATAAAATATTTCATAAAAATATATTATTTGTCATATAAATATCAAAAGGTTATTAGTTGAGGATATAATGGAAAATAAAAAATATCAGAAGGTTATTAATGAAAAATAGAATTTCTACAGCATAAATAATTTCCTACCGCAACCTTCTTTCTACTTATCAATTTCTGCGGTGGCACCGCACTTTCCTTTAACCTCCAGTTGTTTACCCACAGATCCAAACATGTGATTGTATTTAAAAACTACGGTGGATAGGTACTTATCTCTACCGCACCGCATATCCAAACGCAATATAAGTTTATTTAATCTCATTAAGTATATATACTAAGGACGAACGGGATGGATGACCACGAAATCTATCCCGTTTGTCCATTTAATCTGACGGTTGGTTCTTCACCTATTCCTATATCATGCCTATGAATTTAATCCCCTTCGTCCACTCTCAAAATGCCGAGACTCTCGAACGTTCTACCTTTATGCACTGACAAAGTCCTTTGTCTCTCCTTCGGCTTCATCTCCTTCACCACCAGCGAGAAAGAACGTGGTGGTCAAAATGTGGTGGTCAGTGATCAGTAGATAGCGTTTTCAAGGGAAAGCAAAAGCACACAACCGACAAACAATTTCAGGAGAGAAAAACTATGGTTGCTCGAAAAATGCCCGTCGGTCTCCGCAAGTGCGCTTTTGGCGTCGATTGCAACTCTGGCAATGGCTCGAAGCTTTGAAGTTTAGGCTTCAACTAAAGGTCTCATTTTCCTTTCTCTATGTGCCTTTTTTCCTTAGGCTTTGCTTTATTGACGATTTTATGGGCTTTTGTAGATTCTTTGAGAGATGATGATAAACCCGGTTTGGATGAATCTCATTTCATTGCCCATATCAAGTTGCTTTCCATCGATGACGAACGATTCATGTCGGGAGGTTTTTTTTTCGCTTAGGAATTCAGTCGAATGTTATAGGTCGTTTATTGATTTTTATAATTTCAACATTATTTTATTTTATTTTTAGTTATGTTATGTGATGTGTAGGGTTTGATGTTTGACGCTGAGGAGGAGGCGCTGATGTTGTAGGAGTTTGTTGTTCAAGCCCGAACTGTTAATGTTAACTCTTGAAGCTTTTATTATGTGCACAGAAGGGCCAACTGGGTCAAGGAGCTGCACTTCAGCGTGAGCTGTGCGGTTATTTGTAAACTTTCCACGTCAGTTGGGAAAGACAATTGATTTTCTTTTCTACTTCGTTATCGTTTATGAGTTACTTTACCTGGTAGAAATTTTCTTTTATTCCCTCCATTGCACGAATAGAAGACAGTTGCTTCTCATCTTTTTTGAACTTAAGTGTATCTAAAGAATAACATTGAGTTCTTATAGGTTTATGTGTGATTAAAGATTTACGCTTTGAAGTAGGTGATGTCGGCGAGGGAGTCAGAGTTTACTTGATGAACAATGATTTTTCTGTTTGGATAGGTATCAATTAAGCTCTCATAGATTCTATTGCTGATTTTTGTATTAAATAGTTTCTTTCTACTTTAAGTGGGTTAATCTAACATCAAAGTACCTGGTGGTTGATTGTAGCTCATTTTCTGGTTACTGTTTGATCAAATTTTCCTAGTTGTTGTTTGATCAGTTGGTATAAAATTATCAAAGCTAGAGTAGGGAAGAGCCACACTGTAGTCGTCAATAAATGAAGTTCAATCATTTGCATTAACGTAAGTATTTCTTTGTATCTCTAATAGCAAATTAGACATCTTTCTTTATTCTACCCGTGTTGTACTACACACCAACATTTGATAATTGTTTGCGATTCTCCTTCTGTAGATGGGGTTTTGGTGGTTAGGGAAGCTATGTCTTCGTTTTCTATAATTTGCTTAGATGCAAAATATTGTGAAATTTTGTCATTGCTTAGGTTTAGATTGAATTGTTGAGAGTTTAAATGTCCACGGTGCTGGAATTTAGCTGATGTCGTTGAGGATGGTATTCGGGACCAGCTGTCTGACGGCTTGGTTTGTTTCTTCTCCCAGTTGTTTCCATGCAATTTTTGTCAAGCTGGTTTGTTGTGTTGAAGTTATGTAAAATGGAGATGGGCTTATGAAGTTCAATTTGAGATAAGTTCCGTAAAAGACATGTCCTCTACAACATAGGATTGTTTGCTACAATCTTCACCAGTTTTTTTTAGCATTGTTATCGTAGATTTTGATGACAATTATTAATATGATTAGTTCTTGTTTTTAATTTTATATTCTTGCAGACATAAATAAAAAGTTATTTTCAAACATTTTCAGATGATGAACTATTGATTTAATTAAAACCCGCTGTATGCGAAAGGTAGCAAATTCTGGTGTCTTGACTTTGAACGGACAACAAAAACTATCAACCCAACATCAGTACGGATAACAAAAGATAATCTTCTAAAAAATACGTCGTTGTTTTAGCCATGCAGTGTTATAAATGAGGTCTTAATGATTTAATACCTGATATGATTAAATTACTTGACACAAATATTAAGAGTGATCGAGTCAGAAGTCAGCAAAATCTCATAGTAATTAAATTTGTTTCTTCATTTTCACTGAGAAACGTGTCCACCCAAAATCTGCACTCCCATAAAAGAGGTGTTGAGACTAAAATGTTGATACCAGTCAACTGAGAAATTACTAAATATAAATTGTAGCTGCCTACATATTGATTGAAAGGCAAAATTGATTCATGAAATGATTATTCTCTACATCCCAAAAACACGTGCCTGCACATCATATCAAGTCCGCTTCCCTCCCTCAATTCAATCATATTTTAGAAGAAAAATTCACAAAAGTGAATCTAGAGTGAAAAGTTAATCAAGCAGTCTCATCGGTGCAGTGTAATCTACTGTTAAAGTATATGCTCCGTTTATCATATTTATGTCTTCCATTTATCATGTTTTCAATGGTTTCTTGGGGATAACATATGTAAGTGAAACGTTTGAGAAAATCAAAACTATGTTTGCTTAACAGAAAACTAGTTAACCAAGACTCTTAATTAATCTCTCACTCTTATCAGTTTCAAGCTGAGTATAAATGAACTCTTTCTTTATCTAGACGATTATAGCAAACATTTCGCATTTAATGCCTCCATCGTTTCTTAAAAATGAAACGAACAATGCCTTCTTGGATGAAACGAGGAGCTATCCCTACGATAAAATTTTGGCAAGTTTCAATCATATCGCTTTGAAATTCATTTATTTGGGTGGCTTTTTCTCTGCGGCTCTAATGATGTCACTTTTCCTTGTATTTTTTTTGTTATTTCGATGAAACTTGGTTAAATTTGCATTTTTTTATGGTCTAAATTTCTAGAGAATGAGTTAAGTGAAATGGACTAAATTAAGAATTGAAGTTTTGGATTTTAAAAAATGAAAGCCCGAAAATTTCTTCTCAAGAATTATAAGATGGTACAATTTCAATTTGAAACTTCCATGAATTTACTATTCTGATGCAGGTAGATTTTGACATGATTGTCTTTGTAAAAGTTGTTCATATTTCTCTTAACTTTTCATTGATATAACGTTTGCAAATTTTGAAATTTTGGATCAAAAGTTATTGACTTTTGAAGTTCAGATGTTGGTGGACATGAAGATATTGAATTGCACCATCGTGCATATGCACAGCGGTGACTTTTGAGTCAAGTAGAAAAGCACCCTCGTGTAAAAGCACGACAGTGACTTTTGAGATGTTAGGCAAAAGTTGCACGACAGTGACTTTGGGGTATAGTGAATTTGCACAATTTGTCTAAAGAAGTCTTAAAATTAGAGAAGCTGAAGAAAATATGGTGACGTTCGTGTTAACATTAAATTATTTGACAAACCAATTAAATTTCAAATTCTAATTTTGCTTTCAGCCCTCCTTTTTAATAAAATATTGTTAATCATAAAGAATACAATTAATGAAATAATTAATCTTTAAATTTTTGTAATATTTAATTATTATCGATAACAAAAGTATAACAACGATAACATAAATAACTAAAATGTTTTAACTTTCATTAAAAAAATTAAAGTAGAAAACAAAAACTAAAAAAACATTTTATTTCTAAATTATTACTTATATTCGTCTCAAAAAATATAAATTAAATTAAATACTCAATTAATTTTGCCTTTTGAGTT
>JANZXR010000009.1:19631854-19644327 GCA_027575705.1 Erythroxylum echinodendron
TGACATATCCCGGTTTAAGTGTGAATAAATGTGTTTTTATAGAAAAGTGCTTTGTGTGATTGATAATTGGTATTGGATAGGATTATTAGGGTTTTTCCATTTTTAGAGAATTATAGGAATTTTTCGGGAATTTTTCGAAATTGTTTCCGGACCCGAAAAATTGCTAAGTGACAGATTAGGGGTCATCCGGTAGTAAAATTTACTGTCCAATGGCACTGAAAACTTAGGCATATGAAATTAAAAATTTTTGGAATTGAGCCATTGGAAATTTCATAGTATCTGTATTAGGTTTTTGTATGTACAGACTGTACATTTGATGTATAAAACTGTTGATTTTGAATAATGAAAAGAGGCAGACCTTGGTTTTAAAAATCTTATGATTTACAATTACTGCTTTAATTATTCAAATTGATATGATGCCATGTGGAGTATTGTAGAGATCGCATGTACCTCTCCTTTATCATAGGATATGTATCGGAATGACCTACGGGCGTTCCGGTGCGTACCCTACGGTAATGGGGTGTTACAACAAACATTCAAAGATATATTGAATTCAATAATAACAAAGGTTTATAAAATAGTTCCAAAATAATTCCTAATCTAGATTTGAAAATCCCAAAATATATTATACATAAAAAAATACAATTGCACATATAAGACTATGAAGAAAATAAAGGAAAAAGAATGAACAATGTTTCAATTCTTGAACTGGAATGGTTGTTATTAAATCATTGTAAGAACACTAAGGTTCAAAAATCTAGGTAAGGTTCTCAAAATCTTGAGTTCATCTTACAAAATCTTCAATCTTATAAAGTAATTAGATGGAAATAGATTTTATTTCTAGAAATTATACATCTCTTTATGAAAATAAAAATTATGAAAGAATCACCTTATTAAAAGTGAACCTTTAAATCTTGTCATACATCAAATATAGAATGTAGTCGTATAGCATTTTGTGCAACTGAATTAGACATAGAATAAATAAACTATGATAATACCATCATGTTGCAAAACTCCTAAGATAGATAAAGACGATTATATTTATTAGTAGGGATATTAACATTAACATTGACAAACTTTAACTTTTTCTTAGAGAGTAGTGCCATCTTCATTGCATGACACCATAAATGATAATTAGGATTAGTAAGAATAAAAAAATAAAACTAATGAGAAATCATATTGTCTAGAAGAACTACAATCACTCTTTATCCATAGAAAGGCAAGGGATCAGTTTTGATAGCTTTATAACCTTCTAATTAATTAATTAGACCATCCACTAACTTTGAACCAGTTTTCCATAGTTTAGGCTACTTCTCTCTTACCTACCAATAATTAAAGATAAGGACCAAAATAAGGAGAATTTAACATTATCCTTTCCAATCCACAGTTGATCAAATTTTGTTCAGTAAAAGATTGAATAATGTTAAAAGAATACAATCACTAACTCAAGTTACTATTTTATTTTTATCTATTTAACTATTATAAGATCCACCCATTAATTAAAGTTGGTAATAAATTCGACACAAATATAAAGCAATTACTAGCGTTACTAACTATACCTTTCCTCTATTGAGAATGCCTGTTACAATATTAATCAACGCTTATCTTTTACTAATAAGGTCTTAAGACTAATTTCCATTAGAATTACCAACAAAGTCTTATTGATTAAGTGAATATGGATAATCCTTATAGTTAAGCAAGCTCTTTAGTTGGGATGGATCCATGCTCATTACTTAAATGAAGAGTGTTTTTGGAATATCAAACACTACAAGAAAAATAAAACATTACCGACAGAAAATTATCGGTAGGAAATATTCTGTAGTAAATTAGCGACGAAAATTGATTTTCCATTGGTAAATTTGTAGGAAAAAATTGTTTTTTACGATTGTCAAAATATTTTTTGGTAAACGTGGAGGAAAATTATCCCCACGACTTTCCCAATAAAAAAGTAAAGTCTGTTGTAAAAGTTGGCGGCAATGGCTACTGGGAAAAATAAGCATCTTAAATACTGACAGAACCACAGTTTTGTAGGTAAAATATCAATGAAACTATAGTTCTGTTGGTCACTATCAAATTGTTCATAAATTAAAACCACATAATTTGATTTTAATTAAAACGACGTCGTTTTAATCACACTCTTAACCTCCCTAAAGCCCCCCTTTCTCCCTCCCCCGTATTATTTTCTCTCTTCTTCCCACTATCAACGCCATCGATCCCTCTTCCTCCCAAACTTCCACCATCGATTTTTGCTTCCTTTGGTCCATCATGCATCATTTTTAGTTAACAAAACTATTGGGTTTATTTTGTCTCCAAAAAATGAAGCTGTTAAATGGTTATATATATGACCATGGGTAGGTGGGTAGGTTTTGTTTTGATGTGTTAAACTAAGTTATTTATGTGTTTTTACGTTGAATTGTTAGTTTATTTGTTATTTGAACGTGTTATTATTGGTAAATAATGAAAAAAATGCAGTAGTTTTGTTACTAGTTAGAGACAATTCGGGTTGCCTATGAATTATTTGATGAAATGTATCTTAGGGATGTTGGTGAGACTTGGTTAATGCCTTGGAATCTAAAGAAAATGCCCATAGCTAGATAAGACTTGAAATGGAAAATGAACAATTATATGGAAGGTACTTTGAAACTATAACTAGTCATCATAATCAGGATTAGCAAGCCTAAAGTCATTTTAAAGGAGTTAATATAGAAAAAGGGATAGGATTTCATATAATAGAACAAAATTGGACAATTATATGGAAGGTGATATTTTTGAGACAGTTAATGAGCATTGGTATGAAAAGAAACAAAAAGTATAGTGCTTTTGTACATTTTGAATCAAATTTTACAAATTTTCCTTTTAATAGTTGATGGATTGAATTTGGTTTTTACCAATTATGTCTTAAATATGATAGAAGGATTCTTCATGACCGAAACCATAAATTCAAATGAAAATTCTATATTTATAGGTAATTAAATCAACGCTTAAGTTGAAGCCATTAGAACTTATCATTTGAATTTAGGTATTAGACATCATTTATACCTTTTTCGAACACTTTATGTTCCTAATGTTTCTCAAATTTTAATTTCTTTGTCTAAACTTGGTAAAGTTGGATATTCCTTTAAGTTTTGAAATGTATGTTGCATTTTATTTAATAATAATGATTTTATTGGTTTCATGATGGTTTATACAAATTAAAGTTTGATGATCTTTTTGTTGAGACTTTGTTGGCCTTACAATAAATGTTGGTATTAAACATAGTTTAGTATAAGAAAGTTTAGCTCATTTATGACATAAACATCTAAGTAACATATTTAAAGAAAGAATATAAAGATTGTAAAGAATGAAATCATTCTAATTTAGATTTTACTTATTTTAGTAAATATGTGCATGGTATTATGAGAAAACATATAAGACACATAATTAAGAAAACAAACACAAGAAGCACACATATTTTGATATATATGGTCCTTTTGATGTTTCATCTTTTAGTGGGAAAAAGTATTTTATCACTTTTATTGATGATTTTACATAATGGATATGTCTAATTGCTATATAAGAAATCATAATCAATAAATGCCTTAGAGGTGTTTATTAATGAGGGTTAAAATATACTTAAACCAAAAGGTGAAAGTTGTTAGGTCTTATAAAAGTGGTAAATTTTGTGGAAGGTAAAATGAAATCGGACAATGTCTTGACCTATTTGTCAAATTCTTAAAAAAGCAAAATGTATGTACTTAATACATAATGTTCATCACACTAAATTTCAACAATATTGCATAAAGGCATAAGTATACTTTAATAGAATTAGTTAAGAGCATATTGGGTTATTCTTATCTTTCCTTATCATTATAGACATATGTATTAGAAATTTCATTATGTTTATTAAGGATGATTCCTACACTATAAGAAAATTAGGAATTAGCGACATATTTTTATTAAAATTATCATAACATTAATTTTTCATATTACTCCCACTAAAAGTACACTTATTTGTATTTCAAAATAAACAATATTATTTTTTGATTTGCTTGCTTTAACATATTAAAAATATAACAAAACTATTAAAAAATGTATTATATTAAATATGAAATATTCTTTTTCGCAGGCCCTATATTGTGTTGAAAAGCATTGCTCATCCTTCTTCTTTGTAGTATGTATTTGTTCATCCATCTAAATAAGTCGTCCAACTAATGTCTACCATATGTATTGCTTTAATAATACGATTCTGATACGTTTGGGTTTTGTGTGAATGAAAAGGAGGTCTTGATTTTGTGTTATTTTTTAGAATATTCTTATAATCATTGACGAGTTTTTATGTTCTTCTTTAATAGTCTAAGTATTTACTGTATATGGAATGAGTTTGAGATCTTAGAGACAATTTAAGGCATAACTAAGTTCCTAGAAAGATATATAGGCTGGAAACTAATGATACAGCTCCTGTAAGGCTTATCGGTAAAAAATTCTATGAGCCTAACAGTCACAACAACTTACTTTCTTGATTCACATGTATAAACAATGTCTCGTACTATAGTATTGAAATCAATTATAGCTGATTAATTCAAGCATAAATACTTTAACTTCAATATGATTAATGTAAACTTAGTATTAACACAAGAAATTCATACGTTTAATAGACAAGACAGTTTTTTGCATAATAAACCCCTAGGATGGTATATAGGCTGGAAACCCGTGATGCAACTCCCGTGAGGCTTATCGGTGAAAAATTCCACAAGCCTAGGAGTCACAACAAAAACTTACTTTTGTGATTCACAGGTGTAAACAATGCCACGTACTATAGTATTGACATCAATTTTAGGTAATTAATTCGATTGATTAATACGTAAGGGATGTTGTATAAAGTTTAGATGTTCTGTAAACCTAAGGGATATAAAGGATACTAATTATGAAATCATTTTTTAAATAATAATTTTGCAGAAATGAGTAATGTTGATAGATCTTAGATGTATAGACGATTAAAACCTAATGGTTTCATTAATCCTGAGTTTGTTAAGGAGTTGAAGCTTTTATTCATTATGTATGTTCTCAACCTGCATATATGGATGGCTCAAAGATTAGATGTCTATGTAAAAAGTACAAACACATTCATTTCCTTCCTATTGATGAAGTGAATGGGCATTTAATAAGAAAAGGATTTGTCCCAAATTATTTTGGGTAGACACGATATGGGAAGCCATTGCTTTGTAACACCTCAAGGGGTGATGAAGTAAACTCGTTAGTGAATGCGGATGAGTTTAAAGGGAGGATTGGATTTAGAACAAATAATGTGGGTACAAATAAAAATCCTTACATGAAGGAAAACATAGAAAATCTTGAAGAAGAACCAAACCCAAATGTTAAACAATTTTTTGATTTACTACACTCAGCTGACTAAGAATTATGACTAAATTGTGAGACATTGACTTAACTGTCTTCAATTGCTCGAATATTGAAAATAAAGTCTGAAGGGTATATTTCTTATCATAATTTTGATAAATTTCTTGGATGGTATAATGAATCATTGCCTCCTGATTATACATTAGTTGATAGTTTTTATAATATGAAGAAACTTATGAAGGGTCTTAGCTTGCCTGTTCAAAAGATTGATTGTTACAAATTGGGATGTCTGTTGTATTGGGGAGATGATATAGAATTACAAAAATGCAAACTTTGGTCAATCTAGGTTCAAGCCTAGAAAGCGTTATATGAAATAGAAATTAGTACTTTAGAAGTGGATGTATTATTTCCAGCTAGCTCTGAGAGTTCAAAGACTATGTGCTTCTGATGTCACTGCATCTCACATGATATTATATTCAATAAATCAATTATTAAATTTTCAATATATTGTTACATATTGAATTGAAATTGTTATATTTCTAGAATATTCAATAAAATATGAATTTCAGGTGATATGTCACCAAAGAGAAAACAGGATATGATGTGACTAAGGTTTATACCACGATTCGGAGCCAGTTATTGTTCAGGTGAAGCATCACATTATATAGCTACAACCGAATCAAATGTTGTACCTCCAACTACTACACTTGCAGATGAGTCATCACCTTTTGTACCTGCTACTACACAATTCACCACCCTTATACTGACAGAGATATCAGGGTAAACAATGCGGATGAAGGACGCGACCTCTAACCTGGAGCTGAGGGAGTTGATGGAAGAACTTACATCACAATTGTCAACATTGTAAGTGAAAATACATGAAACACCATATGTTTATAATTAACTTATAGGTTTAAATTTTAAAATGAGATAAAATTATTTGTTTTTATATTAGGTTGATTCTATCTGGATCGTGCTCAAGAAACATGACATCCAAATTCAAGAAAATGATTGATCTTGATGGTTATATATAGAAAATATCTCTCAGGCAACAATTGATTTTTATTATCAAGAGTTTGAGGTACGACAAAATATATTATTTTATTTTTAATTAATTTTTATACATTAATTAGATAAATATTGTAGGTTATAAGTACTTATCGTATGTTTTTCCTATTTTTTCAGAAAGAATTTTTTTGGGATTCTAAATTTGATGCGATTATTTATAAAGTATAGAAGAGATGAGCTCGTACACATTATAGAGACTTTGTAGTGCAATATACAAGACTAGTGTATGAACTCCTTATATTTCTGAAGAAATATGGAGTCGTTGGTAGTAGTATTGGACATTACCCAAGGCAATGTCCATTTTAGAGTGTAATTCTACCAACATACATAGGGAATTAGGGAGAGAGAGTCTTCTTGTACATACCAGAGGATCTATTACCCACTACAAGCATACAAAGAGACTTGTAAGTATCTAAAATTTACATATATTTTGATTTGTTTTACTTTGATGTATTTTAATTTAATTTGATGTGTGAATTTTGGAATGAAAATATGTATATTATGGGGAATGACAATGTTATAAGTGTTTGGTGCCATATACGATTGTGTTGATGAGTTACTTTCTTTGTTCAAAAGGGGGTAAATATCATAAAAATAGAGGAAACTCTGCCGAAATTTTTAAAAATTGTAGTTCACTTATAACATTTTATTCTAATGTAGGAAAAGTCTATGGGCATGAAGCCCACTCCATTAGCTCTTTTTGCATACGCACACTAAGAAGCATGACATTGTGACCTTCATTAACACCCGATGTAGAGAACTAAATGTATGTGAAATTTATACTTTAATATTAATGCTTAATAATTATCACTTATTAACATAAACATTGCCTTCTGACAAGAAAGCAAACAACGACAATCTAAGCAGTTTGAAGATGTTTATGAGAGTCAAACCAATCTTCTTGCAGTGGGTGGTAGGGACCATCATAGAAGGATATTTGGCTTAGTTTCATTTGCGAATACATGTTATTCGCAATCCTCCACATCTAGTACAAATATCTTGTCATAAGTGGTCCACATCCAATGAAGTCCATAAGCTTTGGAGCACAGTACAGACATTGATAACTTAGTTACAAAAGTCAATGGAGTACATAACCCAGCTCTGTAATGAGGTGGATTAGTTTAAGGGGAGGGGTAGCACCTCATCGTAACAGTCAGAGCATCCACGTTTACCAAATGAATAACGTACTTGTAGTTATTTCGTATGAATTAAATACTTATTGCTGTATAAAATAATTTTTTATTATCAATTAAGATAATTTTTTCTTTATATCATTAATTAAATTTCTGTTTTAACAAATTAATGTAGAAACAAATCAAAATATTATCAAAAAATAACTGATAACTATATAAATTATGCATCAATCATAAGATTATCAGAAAATTAAATGTGGGGAAAAATTAAAATAACAGTTTCAGTAAATTTTCCGATGGAAAAACAAAGTTCGTCAGTAAAATCTATTCAATTTACCAACAGATAACTAAGTTTACTCGAAACAATCTTTTCATCGCTAAGTTTGCTGATAGCACAAAATAATCGTCGGTAAATTTATCGACAAGAACACAAAATGTCCATTAATAAATTAGCAAAAGAAAATTTGTTATTCGTCATAAACTATTACTTACGACCATTTCTCTGACGCCTTACTCCGTTAGTAAAGTATGTCGCTAACTTAGCTTACTGATAGATTGTGTAGATTTTTCATCAGTAATGTTCGTTGCTAAACTCCATTTTTCTTGTAGTAAATCCTAAATGTTATGGACTATGTTGCAAATTCTCAACCTAAGAAAGCAATTTAGATTGGAATTCAAACATAAGATTGTAATGGTTACAATACAAGATTTTGGAATGATAATTGGAGTGATAAGGGTCCTCCTTTTAGAATCATTGAACTTAATGCTCTTAAGACCTCAATTTAAGATAAGGTTACAGTCACAGATGTCTAAGAATAATCAACAAAATCTTAACGAAAGGGAATAATCAACTTTTATATCCATTATCTGTACTCCCATAATTATTTACAGCAAGGAAGATTTGATATAATTGTTGAAACATTCATCTAGGTGGTTCACAAACCTTTCTTGAAGGCAACTATTTAAGGACTCAAACCCCTAAGGTGAACTGGTATAAAATAGTGTAGTCTAAGTAGGAAAATACTAGAATTTCCTTTATTCCTTATCTTACTATTAGGCAAAAAATCAACACAATTAATAAATTGAAGGTCAACCACAACACTATTAATTATTATGCCTCATGTAAAAAAAAGTCTTTTGTTAATCAACTATCTTTTATTTTAATGTAACTTCTCTTGTCACATATAGAAAGAGATACTTAAGCTCTGGAACATCTCTTCTCAACTAGTAGACTTTAGACTAGCTTGGGATAATTAACTAGATACATCAAAACAATATGTATACAAAAGAGACATCTTTATGCACAAAATTGCATGTATATGCTATATGGAGAGAAAGAAATCAATATAAGGTTTCGCAGCAACAACATTTGTTTCTTAACTTGAAGAGCTAGATAAGGGAACAAATGCTTATATACAATATTCAGCTTAGTTGCAACTTGCCATTAGTTACTAATCGGGAAATTTCCAAGCATTAATTAACTTGAAAAGGATCAAAAATAGAAGTTCACACTGATATAAAAGTTCAAATACCTTAGTTGTAACTCCCATTAACTAGTAAAGTCTCTCAGCACAAATAGGACCACCATTGGACAGATTAAAGTATTTTCTATTAACCTTTGTGTTCAAAGTGTTTTAAGCAAATTAAAAGTTCAAATACCTTAGTTGTAACTCCCACTAACTAGTAAAGTCTCTCAACACAAATAAGACCACCATTGGACAGATTAAAGTATTTTCTATTAACCTTTGTGTTCAAAGTGTTTTAAGCAACTTGACTAATTTTTTTTTTCAACTCGTACATGTAATCCGCTTGAAACTTGCTCTTCCTTGTAACTCAATTTAGAGACTTTTGCTACTTAATTTAATTTATTTTAAAAATATTATAGTATCCAATAGAAAATTTTAATAGTCATAATAATTATTTTATCAATTCAAAAACTGTTGGTTTATACCCTATAGCGAATCGCTTTGGTTGTAGTTTAGTGACAAATTATTTAAAGGCGTTCTTTATCTTATATATGTTTAGATGTATACAATAAAGTCCATAGGATAATTGTACATTGTAAATGAAATTTTAATGAGATTATAATTATGAGATTCATATTGCATTTATATATTATTCCTAAATGTTCCTATTCATTGTTCTATTAAGATTGGACATTAATAAAACATAAAAAGACTATCATATGTTTTGTTTTTCCTTATGAAGGAAGTAGTTGATCTCATAGGCTAAGGTATAGAGATACTTAAACAAATGTGTGGGTGCTTGTTAGAGAATAAGTTCACTAAACAGACCCGATATCAGAAATCCATTTGGAACATTACTTGTATGTCTATGGAATTCTCATTGTGATGATTGTATAAGCCATCCTTTGACTTGAGGTCGTCAAATTTATCTTGTATGGGAATTGCTATATTTTGATACTACTCATGATCTATTTAATCATGGATCGTTTAATCGGTAGTCATTGGATGGAGCATAAACTATAAAGAGGTAGTTGAGTGATCAAGATAGGATTTATCACCCTAAAGTAATTAAGGAGAATGTTTCGATGTTCTCGATTAGTATTAATTAAGGAAATCCTTGGCCAAGGTGAAATGATGCTTTGTAAATAGTTTACAAATGTTATTAATTGAATCGATAGCTAATGGTGGAGAACTAATATGATTAGACTCAAAATAGAGTAGACATTAATTTCATGCTCTATGTCTAATCAGAACATTTTATGATGAAAGGATTAAATTATACGGAAACATTATACACAAAAAGGTTAGTTAAAACTACTTTGACATTCCTAAATATTTGGGTGGTCATGATGCGTTGCTAGATGTCAATCTTAATCTATGATTATAAATAGTTTAATTAGAGAATTAAAGATAATAGGTCTCACATATAGAATGGGTTAAAGAGAGCAAAGTTAATTTAATCAAGTTGAACTCGATTGTAAAGTTTGAGAAATTTTGTGATTAAATATGATCTATTTAATAAATAAAGATCAATATGAGATATTGAATCTTATATGGACATAATTAGGATTTAATTAGAATGATATGTGATTCTAATTAAAGTTTAATTGAAATTAGAATTTAATTTCAATTAAATTACTAAAATGTCCAAAGCTTATTATATGTACGCTTAAGCTCTATGGAACTAACACTTTTTGTTTAACCTTCTCTGTAAGAGTGTTATAAAGTTCTCTTAACTCATTTTATGAATACCGTTAGAGGCCAAACATTTGTGCATCTATAGTGATTGAAATTGATTGGTTTCGGGAACAGTTCGAGGGATACGACAAGATAAAAATCAAGCTTTAAAATAAGGTACGAATTAAGTTTCCGTTTTATTATGATTTGTGTTAATCATTTCGTAGAATTAAAGAGATATTGGTTTTTAGGAAATCAAAGGTTGTGAAAAATTTCATAATTATTCCGCTGCGGTTGGGATCATATCTCGACTCGGTCTCTTAATAATGGTATTAGAGCCGACTTTATTTTTATAATCTGATAAAATAATTACTTATGATTGATCTCATAATTTTGGAATTGAAAAATATAAAGAGTTCATATAATTGAAAAATATGAAGAGTTGACCAGAAATCTGAAAAGTTCATATTAGAATCCTAAAAGACTTGGAAAACACAATTGTTCTGTAAATCTGGATTTTTTTCAATAGTATGAAAACCTAGTTTTTATTAAAACCTTCAAACCCGAAAATTTTTTTGATTGGTGTCATCAATGGTTATGGAGAAATCCCAGATTTGGAAAAGTAGGAAGGCAAAAATTGTGTTGTTGCTTTCGGTTTGTGATTTCTGGAATGAAGCTTTTGCAAGCTTTTATGTCGCCCCTGCTGTCTGTTTTTGTTTAAAAAATAATAATAACTACTAGTTTGGACCACACTAGTGAAATATTGAATCACTCACCAGTGGTTGTTTGTCGCTAGTGGTGATTCATACTAGTGGTGTCTACGTTGGTGAAACCTAGAGAAGGTTTTTGAAACCCATGTGTGAAAGTAGACATGTGAGGAGGCAGTGATGGACACTGACAGTGACGTGAGACGTCACTGATCATGACGACGCCAAGGAAGCATCTAGCGATAGCGATGAAGTAGTCGAAGAGAGGTGGCTTCGCCTGGGCATTGTGGCTGGTGGTATGGAGTTGTTTTTGTGTCTGTGCATTCATAAAAACATAAACCTAGAAAGTTAGGACCCAAATCCTTGAAAACACAAAACCCCATAGTTAAATCCTTCTATGCTAGTTGTGTTTTTGTTTTTTCAATTGAGCATTGAATCAATTGTCATAACGTGGGTTTTGGAAACCCATAATTATTGAGCATGCTTGAATGTGCATGTGCAACTGTTAAGTATTGGTTTTGTATTTGGGCTTTGCTTGTCTTGGAGAGGGCTCAATGGGGTGTTGTGTGTGTTTGATTATTGTGGGAATCTTGTTACCGTGATTGCTAATGGCTACGAGACTCCAACAAAGAGAGCATTGGCTACGATGTTTGGCTGGTAACACAAGGAAGAAAATGTCACAAACTTGGCCAACATCAAAGGTGTTTATGAGGGATGGAGCTATTGACAACGGGATGGGTTGCTGGTGTGGATTCCAGTGGCACAGACTGCAGGCCATAGAAATGGCAGAGACGACAGGCTGCAGGTGGTAGCTAGGTTTGGGGTGAAGAAGATAGATGTGTATGGTTACAAGGATAGAGTTATTCTAAGAGTTGAAATAAGGAGAGTTTGGCAACGAGGATAAAGCTATTCTAGGATTTGAATATGGTTTGTTTGTTTATTGGAATAAAGTATTCCAAGCCTCCTTTTGAGCTTATGATTTTATAATTTAAAAGAGCTTTAAATTCAAAATCAATTTCAAAATTAAGGTAATTATTTTTCTTAATTTGATTAAGATTAATAATTATATTGATTCCTAATTAATTTTA
>JANZXR010000009.1:19644427-19670452 GCA_027575705.1 Erythroxylum echinodendron
TCCTCCACGTCGAGTACAGCTGCATCTACTAGGCGGTCTAACAAGATGGATGCGCTTGAGAGCACAGTGCAGACATTATCCACCCAGTTGCAACAGCAAATGGAACAGATGCGTCAGATGCGCGAGACGATAGCAGCACAACAAGAAGCGTTAAATTTATATGCTCAGATGCGTCGGGAGTTCGATGCACTGAAGGGCAAGGACAGCAGGCCACCACACCTACCAAATGATCCACCTGCTTTTGATCAGTAGTATAGTATTGGTCATTCACTTTGTATTACAGATATAATTGTAATGTAACGTTTTCATTATTAATTCAGATATTTTAATTTCAATTCATTAATTAAATTTTTTATTATTTATATCTTATTAAATATATATTATTAATAAAATTATGAGATGATTATAATTTAAATATAATAGAAATATATAATTTTAAAAAAGTATAATACAACATTTTACCGTCGGTGATTCTCAACCTGTTATACCGACGGAACATATTATGTTCCGTCGGTAATAAAATCTTACCTTTGGTACTTTTACCGACTGTGTGATGCAAAATTTACATACGGGTATCGCCGGTCGGTAAATTTAGCGACGGACTATATTAGACGGTCGGTAACTTTTCCGTTGATTTTACCGACGGCTTACCTTTACGGTCGGTAATTTTACCGACGGTATGGACAAGGTTCGTGGTGAATTTAGCTACGGCCGAATCACCGACGTTTTCTGCTATCGGTTTATTCCATCGGTAATTTGGTTTACCGACGGTATATTGGCTTTTTCGGTCGGTAATATCTGTCTGTAATTCACTATTTTCTTGTAGTGGTGCTTTTGTACATTTTCAATCAAAATTTACAAATTTTCCTTATGGATTGAATTTGGTTTTAACAATTATGTCTTAAATATAATGCAGGGATTCTTCATGACCCAAACCGTAAACGCAAATGAAAATTCTATATTTATGGGTAATTAAATAAAGCTCAAGTTGAAACCATTAGAACTTATCATTTGAATTTAGGTATTAGACATCATTTATACCTTTTCTAAACACTTTATGCTCTTCTGTTTCTCAAATTTTAATTTCTTTGTGTAAACTTGTTAAAGTTGGATATTCCTTTAAGTTTTGAAATGAATGTTGCATTTTATTTAATAATAACGGTTTTATTGGTTTCGTGATGGTTTATACAAATCAAAGTTTGATGATCTTTTTGTTAAGACTTTGTTGGCCTTGCATTAAATGTTGGTATTAATCATAGTTTAGTAGAAGAAAGTTTAGCTCATTTATGACATAAACATCTAAGTAACATATATAAGGAAAAAATACAAAGATTGTAAAGAATGAAATCATTCTAATTTAGATTTTACTTATTTTAGTAAATATGTGCATGGTATTATGAGAAAACATATAAGACACACAATTAAGAAAACAAACACAAGAAGCACACAACACCTTGAATTTTTATATATTTTGATATATATAAGCCTTTTAATGTTTCATCTTTTAGTGGAAAAAATTATTTTTATTACTTTTATTGATGATTTTACATTATGGACATGTCTAATTGCTATATGAGAAATCATAATCAATAAATGCCTTAGAGGTGTTTATTAATGAGAGTTAATAAATATGTACTTAATACATAATGTTCGTCACACTAAAATACAATAGTATTGCATAAAGGCATAAGCAAACAAACACAAGAAGCACACAACACCTTGAATTTTTATATATTTTGATATATATAGGCCTTTTAATGTTTCATCTTTTAGTGGAAAAAATTATTTTTATCACTTTTATTGATGATTTTACATTATGGACATGTCTAATTGCTATATGAGAAATCATAATCAATAAATGCCCTAGAGGTGTTTATTAATGAGGGTTAATATATATGTACTTAATATATGTACTTAATACATAATGTTCGTCACACTAAAATACAATAGTATTGCATAAAGGCATAAGCATACTTTAATGGAATTGGTTAAGAGCATATTGAGTTACTGTTATCTTTCCTTATCATTATAGATATATGCTCTGAAAAATACCTTATGTTTATGAAGCATGATTCCTACACTATATGACAATTAGGAATTCGCGACAAATTTTCATTAAAATTATCATAACATTAATTTTTAACATTACTCCCACTAAAAGTCCAAATATTTCTATTTCAAAATAAACAATATTATTTTATGATTTGCTTGCTTTAATGTATTAAAAATGCAACCAAACTATTGACCAACTGTATTATATTAAATATGAAATATTATTTTTTGCAGGCCCTATATTGTGTTGAAGAGCGTCGTTCATCCTTCTTCTTTCTAGTTAGGTGTTGTTCGTCTATCCAGGTAAGTCGTCCAACTAATGTCTACCATATGTATTACTTTAATAATACGATTCTGATACGTTTGGGTTTTGTGTGAATGCAAAGAAGGTCTTGATTTTGTGTTGTTGTTTAGAATATTCTTATAATTATTTCTGAGTTTTTATGTTCTTCTTTAATAGTCTAAGTATTTACTGAATGTGGAATGAGCTGAGATCTTATGGATAATTTGAGGTATAACTACGTTCCTAAGATAGTATATAGGCTGGAAACCCGTAATATAGCTCCCATGAGACTTATCGATGAAAAATTCCATGAGCCTAGGAGTCACAACAAGAACTTGGTTTCTTGATTCACAAGTATAAACAATGCCACGTGCCATAGTATTGAAATCAATTATAGGTAATTAATTCAAACATAAATATTTCAACTTCAATGTGATTAATACAAACTTAGTATTAACACATGAAATTCATATGTTTAATAGATAAGACAGGTCTTTGTATAATAAACCCTTAGGACAATATATAGGTTAGAAACCTGTGATGTCGCTCTCGTGAGGCTTATCGGTGAAAAATTTCACGAGCCTAGGATTCATAGCAAGAACTTGCTTTCTTGATTCACAGGTGTAAACAATGCCATGTACTATAATATTGAAATCAATTGTAGGTGATTAATTCAAACATAAATACTTCAACTTCAATGTAATTAATGCAAACTTAGTATTAACACAAGAAATTTATATGTTTAATAGACAAGACAATTCTTTACATAATAAGATTGAATTATAAGATTAAAGTGTTCAAATGACATTATACTGTTTAATATGATAATTTCTTTTATGTAGGCCTTAGAAAATCCAATAGAGAACAAGTTTATGTGTGATCTTGCAAAAGGACCTTTACGAGCTGTTAAATCTTATATGGTATATTTCGTTAATGAATACAAATATCATGATCATAGCATGGCAACATTAAATACCGAAGTTTGCATAAAAGGAGAATTGATGGATTACTATGGTAAAATTACTGAGATACTTGAAATTGAGTACTCTGCATTGCCAATAAAACAGAGTGTGATATTTAAGTATGTCTAGTTTGATCCAACTCCAAATATTAGTACAAAAGTGCATAGCCGATACAATCTAGTTGAAATCAACTAGCAAAGAAGATTTAGACAATTTGAAACTTTCATGTTGGCAATGCAAGCGATCCAGATGTATTTTGTTCCTTTTCCTAGCTTATGATGAGGTAAGTCAGATTGGTTGGTTGTTTGCAAAGTTAAACTTAAAGGAGTTTTTGAATTATATAGAAAAGGAGAATAGAGAATTGAAAGTGAAGCGTTTCAGGAAGATGTTTATGAAATAAATGTATCTATTATATATGATGAGAATGAACCTTTGAATGATTTAAATAACGAATATGTTGAAATTTCATCTGGAGAGGGTGAAGAGGGCGATCGATATGAAGAGGAGCCTGAGTTTGATTTTAATTCTCAGAAAAAGAAGATGATGATGATTTTGATTTACAATTAAGTGCTAGTAGCGATTAATTTGTGTTTGTAATAGAATATTATATTCAATAAATCAATTATTGAATTTGCAATATATTGTCATATATTGAATCGAAATTGTTATATTTTTGGAATATTCAATAAAATATGAATTTCAGGTAATATTCCACTAAAGAGAAAACATGATATGATGTGACCAAGGTTCAGATCACGATTTGGAGCTAGTTACTATCCAGGTGAAATATCATATTCTGCAACTACAGCCGAATAAGATGTTGTTCCTCCAGCTACTACACTTACAGATGAGGCATCACCTTCCATACTTACTGCTACACTATCCACCACTTTTACACCTACAGAAATATCAGGAGTAAACGATACAGATAAAGGAGGCGGGCTCCAAACTAGAATTGAGGGAGTTGATGAAAGAACTTACATCACAATTGTCAATAATTTGTAAGTGTAAATACATTAAACATCATATGTTTATAATTAACTTATAGGTTTAAATTTTAAAATGATATAAAATTATTTGTTTTTATATTAGGTTGATTCCGTCTGGACCGTGCTCAAGAAACGTGACATTCAAATTCAAGGAGAAGATTGATCTTGAAGGTTATATATGGAAGAATATCTCTTAGGCAACAAAGGATTTTTATTATCAGGAGTTTGAGATACAACAAAATATATTTTTATGTATTTTTAATTATTTTTTACATTAATTAGATAAATATTGTAGGTTATAAGTACTTATCGCATGCTTTTCCTATTTTTTAGAAAGAGTTTTTTAGGATTTTGAATTTGATACGATTATTTATAAAGTATGGGAGAGACGAGCTTGTACACATTATAGAAACTTTATTGGTGCGATACGCAAGACTAGTATATGACCTCCTTATATTTCTGAAGAAATATGGAGTCATAGGCAGCATTATTGGACATCACCTGAGATAATGTTCATTTTAAAGTGTAATTCTACCAACAAATGTAGACGATCGGGGGAAGAGAGTCTTCCCGTATATACTGGAGGATCTATTACCCACCATGAGCATGCAGAGAGACTTGCAAGTATCTACAATTTACGCTTATATTCTAATTTTTTGATGTTTTTCAATTTAATTTGATGTATAAATTTTGGAATGAAAATATGTGTATCATAGAGAGAATCTTATAAATGTCTGGTGCAATATATGAATTTGTTGTTGAGTGAATTTCTTTATTCAACAGGGGGTAAATATCATAAAAATAGAGGAAGCTTTGTCGAAATTTTTAAAAATTGTATTTGACGTATAACATTTTATTCTGATGCAGGAAAAATCTATGGACATGAAGCTTACACCCTGTCAGCTCTTTTTACATACGCACACTAAGAAACATGACGGTGTGACCTTTGTCAACACCCGATGTAGAGAGCTAAATGTATGTGCAATTTATGTTTTAATATTAATGTTTAATAATTATCACTTATTAGCATAAACATTGCCTTGTGATAGGGCCAAATACAAGAAAACATTCAACGACAGTCTCAACAATCTGAAGATGTTAATGAGAGTCAAACCTATCTTCATGCAGTGGGTGGTAGGGACCGTCGTGGAAGGATATTCGACTTAGGATCATTTGCAAACACATGTTATTCGCATTCCTCCACATTCAATACAACAACATTTACTAAGCGGTCCATATCCAATGAAGTCCATGAGCTTTGGAGCATAGTACAAACATTGGCAACTCAGTTGCAACAGTCGATGGATTATATAGCTCAGCTCCGTAATGAGGTGGATGAGTTGAAGGAGAAAGGTAGCACCTCATCGCAACAGTTACATCATTCGCATTCACTAAATGAATATCATACTTATAGTCATTTCGTATGAATTAAATACTTATTGTTGTACAAAATAATTTTTTATTATCAATTAAGATAATTTTTACTTTATATCATCAATCAACATTCTATTTTAACAAATTAAATGTAGAACAAATCAAAATATTATCAACAGATAACAGATAACTGTATAAATTATGCATCAACCATAAGATTATCAAATAAAATTAAATACAAGGAAAAATAAAAAACAGTTTCAGTAAATTTACGGACAGAAAAATAATGCTTATCGGTAAAATTTATTTAATTTATTGATGGGTAACTAAGTTCCGTCAGTAATGTTAGTCGTTAAGTTACCAATGGAATAACCAAATCTATCGGTAAAGTTACTGACGGATAGGATTTGTGTGTCGGTAAATTTACCGACTAAAATAATCATTCTATCGATAAATTTACCGACAACACAAAATATCTATCAGTAAATTTAGCGACAGGAACACAAAACAACTGTCGGTAAATTAGCAACAAAATTTTTTTATTCATCGCAAATTATTACCTACGACCATTTCTCTGATGTCTTGCTCCGTCGGTAAATTGCGTCTCTAACTTAGCTTACCTCCGAATTGTGTTAGTTTTTCGTTGGTAATATCCATCACTAAACTTTATTTTTCTTGTAGTGAAAATAATCAATTTTCTCAAAATTCAATAATGTGCACCATAATATGAGAAAATATTATAAAAGTTTTACGAAAACAGTATTGTCCATATAATGAAAACTATATAATGGAACCCAATCCCATTTAACAACATGATCTTTTAACTTCATTGGTGGCATGTCTTTTATTAAATGATCAACTATCACCAATTCAGTGCTAACGTGTTCTTCTTTTCCTTAACACATTCCTTTATAAATAAAAACTTAATGTCGATATCTTTACTTTGATATTCCACTCTTAATTGTTTTTAGCCAGAAAAATAACAGCTGAATTGCCACAATACATTCTCAATGGCCTAAAAAAGAATCAAACTCAGCCTTCATGGTGAAAGTAGCAGTGAAAGACTGCTTGGGGCTCCTCTATGGTTTGGATCCATGGGCAAACATGAAGATATAACCTGATGTTGGTTTTTATAAATCAACATATCGAGCAAAATCTGAATCTAAGTACCTTATTACCTTTAGATTGTTGGTTTCTCTGTACATAAGTACGTAATCTTTAGTCCTTTAAAGGTACTTTAGTACTTCCTTTGCAACTCTTCAGTGATTTAAGTCACTCTGATATCTACCTATCATTCCAACAACAAATGCAAGGTCAGGTCTTGTACAAACCTGAGCATAAATCAGGCTTTCGACTATAGAAGCATACAAAATATTTTTCATTTGTTTCCTTTTAAAATCATTTTTTAGGCATTGATACAAATTGAACCTATCACCTTTTACAATGGGAGCTACAACTGGTGAACAATCTTTAATATAGTTTTCTTAAGATAAACTCAAAATAGCACAGAATCTACCTCGATGGATCTTAATGTCAATGATATAAGACGCATCACTCATATCTTTCATTTCAAAATTTTTAGAGAGAAATTTTTTATGTCATGTAATAAACCCTTATCATTGATTGCAAGTAATATGTCATCCACATATAATATAAGAAAACAAATTTTACTCCAACTAACCTTTTAGTATATACATCGATCTATGATATTTTCTTCAAAACCAATTGATGAGATAACATTATCAAATTTCAAATACCACGGGCGGGATGCTTGTTTCAGTCTATATATGGATCTTTTACGCTTGCAAACCAAATTCTTACCTTTACTAAAGGAGAATCCTTCTGGTTGTTCCATGTAAACCTCTTCTTCTAGGTTACCATTTAAAAACTTCATTTTCACAAACATTTGATGCAATTCCATGTCAAAATAAGCAACCAATGCCAAAATTATACGAAGTGAATCTTTACACAGGAGAAAATGTATCTGCGTAATCGATTCTGTCTTTTTAAGTAAATCCTTTGTAAACAAGTCTTGCCTTGTATCTTTTAATATTGCCTAATGAGTCTTACTTTGTTTTAAATACCCATTTGTAGCCTATGGGTTTTGATCTTTTAGGCAACTCAACAAGATCCCAAACATCTTTATTCTTCATGGAATTCATTTATTCCTTCATGGCATTGTACCATAAATTTGATTTTTTGTAACTTATGGCTTGTGAAAAGGTTTTAAGATCATTTTTGACTCCTATATTATAGTTAAATTCTTGTAGATATACATCATAATCACCATTAATAGCTAATTTCCTTGTACCATTAGATCTCTTTAATGTTGTACCAACATCCTCCTATAGAGTTTGTTGTTTAACTAGTTGTTGAATGCTTTTAGGTAATTCTTAAATAATTGGATCTATCAAATTATTAGTAACTTATGGAATTTCTTAACTATTATTTACATTGATTGTTACTTGTTGAATTTCAATAATTGGTTATACAATGTATATTTGAACTTGAGGGGCGTGAATGACAATCATTTTATTGTTTGAGGTGGAAGGTTAAGTATCCAAATGATCACTATCAGAAATTGTATCTTGAACTTGATCCCTCCCACTAATCAAGTCATTCTAAATTTTTTTTTGCATTTCTTAATTCCATAATTCTAATGTAATGTGATAAACAATAGAACCTATATCCTTTATACCTTTCGGCATATCCAATGAAATATCCATTTATGATCCTTAAGTCTAATTTCTTTTCTTATGGATTATAAATTATTATTTCAGATGGACATCCCCAAATGCATATATGTTATAAACTCATTCTCCAAAATTTAAATAACTTAAATGTTGTCTTTGGAACAACCTTGGTTAGTACTCGGTTTAATATATACATTGTCGTCTTAAGAGTTTCAGTACACAAGGACTTAAGAAGTTTCGAGCTACTCAACATGCTCCGTATGATGTCTAATAATGTTTGGTTTCTTCTTTCTCCTATACCATTTTAATTTAGAGATCCGAGCATAGTATATTAAGCTACTATCCCATTTTCTTAAAGATACCTTGCAAATGGACTAAGTGCTTATCCACCTTCAGTATATCTACCACAATATTCCCCACTTTTATCAGACTTCATGATCTTAATTTGCTTACCACATTATTTCTCTACTTCAGGTTTGAATATTTTGAAAGCATATAGTGCTTCATTCTTATTATAAAGCAAGTAGAGATAAATATATCTTAAGTAATCATCTATAAATGAGATGACGTATTTCTAACCATACTAGTCCATACCTAGACTACAAATATCCGTATGTTTGATCTTTAATATGTTTGAACTTCTATTGGCACGTTTCTTTGATTTGTTGATTTTCTTTCCCTTAATGTAGTGGATACAAGTTTCAAAATCAGTAAAATCTATAGTACTAAATACTCCATTATTCACCAATCTTTTAATCTTTTCTATAGAGATATGTCCTAATCTTCACTGCCACAAAATAAAAGAAATTTTATTCATAACACAATATTTTGTTCCAACATGAACATGTGTTGCATTGTAACAAGTATTATCTTGTAAATTAAAATGGAAAAGATCATCAAATAATGTATCAATCTTAACAAATTCATATTTATTATTTAACTTTAAAGATTCATCAAAAAATTAAAAGGAATATCCAAAAGATACAAGTCTTGAAACTAAAATCAATTTCCTAGTGAAATTGATTTCCTAGAGAAATTGGGAATATAAAATGTCTTATCTAATTTTAAAACAAAACCAGTACATAAAATTAAATTGCAATACCCAATAACCTCCGTTCATTGCAATACCCAATAACCTCCATACATGAACGCATCTTATTTTCGGATAAGATATACTATTTCCTTTCCACTGGCTTCTTTGGGTTTTACAAATCCTACAATTGATTTCTAATATGGATTGTATAACTATAATCAATCCACCATATGTCATGACAAACTTAAGTCATATTAAATTCAAAGCAAAATACTGAGAATAGATTACCTTTCTTTTCAAGCCATTCTTTATATTAGACACAATCCTTCTTCATGTGTCATTTTTTCTTGTGAAAGAGGCACTTGTATTCCTCCTTAATGTCAGCTTGGGTAGGTATTTGACCTTCTCGCATTAAGTTGGCTTAATTTTTCTTTTTTCCTTGAACAACTGGACATGTACTCTATGAACTCTCTCTCTGTTCCATCAACACTCTCCCTTCCTCTTAAACATAAATGGTCATTAATTCATCCTTATGAGTATTATAATATATTTTAAAGGGTCCGTATAGTGGTGAAAAGGTGTTCAAAATGTAATGCATTAGAAAAGAATCAGACATCTCCCTCGAGTTTCTTTAACTAAGCTATCATTTCCATCATCTTCATGATGTGCTCCTGCACACCTTAGACACCGGTGAGCGTAGTATATGAAAACTTTAGAATCAAGGTGCTTGTAAATGCTTTTTCTGAATTTTCAAATTATTCATCAGTAGCCTTTAGGAGAGCACGAACATTATCATGTTGTTCTACAAAACCGCAAATGCAAACATAAATTTTGGTTTTTATGAACATCACACTTAAGCAATTAAATTGCTCCCAGCATTTATAAAGAGCAATTTCAGTTGTAGTGCTAGCCTCAGTTATCTTAGGTAGTTCATTCTTCTAAATAGCATAATCACTGTTCATCGAGCCCAGATGAAGAAGAATTCTCTCCTACCAAATCTTATGTTTTCACTATTCCATTCGGAAATTTTACAACTTGTATTAAAGAAACTAACAGTTTAAATAACCGTATAATTTAAACATACATGCTATTTATCAATAAATTGAGGCTAACAAACTATATATATGTTTTTACTAATGTAAAACATACCTTAAAAGATATAAATCAAATGACATAAAAATTTCCTGTGGGCTAAATTTTTAATTCAAACAGATTTATGTTAAACTTTATGATAAAATTATCAAATTATATTTTAATTCGTAATGTTTGTGGAAAAATTAGAAAAATTAATTTGATATTTCATCATAATTAATTAATCAAATATAGTAAAAATTAATGTGGTATAAAATTTATTATACTAAATAATTAACTACAATTAAACATTTCAACTCTGTATGTGATTCAGAACATAAATATGTAATTTTATATAATTAGGGTTATTATGGCTAAGCCCTAATAATTAATCAATAAAATATTTTATCTAAAATTTTGTTCACAATACAAAAATATAGACATAATAATTATGTGAATAAAAATAGATAATGTGATTCATATTGAATGTTTTGTACAAATACAATTTCAAAGCATAATATATTAGGATATCACCTTTAGTTCAGTTAGCAGAGGCTTAAAATACACCTTATATGGGCGAGGTTCAACCTCTGCATTAGAATTTTTTTTTTAATAAACAAACAAAACGATATTGTTTAGTGAAAAGGGTCTTCTTTAACCTTCAACTAGGTTATAATGATTCATGACCCACCAAATACGCAGGAAAACTAGATCAGAAAAACTAATTTTTTAAATGTAGGAACACTTCTAAAACACTTAATTGAATATTTCTATCTTTAATTTAAAGAAAACTTTCAAAAACAACTCTAAAATGAAAAATTTTGAATATGAAAATTTGATCCAGAAGAGCCTATTTCTCAAGCTCGTATGAGGCAACACATTGTTCATAGATTGAAACTTTAATACATTCCCTATAACACCTCGATTTAAGGGTGGGCTCAACAACCATCATTTTAAGAATTTGAAATTCTTTTTTCTTCCCAAGAATCCTTAGCCATGCAAATGGTTGGATTAACTATGAGTGATCAAATTGGAAGCACTACTAATAAAAATGTTTTTATAGCTAAGAAAAAGAAAAATTACCAGTGACACTTTTAAATTCTCAAGTCTCCATCCTCACTAAGGAAAAGATGCAATTGTTACATCAGACAACACAGTTTATTCTATGGAGAAGGAGGGGACAATTGTTATCAATGAAAACAAGGATAATGCTATTAAACTCAACAATGTGTATCATATCCCAGGCATGAGAGAAAATCTCTTCTCAGTCATAAATGTTGTGGATTCTAGAAATTATGTATTATTTGGACCTCAAGATGTGAAATTTCTTCAAAATATTAAAGATTTAAAGATGATGTTGTTCTTATTGGTAAAGGGGTAAATGATGTGCATGTTCTTTCTTCTTCAACTTCTTTCGTTGAGAATTTAAGTGACTATGATACTGCCTCCATATGGAATGCTCAATTTGGGCATCTTAACATGATAAAATTGAAATTTATGGTGTAGAAATAACTTGTTAAAGGGTTACCAAAAATATCCAAATTTTCTAATGTTGAAAGTTATGAAGGCTGTCAATATGGCAAGCCACATAGACTATAAGTCTCTTTCCAGGTGCAAAGCTCCACTAGAATGTATTCACAGTGATTTGCTCAAGCCAACTCCTGTTCCTTCTTATTTTGGTTTCCATTATATACTAATATTTGTTGATGATTTTACAAGGTTCACCTAGCTTTATTTTGTCAAGTAAAAACCAGAAGTTCTTCTGAAGTTTAAAGAATTCAAGGAATTTGTTGAAAGATTCCTTGGAAGAAAAATTAAGCGGCTTCGAACTGACAATGGAGGAGAATTTACTTCTAAATCTTTTAACTTTTTTTTTCACAAAGAAGGAATTAAAAGAGAACTCTCTTGTGTTTACATGATGCGACAAAATGGAGTAGCTGAAAGGAAAATTAGACACTATATGGAGACCTGCAGGAGCTAGTTGCATGCAAAGAATCTTCCGAAAGAACTTTGGGTTGAAGATATGAAATGTGTAGTCTATATAATCAACCGAGTGTTGCTTAGTCCAAACAACTTGGAGTCACCTTATGAATTGATGTTCAATAAGAAGATTATTGTTGAGCACTACAAAATTTTTGGCTCCATTTGTTATGTTCATATGCTAGATGCTCAAAAAAACAAATTTGATGCTAAGGCTAGGAATTGCATTTATAATGGCTATATGACAACCAAAAGAAGCGGTTAAACTGCATAGATCCTCTCACTTACAAATATATGGTCACAAAGGCCATGGTATTTGATGAAATTTCATCCTAATACAATTTTAATAAATATGTGAACCCTAAGGTTACAACTTTAAGTTTTAGTAATTATTCTTCTCCATAGGAGAATCATGGTGAAAAGGGCAAATCTAGTTTGTATGAATAATAACAAACTAAGAATGGTGCTGTTAATCAAAAACCAAGAAGAAATACTGTCAAGCCAGCCTGATGTTGATGATGAAGAACGTTTATGTTTTGAAAATGGTAAAGTTGTCGAAGTTTGGGATGTTGCTATCAATGAAGAAATGAACGCCTTGTTACAAAATGAAACTTAGGATCTTGTTCCAAAACCCACATATGTGAAGCCTATTTCTTGTAAATGGGTGTAGAAAATTAAACGTAAGTTTGATGGGATCATAGATAAATATAAAGCAAAGCTAATTTCTTGTGGATTTTTTAAAAAATATGGAGAAGATTATAAATGAACTTTTAATCATGTAACAAAGTTGACCTCTGCTCAAACTATGTTATCCCTTGCTACTTCTCTTGGTTAGAAGTTATGGCAACCTGATATAAAAAATGCTTTCTTATATGGAGAAATTGATACAGACATCTATATGAAGTAACCACTAGGTTATGTTTCAATTGCTCATCCAGGTTCTTTTTTGCAAACTAAAAAATCTCTTTATAAGTTAAAGCAAGCTCCAAGGGTATTGTATGGAAAAATTACTCCATACTTGCAATTTTGTGGTTAGCTTGCTTCTAATTCTGATCATAGCTTGTTTGTGAAAAAGCAATTTGTTTTGCATCTTATAGTTCTCTTATATATTGATGACATGATATTACGAGTAATGATGAGAAAGAGATTGCAAAGCCTTAAGATGAACTCTCCATTCATTTTGATATGAAAATTTTGGTTAAGTTAAACTATCTTCTTGGCTTAGAAGTTGAAAGGATGGAAAATGGAAAATTTTCTCAAAGAAGCTATGCTAAAAACTAGTTACAAAGTTTTGTTTGAAGAATGGCAAAAAGTGAGACACCACACTATATGCTAATACCAAATTAAGGCTTATTGAGGGCTCTCTATTTCCCAAAACTCGACCTTATCATACTCTTATTGGAAGTTTGTTTTGATGACAATAACAAGGCCAGATATTGCCTTTTTTGTTGGTCTTGTTAGTAGGTTTATGTAAGCACCACAAAAGTCACACTTTAAGGCTGCAAAGAAGATTTTGAAGTATGATAATACCACTCGTGACATGGGACTGATCTATAAAAAGGAAGAATTTTTTTTTCTAATTAGTTTCGCTAATGATAATTTTGCTGGAGATTTAGATGATCAAAAATCAACATCTGGTTATGCTTTCTTATGTGGTGGTATTGGAATGTCATGGTGTAATACAAATTAAGATTCAATTTTGTTGTCAACTATATAAGCATAATACAAGGCTTTTACACTTGCAGCTCAAGAATGTGTTTGGCTTTAAATACTCGTTAAAGATCTTAGTGTTCGCATTTATGGTCCATCAAGTCTTTACAGAGATAATCAAAGTACTATTAGAATTCCCACCAATCCAGTTTGTCATGCAAGAACAAAACACATTGAAGTGAAACATCATTTTATTAGAGAAAAGGTTTTGAATGGAACCATTGGTGCATTAGAAGTGAGAAGACAAGACAATGTTGCCAACATTTTCACCAAGTCACTCTCCAAAAGATAGTTTGAGATGCTTCTTTTTCAACTTGGAATTATATCTAGAAAATCACTTTAAGGAGGAGTGTTAAAATTAAATTTTTTTTTGGAAGAAAGTGTACTCAACTTCCAAAATGTCTATCTCTTTGTTTTTAAGAATTCAACCTAAACAATAATATATTTTCCTAATAAAGTGTCTAGTTTATATATAAGGCTCCTTATTTTTCATGTACTATTTTAAATATTCCTATTTTGTAGTATAGTTCATGAATTAGGAATTAGTTAAGGGATAAACTTTTTCTTATTAAAGTCCTATAAATATCTATGTAATCTCTCGTTTGAAATTAGATAGAAATGTACAAGTCCTGTTCTCTTATCCATCTTGGAGTTCTATTGTTTTTCTTTGGCTTGTTTCTCTTCACCAAGGTTGTCAATCTTGGGCTAGTATAATCTTGTGTTATTGTACAACGTATTGTCTTTAGTACGATTGTTTGCTCTCTCTGGCTTAATCTCGAGAAGCACTTCCTTTACTAATCTACAACCCACCATTCCTTGCTCAGTCATTCACTTCACATAGCCACCAAAGGGAACAAAACCATAGTTGATTATCTTGTTGGATTCTATGTTATTGTAAAAGGATTAGTGGCCATCAGAGATAAAATATGTGAAGAAGATTTGGTACTTTTCACTCTACACGATTTACCATATGACTTTGAAGCTTTAATTACCATGATTGAACACCTTTTTATTCCTTCATCCTTTGCTGATTTGCAAGCCAAGCTTCTAATTCATGATCAGAAGCTTTAATTGCTCCATAATTAACTCTTTAAATTGGAAATCAAATCACACTATTATAAGAAGAAACATAACTTATTAATCATTTATAAGCCCAAATTCTCGATCGTTAAATGATTTTGAGAATTTCAGTACCCCAAATCAATATGGATCACCAAACCTAAATTATCGAAGACCCCATGACCTAAGCCCACGGTCCATTTCCTTTAATTATCTTCATTCTCAGGCCTATCAACACTTTAACCCCAAGCCCAATTCTTCTTTCTCAAACCCATCATAACCCAAATATATCCACCATCACATTTACTCAACACCCCTACATCGAATTTGCAATTATTGCAATTTGTATAATTAGATAGGCTTGAAAAAGAAGAAGAAGAAGAAAACTCAATTGTGGCGATCTAACTCCAAATTGAGAAAAAGCTCGAAAGGGCTCTACTTTCTGAAGGGTATTCCTGGGAGTCTCTTTTTGAAAAGAGACACCAAATAAGGGGGTTTATCTTTTACCCCCAGGGAAATCCCCTTTCCCGGTTAACCTATGTTCGCTATAAACATCAAATCAAAAACTATGGTGTATACCATAGCACTCCTTATAGGAAATTTTATAAGTGCAATCGATAACTATGTGCTCTTTTTATAGAGCAAACTCTAAAAATAACTAATTTAACCAATAGTTTAACCATAATAATCTTCATATCGTCTTTGATATCATAAACCTTGAATCAAACCCTAACATATACCCACTTACTTTAAGTGACATCATTTAATGGTTATTGCCACTTTTGTTTCTGCTTATATGACTGGAAATTCATAATTCGTTCCATGACATCATATCATGGTAATAATCAAGTGGTTATTGATAATAGTAACACTCTCTCTATCTCTTACATTGGACATATAACACTATCCACTATCACAATACCTTGCATATTTATGATTGAAAGAAGTTTTGATTGTTCCACAAACCACAAATCTTTTATTTGTTGCTAAATAACCTATCTTCTTACATTGTGAAAGAACTCAAAACTAAGATACTACTTTTTACAGGTAACATCCATAAGAGTCTCTACCTTATAAAAATTCCTTGGCCTTTTTAGAATCATATGGCCTTCACTACTAAAGTAACCTCCCCTGTAGTGTTACTCTTTGTCTAGTATTTTATCTCATAGGTCTAATGTCATAAATTCTTGTAATTCTTATTTTTAATGAAAAAGTAGTCATCTCTTTTTTTTCATCTCATGTCTGTACTACATCTATATAACTTGTTAATTTTGAAATTTGGGACCATTCTCTTCTCTCTCATTATTTAGTTCTCATATTTCAATATTTTTTTGGTGATTTTAGTTGATTCATATGAATTTATATCCTAAATCAAAAGTCTCAAACTCTTCATCATTTTCAAAATTTCAAAGTCACCACTGAAAACCTTTTCTCCACTAAAATTAAAAATTTTCAATGTGATAGAACTTTTGAACTGATCAAAGGTGGTTTTGCTCAATACCATAACACCCATGGTATCTTATGTCATATCTCTTATCCTCACACCCCTAAACAAAATGATGTTACTAAAAGAAAGATTTGACATATTATTAAAATGGGTCTCACACTCTTTATTGATGCTTCGTTACCTAAATCTTTTTCATTTGAAGTCTTCTTCATTACTATTTACCTAATTAATCTCCTTCCCACTCTTGTCTTACAAAACAAATGTCCCATGAACTTCTCTTTGCCATAAAATCTAATTCCTATCATCTTTGAATTTAAAGTTATAATGTGATCCTTAAGTCTTCCAAAATGTTAGATGAGTGGAGATTTAGTATGATAATTCCTTTATACAAGAAAAAAGGGACATTTAAAGCTGTAATAACTATAGAGGCATCAAATTACTTGATCATATCATGAAGTTATGGGAGAAGGTGATTGATAAGAGAATGAGGAAGCATGCTTCTATCTTGAAAAACCAATTTGGATTCATGTCGGGAAGGTCTACGATAGAAGCTTTGCATCTCCTTAGGAGGTTAATGGAGCATTACAGGGAAAGATAATGTAATTTATTTTTATAGATTTAAAGAAAACGTATGATAGGGTACTAAGGGAAATCATGTGGAGGTGTTTAGAAATCAAAGGGGTTCCTATAACCTATATACAAATTATTTAGGATATGTATAAGGTGTAAAATCTAGAGTAAGGATGATAGGAGGGGATACAGAGCATTTTTCTATAGATATTGGGCTACACCAAGGCTCCTTTTTAAGCCCCTTTCTGTTTGCAATAGTGACTTATAAGCTTACCAAGAATGTCCAAGGGGATGTGCCTTAGTGTATGTTGTTTGTTGATGACATTATTTTAGTGAATATGACAAAAGAAAGGGTTAATTCCAAACTTAAACTTTGAAGGGATACGTTAGAGTCAAAAGGACTTAGATTAAGTAGGACTAAGAGCGAGTATATGGAGTGTAACTTTTCGGGACATAGAGTAGTTACCAATGTGGAGGTAAAGATTGGTTCAAAAGTTATACTACAAAAGGAGTGTTTTAAATATTTGGGCTCCACCATCCCACAGCAACGAAGATGTTGATGAAGACATAGTTCACAGGATTAGATCTAGGTGGATTAAATGGAGAAGTACATTAGGAGTTCTATGTGACAAGGAGATACTACTTAAGGTTAAAGGTAAATTCTATCATTTAAAGATTACGCCAGTCATGCTTTATGGAGTAGAATGTTGACCCATCAAACAAATGCATAATCATAAGCTATTAGTGATGGAGATAAGGATGGTCCGATAGATGTGTAACCTTACTAGAAGAGATAAGGTCAAGAATGTAATGATAAGAGCTAGATTGAAGGTAGCCAATATTATTGACAAATTAAGAGAGACAATGCTTAGGTGGTTTAGAAATATTAAGAGGAGACACCCAGATGCTCTAATAAGAAGATATAAAAAGATCGTACTCAGAGACTGTATGAGAAAAATAAGGAGGCTTAAGAAGAATTGGGGGGAGATGATTAAGAATGATATGGAAATATTGGAAATTACCGAGGATATAACCTATAATAGGAAACTTTGGTGTACTGAGATCCAGATATAGGATCCCATGTAAAGAGATTCTTGTAATTCTTCTTGTAGTTAACATAAACTTGTAAATAAGTAGTACTTACCTTTTAGGGATTTAGTTTAAATTAACTACATTATTATTATTGTTATTGTTGTTGTTGTTGTTGTCAGTTGTAAATGGATTTTCCAAACCAAAAACAAATATGATGGATTCGTTGATCAATACAAAGCATGCCTGGCTGCTGAAGGTTATTATCAATCTTCTAGAATTAACTACACTAACACTTTTAGTCCTATTGTTAAACCAACCATTATCCACATCATTCTTACTCTTATCATAAGCATTGTTAACATCATTCAATTAGATGTTAACAATGCTTTTTTCAAGATACTCTTTAAAAACTTGTTTACATAAGTTAACCTAATGGTTTTGTTGACTCTTAACATCCTCACCCTATATGTTGCTTGCACAAAACCCATCATAGTCTTAAACAATTACCTCAAACTAAGTTAGGTTTTGTGTCATCTAAATCTATTACCTTTTTTTATTCACTCTTCAACCTCTTGTGCCACTTTCCTTCTGGTCTATGTGGATGATATCTTGGTAACTAGTTTGTCATAAACTTTTATCCAAACCCTTATTGATGATCTTTATATCACTTTTACAATTAAAGACCTAGACTTCTTAATTAATTTCTTGGTATTAAAGCTACAACCATAACAAATGGCCTTCTTTTAACCCAAACCAAATACATTGAGGACCTTCTCACCTATACCAACTTTGAATCCTCCAAACTTGTACCTACATCCATCACCTTTACCTTACCTTTATCCAAAAACCATAAGGCACCCCACTCACTGGTCCCGTTGAATACCAAAGCACAATTGGAGCCTTTCACTATCTTCGCCTCACTCGCCTTGACATCTAATTTGTTATTAACAAAGTATCCCACTTTTTATACTACCCTATTGACATTTACTAGATTGTGGTTAAACGGATCCTATGATACCTATGATCCAAACCACCTCATGATTTACACTTATCCAAAACTACCCTCTCATCCTAATTGCTTTCTCTTGTCTTGATAGAAGACATTCTACTTCAGTCTATTGCATTTTTTTTTTAGTTCTAATCCCATATCTTAGAGTACTAAGAAACAACTCACTGTTACTCACTCTAATATTGAAGTTGAATATAGAAACATTACACTTGCTACTGTAAAACTATGTTGGATCACTTAATTACTTGGAGAACTTAATTGGTTTCACACCTACTTTATGGTGTGATAATTTTGGTGCAAATTTATTACTACTAATCATGTTTTTCATGCTTGCACAAAATACATTGAGATTGACTTTCATTTTGTTCAATACTCAGTTGCCAAAAAGGCTCTCGCCATGAAAAAAATTTCATCTGTTGAACAAATTGGTGATGGTATGACTAAACCCTTAGTTTCTTCTATTTTTCACTAACTTAGAGAAAAGCTCACTATTGATGCACTCGTCTAAACATGCCACCTGAGCCCAAATCCGACCTAGCTCAATTGAGCTTTTATATTTTTAGGCTCGAGGTTACCTAAACTTGGCCTGACCTAAAACTTAAAAATTACAGACAAAATCAACCCAAGCTTTCGATTGTTCAAGTCCAATTAGGCTTTGCCAGGCTCAAACCATTATCATCTTTACAACCGTGAGCTTGGGAGAGAGATGATAACTGATATATTCTACATCTTTTATTTCTTTTTTTTAAATTGTCATATAGATTTTCAGTCTCATATAAATCTTACTTTTATCTTAACAACTTTTTGTATAAAATAGGACTTATTTTTTTTTACAATTTTTGATCAATAAAAATTGCAACTTTTTGGCTACTTAATTACTCTTTTAATTCCTATATCAAAATTTTTAGGTGATCCAACTAGTTTGTAGATTATGTTTAAATTTTGAAATATCAAAGTTATAGTACTTAAGTTTTTAATTAGATTAACCACTTTAAATAACGTAAATTATATTTGTTGAAATATGAATAAAATGTAAAATATATCTATTTTCATTTTGTAATATTACATATATCAAAATCTATGACAAATGTGTATATATGTACCTCAGTTAATGAGAGAATTTAATTGCATTAATATGTTATTTCTCTAAAAATTATACACTTAAAATTTTGATTTAAAAAGTTGTTTGTGTTTATTATACACTAATGTATTGTTGGTAATCATTTTAAAAATATTTGATATGGAGATTTATTATTTTTTTAAAATTAAAATTTTGTAAATTTGTTAAACAAATGAAAAAAAGTTTAAATATTGTCAAATTTGCAGAAAGCCTTAACAAATATTTTAAACATCATGATAAAATTCAGACATGCTTGAGAACTCTGTATCCTAAGCACTTTCACGTCTAAATTCATTAGTAATATATAATATATCTTATCCATTATTTTTCCAGAAAAACAAGAACTGTTAAAATGACCGTGATTAAGCTTGACTGCTTCCGTATAAAATGGAATATTTTTCATTCTCTTCACAAACACAAGCCGAAGAGGATACAATCACACACACACTTCATACAAATGATAGAATAGAATAAACTCCAAATCTCAATAGCAGGCTTAGAATCTTGAGGCCGATGAAGCACCAAGTACTAAGAACAACACTGAGAGATAAAGCTGCATTCTGGTGATGCTTGCATTTGATTTTGATGTGCCATCTGCTGTAGGTACTGCTTTAGAACCGGTTCCTACAGCTGGCCACAGTACAATTCATTAAAAACTAGGAGTTAGAAACATATAATAATTACAAAAAAAAAAAAATAGAACTTGTCCAAAGGATTTCAAAACTTACCTGGAGTAGTTCCTGAAGGTGTTTGTTGAGGCGTCTCGTCTGCTGGAGGACTAATTGGAGAGCTTGCAGGGGCTGTTGCTGGACCATTAGCACCTGATAGAACAAAACCAAGTTTCATTGGTTAATCTTATGTGTTATCGATCTTTTTGCTGTTACGGGGAATTAAGTACTCTACCATTGCATCGGCTAACCGGTGGTGTCTGCACAGCACATGCTGCGGGAAGCCCCAGAGCGAGAGTTTGGTTAACGCTGACACCAATCGACGAGCCACCACCATTAACCATTGTGCAAAGACACTCTGGCTGGGATTGGACAACTTTAGCAAGCTGTGAGCAGCAGGAAGATGATGGTGTGGAAGAATTTCCTGTAACGTAGTTAAGACATGGGGATAAGCTCACGAGCACCCTGGTGCAGCCAGATTGAGCTGTGGCTCCTGAACAAAGCATCATAGCAAAGACCAAGAACAGACCACATTGAATCACATTTGAAGCCATTTCAGAGTTAATGCAAATTGGGGAAAGATACAAGAGTAGATAATATTGGAAGACTGGGATCTTTCTATATTCTTGAGTGTGCAGAGAATAAGGGCAGGGTCCGGCTATATAAGTGAAGAAATTATGGGAAGGAATCTATTAGTTATATTTGGATGGCCAACTTTTGCTGATTTGGGGCTTATTTGGTGAAACTGTTAGGAGAAGGTCACCAATTCTGGATACTAGAATACTACGATTCTCATTTCAGGATATAAAATATCCAAGTTCCAGCTTATCGATGGGCTGTTTTGGGAAAGACTAATTCTATAAAATAAGGTTGTTCCCAGATGGACGGAAGTGTGGTGGACTATATATATGTTAGTTGGTTGCTAACGCGTTTGTTCTTATTATTTACGTATTCCTGTGACGATACTTTGCCTGTCTTAAGACTCTTTAGCCGTCAGCTTTAAGTTTCACGTTTGACCAAGTAACACAGTGACCAGCATCGAGAGGTCGGGCCTATTTGCTAACCACCGTTCTCTTTGTATTCCAGGTAGAGCAAAGTAAATCTGAGAAATGGATTTAGGCTTTGTACATAACCCTGAAATTTGACACAGACGACATCTCATTTTCAGTGTGATCGAACTACTTGGGAAAGTAAGGAGTAGGGATGGTAATTTTAGCCTGGCCAGCCTGGTCCAACCAATTTTTGGCTTGAGTTTGGAGACCCATGAGTTGGCCATGGGCTGATCATGGTCCGCCTGGGCTCGCGGCCCACGGCCCAGTCATTTGGGCAAAATGACATTATTTTGTCCAAAATGACGACGTTTTGTATTATTTTTAATTAAAAAATATAAACAAGCCAGCGTCGAAAGGCAAATAAGTGTCATTTTTGTAAGAAAGAGGGATATTAGAAAGATTATATGAAACGTAAGGCTTGGTTTAAAAGGAAAGGGATACTTTACAATCCAAAATATAAACCCAAATGAGAACTTTTTGTTCGTAGGAAACCGTAAGGAGGTTCCAACTGAAGGCCTAGGAGCTTATCATAAAATATTAGATACTAGTTACCACTTGGATCTAAGAAACTTAGTCTATGTTTTTAACTTGATGAAAGTGGGTTTACTTTTTAGTTTGGTGATGGTCGTTTTATTTTATTTAAACATAATTTCATTATTGGTTATCAAAGTCTTATCAATGGTTTATATAACTTGAAACTTGATGTTAATTTTTTAAATCCCTATTTTCTATTTATTATATGTACCATTAGAGCTAGGAGTAGCATAATGAATAATAATTTTACTTACTTATGGCATAAATGTTTAGGTCATAAATCTACACATATATTTAGATTTTACTGCTCTCAATATATGTGAAATTCTTTCGAATTTGGATTTTACTGATCTAAATATATGTGTAGCTTGCCTTAAGGAAAAACAAAACAAATATAATTAAAAAGAGCCACAAGAAGTAGTCAACTCCTTGAACTAATACAAACGATTATATATGGAGCTTCTGACACTATAACTTTTAGTGGAAAAAAATATTTTATCACTTAAATAGATGATTGTTCATGTTATGAATACATCTATTAGCTTAATGAAAAATCTCAAGCTATAAACGCCCTTAAGATGTTTGTAAATGAGGTTAAAAGGTAATTAGATAAAAAATTAAAAATTAAAAATTGTAAGATTTGATAAAAGTAGTGAATATTATGAAAAATATGATAAATTAGGATAATATACAGGTCCATTTACAAAGTTTCTCGAGAACATGGCATATGTGCACAGCATATTAAATCTTACAAAAATGGTGTAGTAGAAAGGCGTAATAGGAAATCAATAGATATAGACAGGGTATGATGAGTAATTCTTCATTATCCAAAATCTTGTGGATATATGCAATTAAAATTACTGTGCATTTGCTAAATAAGATTTCTAGTAGAGCGATACCTAAAACTCCTTTTGAGTTATGGATTGGAAGGAAACTTAGTATGAGGCACTTACATGTTTAGGGTTATCCAACATAAGCATGAGTTTATAATCCACAAGAAAAGAAATTAGATTCTTGGAACAGTCAATGGTTACCTACAGAAATTTAAAGGGTATCAGTTTTACCGTCTAAAATATAGTCCAAGAATTGTTGAAACAGTTAATGCCAAGTTCATTGAAAATGGTGAAGTTAGTGGGAGTATTAAAAAAAGTGTTATGGATAGTAGTGAAATAAGGGTTGATGTTCCGTTACTTATAAATGTTTCAGTATACACATCTATACCAAATATTGTCTCAGTGTTGGAAGAACAAAATAATCCTGGACAAAACTTGGATGAAACAGCACCTTATGAAGAAACTATAACTTACAACTAATTAATTTAAATGAACCACGTGCAATAACTTTGAATAAACTATAAGAATAAGGAGATAAACTATTCCTGATGATTATGTGGTTTATTTAGAAGAGTCAGAATTTGAGTATAGCATTAATAATTATCATGTTTCATTTTCATAAGCTATATAGTGATAAGTTTGATAAATGGATTGATGCTCTGAAAGATGGCTTAAATTTAATGGCACAAAATAATGTCTAGTACCTTATTGATTTGCTAGAAGGATCTAAACAAGACAAATGAAAATGGGTCTTTAAGACCAAATGTGACTCGAATGATAATATTTAACAGTATAAAGCTAAACTTGTTGTCAAAGGATATACTCAAAAAGATGACATTAATTTTAAAGTGACTTTTGTACTTGCCTCAAAAAAAGATTCAATGATAATATTCATTACATTAGTGGCTTATTTTGATTTAGAGTAACATCAAATGGATGTGAAAATTGCCTTTCGAAATAGTATTCTTGAGGACGATGTACAATTCCGACGATGTACAATTCCATTTCGGTAGTGATATTCCATTTTAGTTGGAAAATGCAGTCAAAAACCCATATCATAAGAGAAAACTTTGTATAGAGTTCCATTACTATTAATGGGTGGCTCTGTGATTTCTTATGGGCACAGGTGTCTTCCATAAAATGAAAGGGACATATGGTATGTAAATTTAAGAAATCAATATATGGAATTAAACAAGCTTTTTGACAATGGTATATTAAGTTTAATGATACCATAACATCTTTTGATTTTTAAGAAAATATTATTGATTTTGTATCTACCAAAAGATCAGTGGGAGTAAGTTTATATCTCTAGTTTAATATGATGATGATATTTTAGATGTTGTTAATGATTTGGACATATTATATAAGATTAAATATTTTCTCTTTAAGAATTTTGATATGGAAGATATGGAGAGGTATCCTATGTGATAGAAATTTCAATATTTTGAAATAAATCATAAGGACCAGTAGGGTTATCTCAGAAATACTATATCAAAAGAATTCTTGAGAGATTTAATATAAACAAATGTTCAAGAGGAATTGTCCCGATACAAAGGGGATAAATTTAGTCTCATGCAATGTCTAAAGAATGATATGGAACATAACAAATGAAATATATTCCATATGCTTCTATTGTTGGTAGTCTGATGTATTTGCAAACATACACAAAACTCAATATCAACTTTGCAGTTGAAATGGTAGGCATATATCAAGTAATCATGGTATAGACTATTGGAAAGCTGCAAAGACAGTCTTAAGGTATCTTCAAGGAGAAAAGGACTTTATGCTTATATAAAGAAGATCAAATTCATTAGAAGTAATTGAACATTCAAATTCATATTTTAGTGGATGTATTGAACATTTGGTTTTTTTTTTTTACTAGCAGAAGTAGCAATTTCATGGAAAAGTACTAAACAATCTGTCATTGCTTCTTCCACTATAGAAGTAGAATTATTATCTTGTTTTGAGATTACAATCCATGCCTTATAGCTGCGAAACTTAATTTCAACGCTTGAGGTTATTGACATCATTACTAATTCATTGATAATTTATTGTGATAATTCTATAAAAATTTTCTTCTCCAAGAATAGCAAGTACTCTAGAGATGCTAAATATACAAAGTTGAAATATTTTGTCTTAAAGGAGGAAGTTTAGTAACAAATAGTGTGTACTAAACATATTAAGATAGATCTTATGATTGCATATCCCTTAACTAAAGGCCCAACACCAAAGATATTTAAGGAACATGTTCAAAGAATGGGCCTTAGTTATAATGATGATTGTTTTGGATAACTTTTTAACAGTCTTGGGCTCAATAAAGTTTTTAATTGACAATTTTCTTTTTTATTATGAATGTGAAAATGTAAATGTTATTAAATAAGAAATAAAATTTTCTACAAGACATTAATATGGACCTTTATGATATGTATATATCACTTATGTTACGTGATTTGATAAACTATTAGTGTTATGGTGCATGAAATGAAGTATGCGAAGTTGAAATATATGACTGCCATGGCCTCCATTATGTGGTTTAATGTGTTGAGGTAAATTA
>JANZXR010000009.1:19679692-19697440 GCA_027575705.1 Erythroxylum echinodendron
GCCATTAGAGGCTAAACTCTTCCTTTCAGCCAGGGGTTAATTCGAAGTGGATTTTCTTCATGTTTGTGAGATCTTAATGCTCTTTATCTTTACTTTTTAATTTCTACTGCATTCATGCTTTTACTGTAACTTATTGGAAAACACCATCCTTAATGTATTCTTATTAGTTATTTGATCTGGCCAATTGATTAATTGTTAGAATGCATATAGCCAATTAACTAGGTTAAATCCGTAATTGTTTAGCCGAATTGATGCAAGTGGCAATTGGTATAACTTGATTGTGTAAAAGCCTTTGCTTTATATTAAGTAATTGTATGATCTAGTTTAAATGAATTCTTGTAGTCTTTGTTGATTAGGGCAAGGTCTTTCTAGTATTCATTACGATTGACAAATTAAATCCTTCGTCATACTTAGGGTTATTTGTTGGTTAGGGGTTAATATTAGATCGTATCTTAATAATCCATTAATACAGAAAGATTAGTTGGAGGGTTTTGACTATAACTTGTCTGTAATATGAAATTGTAAAGTAATCTTACAATCAATGATCAAACATAAGAATTTCTTACTGGGAATTATACCTTTAGCTGTGTTCGTTTTCTATTGATTTGATTTTAGTTTACTGCTACATTTTTTGTTTTATTTATTTTTGCTCAATTCAACCCCCTCCTTTTCTATTTTAGCACTTTAGAAATAAGCTTGACCAGTCTCTGTGGGATCGACCCTGCTAATCACTATTTAAAAATCTTTTAGAGTAGGTAATTTATTTTTGGTGGTTTCGATACCCATCAGAAACATTGCCAATTTGTATGAAGTAATCTCCTACTACTGCCTCCTTTTAGTTCAATGCGCAAATTTATTTTTCAAATTTGGAGGTAGAACTGAGAGGTGAACACATTTTTCATCTCAGTTAAAATCCTATTCCACAAATGGCATTAGTGTTATAATCTGGCTCCTGATTTCAGAGAACTATTAAATTATAAAGCCTGTAAGATCAAAAACAGTGTTTATACTTTAATTTATTTTGTGTTATGCAATCTTTGGCAAGTAAACAGTACCGAGTTCACTTCATTCAACGGTTCTGGTGGAAATCCAAATTCTCCAATGGAACTTCTTATATGATTCCGTGATTGATGTACATATTGACCTTTAGGTATCCAAAAGGTAGATCCTATTCTTTGATTAAATCTTATAGTTATTAAGTACTTTGGAAACTGAACATGTTAAGTTCAAATCTATTTTAAAGTTTGTCTGATTCTTCTTTTTTATCAATTTTTTCTTTTTAATTTCTGTAAATAATTCCTGAGGTAGAAACAATGGAAGATTCTACGCGTTAGACAATGATTTTTCAACATAATACGAAGGGACCATGTTCTTATTACTCACTATTCATCAATATAAACAAAGCTGATAATGCAATCTAACTATTGTAAATAATAACAAATCCATCTCTAACAGCTTTAAGCACAAGCAAAGTAGAAGAATATTGACTAGTGCTGCAATATTCTATTATAAAAAATGAGAACTAGAATTTGGTAAGAGCCGATCCACAATATGCAATGAAGAGAACCAAGAGCATCAATTGAAAGGGTGCTTTAACACTACTTCTTTCTGATGTTCGGTTATTGTTGATGGTACTATATATGACCCAGTTTCTGTTGATTTTTCAGCAGAGTTTGTTAGTAACCCATGTGTGATTGTTGCTTTATCTCTTCTTATGTGACTGCTGCTTTAACTTTTTTTATTAATATATGGTGGGTCTCCTATATGGGAGGAATCCACCTAATAATTCTCCCCTTTCGACTATATGGGGAGATCTACCATTACGGTAACAAGTCGACAGTATTTGAATTTACCCCTTGTGAGAATCTTTGTTAACAGATCTGATCCATTCTTATCAGTATGGATCCTTTCAAGCTGTAACTGCTTCATCTTCAATATGCATATGATCCAGTGATATTTCAGATTTATGTGCTTCGATCTTAAATGAAAGGAGGAATTCTTTCCAAGGTGAATTGCAAATTGAATATCACAAAAAAATCATATTTTTCCTAATAGAAACCAAGTTCATTTAAGAACTTCTTCATCCATAGCAATTCCTTACAAGCTTCAGTTGCTGCGATAAACTCTGCTTCTGTAGTAGAAAAAGCAACATATTTTTGCAACCTCGACTTCTATAACATAGCGCCCCTTGCAAAAGTGATCAGATATCCTGATGTAGATCTTCTTGAATCAGCATCACCAACTATATCTGTATCAGTATAACCAGTTAACATAGATTTGACATCTCCATAACATAAACATATTTTGAAGGTGCCACGAAGATATCTAAGAATCTACTTTACTGTAGCCTAATGTTCCTTTCTAGGATTTGAAAGAAACTGACTCACTACTCCAACTGAGTGAGCAATATCTGACCATGTGCATACCATAACATACATTAAACTACCAACAACTGATGCATATGGAATCCACTCCATCTCTTCTTTCTCTTCTTCTATGGAAGGACTCTGCTTCGAACTTAATCTAAAGTGATTAGTAAGAGGATAACTAATTGCTTTAGCGTTCTCCATGTTAAACTTTTGAAGCACTTTCTCAATGTACTTCTCCAGTGATAACCACAATTTCTTAGCATTTTTATCTCTGATTATCTTTATGCCTAGAATTTGATTTGCTAGACCTAAGTCTTTCATGGAAAAAGACTTACTCAGTTCCTTCTTTAAGCCATCAATTCCTGAAGCATTCCTTCCAACAATTAACATATCATCTACATAAAGTAAAAAGATGATAAAATCATCAAAGAATTTCTAAACAAAAACACAGTGACAAAATTCATCTTTTTATATCCTTGCTCCCCTATAACAGACTTGAATTTCTTGTATCACTGTCTCGATGCTTGTTTTAAGCCATACAAATTTTTCTTTAGTTTGCAAACATAGTCCTATTTTTCTTTTTCTTAAAATCCTCTAGTTGCTCCATATAAAATTATTCTTCTAAATCACCATAAATGAAGGCAGTCTTCACATTCATTTGCTCAACTTCTAGGTTGAGGCTTGCTACTAATACCAGCACTATAAGAATGGATGTCATTTTCACCACCGGTGAAAAGATTTCTTCAAAATCAATATCTCTTATTTAGTTGATCCCTTGACAACTAACCTTGCTTTGAAGTTTGGATGTAATCCCTTTTCATCATGCTTGATCCGATACACCCATCTATTCTTCAAAGCTTTCTTTCCTTCTGGCAATTCCACCAACTCAAATGTTTTGTTCTTATGTAAGAATTTCATCTCATCTTGTACAGCCTCGATCCATCTCTTCTTGTGTTCACTATCCATAGCTTCTTTAAAGCTCTCAGGTTCTCCTTTATTAGTTAACAACACATACTCATTAGTATGATATCTGGTAGAAGGTTGTTGAATTCTACCAGATCTCCTTTCTGGAACAGGAGAAGTTGCAGGCACTGGTGGTTGAACATGAACACCATTTTTATCTGGTTCAATCTTAGTGGGAGCATCATCTTCACTAGATCTCTCATCATGGATCATATCTTCTACTTGTCTTGGCGCAATGTTGGAGGTTTAAATTCTAAGTCTGTTGAATCACTATTAGACTTTGTTGCATCCTTCTGCGCCTTGTTAACATCTTCAATGGTTTGATCTTTAACAAACACAACATCACGGCTCCTTATGAGTTTCTTCCAGACTGGATCATAAAATCTACAGCCAAATTGGTCCTGGCCACCAATGAGTACACATTATCTTGTATTGACATCAAGCTTAGTTCTCTCATCCTTTGGGACATGTACAAACACTTTGTAGCCAAACACCCGTAAATGATCATAGGAAACATTCTTTCCTGACCATACTTTCTCTAAAACTTCTTGCTGTAAAGGAGCACAAGGTGAAAGATTCAGCACATACGCTGCTGTTAGTAAGACTTTACCCCAAAACATCTTAGGTAACTTTGAATGTGAGAGTAGACATCTAACTCTCTCCATCAAAGTACTGTTCATCCTCTCAGCTAGTTCATTTAATTGTGGCATTTTTAGAGGTGCCATTTGACGTTGAATGCCATGCTCTCTGCAATAACTATCAAATGGTCCAGTGTATTATCTATCATTGCATATTCAGATACACTTGAGTTTCTTCCCAGTCTGTCTCTCAACTAAGGCTATGAATTGTTTGAAAACATCTAGCACTTGGTCCATTGACTTCAAAGTATATGTCCATATTTTTGGGAAATGATCATCGATAAAGGTCACAAAGTATTGACCACCACCAAGTGACCTCAGCATTGGTCCACACAAGTCTGAGTGTACCAAATCTAATACATTCTTCATTCTAAAAGGAAGGGAATTTTTTAAAGCAATTCGGTTTTACTTTGCTGCTAGATAATCAACACATTTCTTCAAGTGCACCTGTTTATGTTCGGAAAGCACATTTCTTTTTAGCAACAGTGTCATCCCTTTCTCACTCATGTGACCCCAATCTTTTGTACCATAATTTAGTTATGTCGTCTTTCTCCATTACGTTTACAACATCACTGAAGAGCTTCGCTTTCATCACATAAAGCGTTTGCTTTAAAACTTTGGCCACCACTATAGAACCTTTAGTAAGCTTCCATTGGCCATTCCTGAAGGTGTTACAGTAACTTTCATCATCAAGTTTTCCTGTAGAGATCAAATTCAAGTGCATAACTGGAATATGCTGTACATCTCTCAGGATAAATCTTGTGCCATTCTCTATTATCAGGTGAATGTCTCCTTTGCCAACAACTTTGGATAAATTGTTATTTCCTATTCTAACCACACCAAAGTCTCCCGGTGTGTAAGATGAGAAACATTTCCTTCGTAATGTATCGTGAGTATTTGCACTACTGTTAATCACCCAACTTATTTAATGGGTTGCCAGATTGATTATATCACCATCATCACCATCGTAGATGACGTTGAACTCACCGATGATATCTGAATGCTCATCATCACTATCATTTTTCTTCACATCCTTGTCTTTTTTGTTTTCTTTTCTTGGAAGCCAACAAAACCTTTTAATGTGCCTTTTCTTTTTACAATAATGACATTCCACAGTAGCATACTTGTTTGACTTTCCTCTGCTCTTATCTCCGAGCTTAGAACCCCTAGACTGATTTCTTCCTCTTGAATCGGCAATCAGAACCTCTAATTGTGATGAAGAAGATGAATTTCTCCATCTCATTTCTTTATTCAAAATGCTGCTTTTAGCAGCCTCTACGCTGACTACACCATTCGTTACAGAATTTGTACGTGAAATTTTCAAAGTCTCTTAAAACTCTGGTAAAAAAGCGAGCAACATAAGAGTAAGCACTTCATCGTCAAACTTCATGTTCATCCCTGATAGTTGATCTAAGATTCCTTACAAGTCGTTCAAATGGTCTGTTATAGAAGTACCTTCTTGATATTTTATTTGCATTAACTTTGTCAGATAAAATAATTTATTATTGCCAGACTTTGATGCATACAATTCTTCGAGTTTCCTCCAAATTGTTTGAACGTTTGCCTCATTGGTAATATGGTTATAGACATTATCTTCAACACATTGTCGAATGAAACCATAAACTTGTTCATGCTCAAACTCCCATTCCTCGTTTGATTTCTTTTCGAGTTTAGGAGCAGCAAGTACCGGCAAATGTAATTTTGTCACGAACAAGAGATCCTTCATCTTGTTTTTCCATCTGTAGAAATTTGTTCCATTTAAACTGATCATCTTTGTCACCTTTGCCTCCATTTGACCATATGAATGAACAGTACCTGTACGTATGAACAGTACCCTACATATGAATTTGGGCTCTGATACCAATATGTTGATTTTTCAGCAGAGTTTGGAAACAGCCCATGTGTGGCTACTGCTTTGACCCTTTTTTCAATTAATATGCAATAAGTCCCCCATATGGGAGGAACCCACCTAATATTTCCTGCATATTTTTAAGGACCATAACATCAATCCAGTTACTACTATATTGCCACTTAGGTTTTTTCATTGTCAAACAAAATTGTATATCCATTGCAATTCTATAATTTCACAGAAATACCTGAAGAAGAAGGAGTTTTTGAGGTAGGTGGTGTAATGCCAGCTTCAGGTGTATCACCAGATGATGACTCTGTTGTAGTAGTTAGAGAAGCATTAACAGGTGGAGAAACTAATGGTGTTAGGGCACTAGCAGCTACTTTTTACCACATGTAGAAACAATGCTAGAAGTTACTGGATTCATTTATTCATAAAAAGAAGGAGAAGAAGAAGAAGAAAAATAACTGATCATTTAGCTCACCTTTACACTGGCTAATTGGTAAAGTTTGCACTTAGTAAAGCCAAAACAAGAGTATGGTTCATGGCTATTCCCAGTGAGGAACCCTCGTCATTGAGCATTGAGCAAAGACATAGCGGTGTTACATGGACAACACTAGCTAACTGCAAGCAACACGAAGTTGAAGGGGTGTTTGTGTTTCCATCAATATAGTTTAAGCAAGGTGCCAAGCTCACAAGGGCACTATTACAGCTCGAAGATTGCCTATGGCTTCACCACATAGCATTGCTATAAAGGTTAGGACTAGTCTTGTGTGAATTTTGGTTGAAGCCATTGAATGTTTTTGGTAATTTTGACAGGTTAGAAAATATGGAGGAAAAGTGTCGATTTTTCAGGGTGATCTTTAATTGTTTTGGTGGGAATTTGAGGATTAGAGCTTAGGTAAACTAGCTATTGGAGGTCTACTAATATAAGAAAACTTAAGAGACGAGCGCTTTGTTAAAATTTCAATCACCTACCCTAACAACTTTTCATTAATTTAACACCTAATATTATCCTTAATATTATGTGTTGTATAATGTTCTATAACGGGAAATATATTCCCCTTATTTCCAAGTGACCCCATCCATTCAATTTTTGTGGGTTCCATTTATTGAAATGGATGAATTTTTATGGAACGTAATGAGTAATGGGAATAGGTGATGCGATCCCTCTATAGTATGCTAAATTTGAGGTCAACGATAATAGAAACTAAACCTAATATTAAATTTTAAAAGATCTTTCTAAAAGTGATATAAGTTTCACAACTCCTAAATTTAAGTGGGCTTATGATCAAAATAGTTTTAATTTCGCAATATTTTATGTAATTTTTATTTTGAAAAATCTTTTTATCAATTAAAGTATTTTGTTATTTGTTTTGAGTATTTTGAAGTATTTTAGATATAAGCTTTCAAACATAACACTATTGTAGCGTTATTAATTAAAATTCAAGCATCTTCAAATCCATAAATAGTAAAGAGGAAAATAAAATAATTATTCATCATAAAATTTTTAAATTTTCAAATTAAAAAGTAAATAATGACAAAATGAAATATTTTATTATTAAAATTGTTTTAATTTGTTTTGCTTGTCTTAAGAAATTACAATTATGAAGTTAAAAAGAAAGTTTTTGAAGAATAAAATATAAAAATGTATGATAATATTTAACAAACTTAAAATAATTTAAATAGGTAGAAATCTTCGAGATCGAAATATTTTGAAATACAATAGAAATCAAATATTTTTAATACTAAATCGTAGCTATGTAACTCAATCAATTAACATATCTTTCTTTCATCTTTGGTTGCTTCAAAAGTGGCAACAACCGTCACCAATATCTAAAACCATTCCATAATTTCCAACAACATCTCTTTGTTTTTAGCATTACTTTTTTCTTAAAAGGTAAATAAATTGTATTGATGATTAACTAGTAATTACATACAATATACAAAACTTAAACAAAATAAAATCTTTAAGCAATTACTTAGCACATCTCAATCTCAACATCATGTATGCATATAGCAGGTACAATTATAGGTTCTAATTAATCCTTATTAGTTGAGATAAGGTAAGATTTTGTCCCTATAGGTAGTACTTTGATTCTCCTAAGGCTACATTGTACTTCTAAAGACTATCCCATATAGGAGGCTATCATCATTTTGTTTCCTAGGCAAGGAGGAAAGCCATTAAATGATTCCCTTCGGCCTTATGACCTAAGGCTCCCAAGTTATAAAACCTTTTGCTTCCTTCCATACCTTTTCGAAATAAGGATAGTTTAATGAAATATAGGAGAGAGTTTTTCGACTAGTAGAGCATAGTTTGTATCATTGATTTCTTGAAATTCTAGTTCTATCCATAATGGTTAGCCTCTCTTTAGTTACAATTCATAGGATAAAGGAAGATTAGGAATAAGGATTTTGTTTCGTATAGAGAACTAACTCACCATTGTTGAATATGTCCTGATCACCTCCAAGCATGACCTTTTTGCGAAGGAGACCAATGAGTGTTTAAGCTAGATAACTTAGTCCTCCCTCTAAATGTTAGGAAGGGATATGGAATATAGCTTTGGAAGAATTTAGCACCTCTATTATTACAATAATAACTACCATCCTTATATCAATAGGGTAGAAAACTCTTAGGCTAGCATAGTTGGGGAGGAGATAAAGGAGTCCCAAAATACTCCAGTTATCATAATAGAGCCAAGTAGCTTCACCATTACCTATCTTATACCTGATCAATAGTTAAATGAGGACCCTAAGTTTCAATATTCGCTGCAAGTTCCAAGATAAGTCAGATCTAAAGTTCCAAGATAAGTCAGATCTAGCTTTGAATGTCCATATGTTGGATCTCTCTAGGTAATGTTTATATATCCATTTCACTCAAAGAGACACTTTATCACTTATGATGTTTCATAGTTTCTTCATCAGCATTATTCTGCTCACCAATTTTGCATTTTTTATGCTCAAGCCCCCTCTTTTCTTTGGTAAGCATATATCATTCCAACTTACCTTGGCAAAAGGCTTATAGTAGTCATTAACAGTCTAAAAAAATTTCTTCAACTACTTGTTAATTTCCTTACAAAGCTTCTTAGTGAAGATTACATGAGAAAACTAGTACACATATAAGTTACTAAGCACTAAAGATATCAATTATAGCATGTTTGCAAATGATAAGAATTTAAAGGTATAAGCCCTAATTCTTCTTCTAATCATGTCTAATAGACCTTGACAATCCAAATTTGAGAGTTTCATTAGGTATTGGAATTCTAAGATATGCAAATGGGGTTAATTTAAGAGATATACCTAATGTCACATATAGGAGTTGAGATGAGCTTATAGTATCCAATGAAGTGATTAAGAAACTCTTGTACTTGTTAATTTGGATAATTGAACATACACTAAATGCCTCTAATGATCACATCAAACAAGCCGTTGAAGCCTCATTCTCTTTACAAACAATGTTAGTTCATCAACAAAAGCAAAGTATGTAACAACCAATCTTCCACATTTCTTATGAAACTTGAAGCTATTGTTAACAAGCATATTCTTTTTATGATATAATTAAGGAATTTAATTTAGATGGTAAAAAGGTAAAAGTAAAGTGGATCACCTTGCTCTCGACATTTACCCTCCTTAAATAATTGGAATGCTTCATCGTTGGTCAGTGCACAGAAGGAAATGGTGGTTATGCATTTGGAAATTCAAGCTATAAATTTTTCAGGGAACATAAATGCTTTTTTTATGTCTTTAGTATGAAACTAGAACTTATTTAATCATATGCTTTGTGTATGTTAATTTTGATAGCACAATTTGCTCGTAATCCATCAATATGGTAATTCTTTAACAATTATTGTGCAAGCATCACATTGTTGCTAATGTTTCTTCCTTCAATAAAAGTAGCTTGAGATTGACTAATAAAAGAGGGTAATATGTGCTTGATACTACTAGTTAATAACTTGTATATGATTTTGTAAAAGATTTTGCGGCAAGAGATTGATCAAAAGTCCCTCGAGAAAGATGATGTTTAAATCTTAAGAGTAGATAAAGATGAGTGAAATTCCATACCTTAAGCATCTTTTCCTTGATAAAAAATTCTTGGACATACTTGCAAATATGATTTCTAATTATATTCTAAGTGGTTAGTTAAAAAAAACATTGAACCCATCAGATCTTAGTGCTTTATGAGGATTAAGTGAGAAGATCACCCTTTTTATATCTTCATCTATATACTTTTTAGTGAGCAAGTCATTATAATCCACAGATATAACTCTGGGAATTAAGCTTTGAAGGTTGTTAAGTGAAATTTCCAATCTTAGGGTACTTAATACCTTAGAGAAGTCATCTTTGGCAAGGGTTTTGAGCTTATTTTGACAAGTATCTAATCATTTTAATATAATATAGATATCATGTTTCTATTCATTCTTGAGTAATGATATGTGGAAGAAGCTAAAGTTTGAATCCCCTTCTTTTAGCCATATTACCCTTAAATTTTGTATAAGTAATGAATGATCTACTAATATTTTCAAGAAATTTTCCATGGAAAATTTCTTCTTGTTATTAAGAGAGGAATCAATGGGAGAAGCATATAGATTGTCTTGACATTGATAAGGGACTCCTTAGGATAATTAATTCTTTTATAAGTATCCTTACGTATGTAAATCTATAAAAATTTAAGCTCTTATTTATCCTCACCATTTTCATATAGAATTGAAATAAGGCATAATCTTATATCTGACACTCCAACCTCTCAAGCATTGTTTCTTAGAAGCCATCAACTCTACTAATATAGTTGACGAATCTAAATAGAGTAGGTCCTCTTGGTCCAACTATAAGATCATAAACTTCCATAGTGGTATAGCTTGAGAAAAGATTATTGTTGAAGAGTGCTCGACTTAAGTTAAAATTTTGAAGCTATTAGAGGTTGGCAATAACTCGATCTAGTTTCTTCCTCACTTGCCATGAGCCCTCTTAATTATTTGACTAGGTGTAGTATCTTCCACTAAAGTTAAGGTTAGTTTCTCTAAGATTATATAAATAGAATCTCAATTTACTACATGATTTCCCTCAGATCCTATCACCTTATGATTCTTTGGATAGTAATATGCTATTGAAATCTCCAATAATAAGCTAAGGCTTATTTGCAAAATTCTTAAATTTTAATAGGTTATTTTATAAATTGGATCGTTGGAATCCAAAGTTAGATGCACAGATGAAAGTGAACTGACACTTTCCTACTCTTACAATCTTAGCTAGCATATGGATACACTAGTATGTACACCAATAGTATATAATTGAAACAAAGTTAGGATCAAAGGCCACTATAACTCCACCTCGATGGTGCATGTCATAGTTTGATATGAGCTTCCAATGAGGCTTGAAAATCTATAGATTCATGCATTTTCCTTTCTCTAGTTTTGTTTCCAAAAGACCAAATAATTTTTTCTTGATTTGATACATTCGTGCACCATTTTATGTTTTTTAGGGTCATTGATCCCCCTAACATTCAATACAATCACGAATATAGAACCTTTAATGTGTTTCTTCCTATATAGTTTGTTTTATGTCCAAATTTCCCCCTTTCTACTGGTTTAAATGCATTTTAAGTGGCATCAAAAGGCCTGGACTGTTACTAAGTTTCCCCTTCATCTTGAATTGTTATTGGGAGTTAGTTATGTCTCCGATACAATGGGTAGAAGGGATAGATAGCTCCTAATTCTTGCTTGTGGCTTTCTCCTTAATTGGAAGCTCTTTAAAGGTAGACTTTTTAATTGGAATGTTGATTTCATTCATCAGCTCATTATAGTAATCAATTTAGAAAACCTTTTCAGGGAAATTCCATTTCTTTCCTTGTTGTACTAGAGACAGTCTCTACTGGTAGGAGACCTTGGAGGAGTCCTCAATGCCTCAACAATGGTAACTCCTCAAGAAGCTATTGATTAATATCATTATTAATATATAAACTAGCATAACCAATGCTTCTTCTTAAAGATTTAGCTTCATCCATGGATATAGGATTACCTATGTAAGTTGCTAAAAGTTTAGGACCCCTTAAAAACCACCACTCTGTGGGTTTAATGAAAGCTAACCCGCAAAAGGGATTTGTTTTTTGCTTGATTTCCTTAAGTATGATTCCTAGCTTCCACATCTATAAGAATATCAACATTCCATTCAAGTGCCAAGGTTCATCCTCAATTATCTTGAGGGCTTGGTCTTTGGAATTAATTCTAAAAATTAACAAATGATCCTCACTAAGGAGAACTTCATGCAAACTTCTTGGTACTTATTTTTTGCTTAATTTCCTTAAGTATGATTCCTAGCTTCCACATCTATAAGAATATCGACATTCCATTCAAGTGCCAAGGTTCCTCCTCGATTATCTCAAGGGCTTGGTCTTTGGAATTAATAATAAAAGTTAACAAATAATCCTCACTAAGACTGTAAACTTCTTGGTCTCTAATATCTTCATGACAGGGAAAGTAGGTCTCTTTTCTATAAAAAATCCAACTAAGGTGGATTCCCTAGAAGAAACTTCAAGCTTGAGCACTTCTAAGGGGAGAAAGACAATGGCTAAGCCTTCTCTAATAATGGGGAGATATATTGTAAAGCAATGCGAGAGGTGTCCCTTAAGACTTGCTCCTAGTTCAAGCTTCTAAGTTAAGAGTTTGAAGGAAAAGGAGGCTAGGGATGAAGGTGAGGTGACTCTTGGTTGGGGTTCAATGGTTGGTTAGGTTTTAGAGGGCTAATATTAAAGGGTAGAGGAGAGGGTAGAGGTGACAACTCAATTGGAAAAAGGGGGGAACAAGGTTAAGTACAGTCAATTATTCTAGAAGTCATTGAAGAGAAAGGTTAAAGAGACTGACACTGTTTTAAAAAGGTTTTTAAAATCAATTCCTAAAATTGTAAACTGAAGGCAGGAAGGGGGTTTTTGTTCATAATACCAAAAACGCCCGCCTTTGCTTTTGTCCCAAGAGTAGGCAAAGAGAGTGAGGTAGCTAGGAGGATGAAGAGAGCTTGAGCAAAAGCAAAAAATTCTAAGAATACAATCATGGAGACAGAAACAGACAAGTTAAGGGATAAAAAGGGGAGCAAGCAACAACATAAAAGGAAAGAAAAACAAGTTAGCTATAGAAAAACAGCAAGTTAGAGAGAAGAATGGTGTCTCTCTCTAAGAAAGATGTTAGATCCTTCTTAAAGAATTTAAAGGGTAGATTGCTAAGATATTTTTATTTTATGAATATGTTTTATCTATTTAATATATAAGATAAATTTTATAAGGTAAATCTATTTTATAAATAAAATTATAATAAAAACAATCAATCATAATTATAAAATTCATATTTGCAATTTTATATTATTTTTAAATTATTTTTACTCATTCCTATATTAAGATTAAATATTAATAAAACAAAAATATTAACATACGTTGTACCTTTTTTTTTTTTTGAAGCAATCAATTTCATAAGCCAAATATACTGACTGATAAATCGTTTTAATAAATTAATTCAAAGAACGTATTAAAAAATAAATTACATAATAAAATATATTATTCAATTAAAAATTTATTTCCTTATCCTGTGCACGAATAAAATCTTATCTTAATTTTTCAATAAGAAGTTTCCATACAACCAACCCAAATTTGATCAGACCGGACGCCTTTATCCTCGATGCAATCATCGGTTTGCTCAATGGTTCCTTATAGCAATAATGGTTTCAAAAAGTTATTTTGATTAAACAATGAAGGAGATAATCAAATTCACAACAACTTGCAGAAATCGAATTATACATGCGTTGATAAAACAAAAATAAAATTCACAACTTATGGCCATTGAACAGCAATTTCCTGCTAGCTTTGCAAGTCAAAGTTTGGACTTCTGTTAGATTGGGGTGAAGCAGGTTGGTCCAGGCTCAGTCCTCAGTGCCAGAGTTTGAGTTTGGGTTGAGGGGACTATGTCCAGTGATCGATTTTGGATATTTTCTAGTTCAATGGGTTAGGCTTAATTAATGCTAATTTTCAAATGGACTTTTCTTAAATTTAAATTCATTTTAAAGTTTATATTTTTTAATTTTCTAATAATTATATAAATATAAATAAAATATTTAATCATTTATTCAATAAAAATAAATATTAAAATTATTTTAAAATAAACTATTTTTACAGTAGTAGTCAATATAATATTTACATAACTTATCTAATTGTTAAATACTAATTATATATTAAGATAATTAATAATTCAAGCTAAACTTTTTTTTAAATCTTTTATGTAACTTAAAATTGACAGATAAAATTCCTTTCATTTAATTTTTAAAATTTAAATCCAGTTTATAAATTAATTGTTATAATCCAAAGTTCTTAATTTTCTAACTTTAACCAATTCCGACAAATGCTTTGGTCAATTTGTACATTTCTATGTAATACATGCTTAGTCCATATTTCCATGTTCTTCATATGGACAATCGAAGGTTTTCGAATACATTGTGGGTCAAACGCCAACTTCGAAGTGTAAATTAGAAGTATAATACTATAAATGGTATGGATTAAATATCTAAAATTGTCTCCACCCCTACAGTCTTTACTTACGGTCCATTTCTTACACGAACTACGCTTGACCTCCCAATTACACCGAAACCGGTGAAAATACTTGGCTGATCCAGTAGTCCTCATCATGTATTCCTCAAAAACAGGTTCTTTGGCAATGGTTCGGACAACCTAAGAATAAACTCGCGAAGGTTTCTTATAATTACACCACGTTCGTAGCCCAAATCTCAGCTTATCCAAAAAATATTACTAGAGTGTTACAAACAACAGATTAAGAAAAAGAAGATGGCCAACAAATTTGCTGTGGTCTTTCTGGTCTGCATTGTGGTTGCCGCAACTATGCACCTGTCTCAATCTGAGGAGACCCCAGAACAGAAGGAGAAGTTCAAGTCATGCTTCGGTAACTGCGAAGAAGAATGCAAAGTCGACGGCAATGGCAGAACGTATTGTGAGATGAAGTGTGACACTGACTGCGACGACAAGGAGACTGCTGGTAAGTTTTTCAAATGATGCAATGTAACATTAAACATTAATTCTGATGGGTTTGCTTATGTATTCGTTTGCTGTTTGGAGCAGATAGATTGAACATAAAGATTTGAAAACTTACCGTGGGTTGGAGGAGAAAGAGACAGAAGAAAACGCAATAAGAAAGAGTGGAAAGAGTTTCTTCAACCTACTTTGGGTTCTAACTTCCTCTTTCTTTCATTTCCACGGCTGCCTTAAAGTTAAGGCTGTGTAAAACGTTGATACAAGTTGTGTAACTAGGCAAACTAATATTGATTATATACAACTTATAATTCCATCTATGTTTCGGTTTAGTTAGGTTCCACTTTTACTTCTGCATTGTGACTGCTGCAAATTTTTGTTAGATTTTGATTTCCATTTTATAACACTTTTATTAGTAAATTAATTGAATAACTCATTTTATTTTACCTTCTTATACAATATTTGTTAATAAATATTAAAAATAAATTTATTATATTTTATAAAATAAAATAAATAAACTTAATATTATTTATTAATATAAATTTAATTATAAAACCATTTTATTATTTATTATAATTAAATATTTGATATCTAAAATATTTTATTTCATGAATAAATATTTTTAAAATTTATACATTTAAAGATAATTGAAACCCACTTTACGAGAGTTAGGAGAGGGACATCAATTGTATGTAGCCTTCCCTTCCTATCAATTATATGCATCTTCCCTCTCCTTGCACTTTACAAAGATGATGTTTTCGTGACTCGAATCTGTGATTTTTTTGTCACAAAGAAGCAACCTTACTAGTTATTCCAAGGCTCGACCTCATTTACAAAATTGTTAATAATTAATATTAATTAATTAATTACTTTATTTAATTAATCATAAAATCATATTATCAAAAACAAAAAAAGAAAATCAAAAATATTTTTATTTTTTCATAAAGAAAAAAATTACATTTAAAATTATAAATTTTACTTAATTTTATAATATAACTTAATTTTCAATGTATTGAAAATATATATTAATCAAAATTAATAATAATAATAATAATATAACTTAATTTTCAATAACCTACCATTAACTATTTTAACTAAGAGCGGTGATGTAATGTTATGTCAATATGACAGAGGTAAATTTATTTAAAATAAAAATTCATTAAATTTAATAAATTTCTTATACTTATGCTATTAATGTATTCTAGATTTTTTTTATATAATCGATAGTATTTTTATAGTTTTCGATTTAATAACACTTGTTTCTGCTTTCCTTTATTCCTTTGATTTTAGGGAACCAAAAATCAATTGAACTATTTTATTTTAATTTTAATTTTTACTAAATTTAGTTATTTATAAATTTTTTTCTTAAAGATAATCATTTAAAGCTGGATTTATTTTTTATGGCTAGCTCGTAAGAATAGAGTGCTCACTAATAATTTACGATTCCAGTGGAAGATGGCGATAGAGAGCATGTGTGTTGTATGTGGGGCGCAAGAAGAGTCTATACTTCACCTTCTTCATGATTGCCCTATGGAATCTCTAGTTTGGCAACATTTGGTGCCAGCTCAACAATGGACTGATTTTATACCTAGTGGTTTGATTGGTGGCTTGATAGGAACCTGCAAAGCAATGGAGTAAAATTGGGAAGTGATATTGATTGGCGGATAGTCTTTACCGTTATGGTGTGGAGGTTATAGTTTCGACGGTGTAGTATTAGTTTGGAGCTTGATGAAGAAACAGTTGATGTTGCTACTCTTATCCCTAACATTTAAGAAAAAACAAGAGAATTTCAATGTTGTATATCCAAGAAGATAGTGGATGTGCCTCTGCCTTGCTATATAAGCTGGTTTCCTCCATCTGTGAACGTTGTCAAACTTAATATGGATGGGGCGGCCAGAGGTAACCCAAGCGTTGCAAGGGCTAGGTTTGTTGCGAAATAGTATGGGTATTTGGCTGGTGGGCTTCAAAGTTCACCTGGGTATTTGTTCTAATGTAGTAACTGAGAAGCAAGCCTTGCAGTTTGGATTACTGCTTGCATAGAGCGAAGAGTATAGGAATGTATGTGTGAATTGGATGCTCAAGTGGTGATTGACCTCATTAGAAGAGATAATGTTTTGACTTATCCATTAGGTGGTCTGATTTTGGATATAAGAGAACTACTAAGTAGGCATTGGTCCTGCTCACTGCAACATATATTGAGGGAAGGCAGTTTTTGTGATGATTATCTTGCTAAGTCAACTTATGATTTTGAGTTGGAGTGTGAGGAATTAGCTGAGACTCCAAGGGACCTACTCTATGTTCTATCTGCAGAAGCTCGTGGTGTTGCCTTTCTTAGAGGCTTTCCCAGCTTTTAGTTACTACTCAACTTTGTTAACAAAAAAAAAGGGTTTTACGAACATAGAATAATATGTTATTACTATTAATTAAAAATTTATTTTATAATAAATTTAAATTTTAATATTTTATTATAACTTTTAATAAGATATATTATAAAATTAGGTGAAGTTAATGATTTTAGATATAATTTTTTCTCCTATAAATTGTAAAATAGAAAGATACTAAAATCAAAATAAAAACTTATAATTCAATAAAATAAGTTTTTATTAAATTTAGAAAAAAATACAATCGATTTAATTTTGGTATGTGAAAACAACAATAGCCTCTTTTACTTCTCATCGTATGCTATGTAAATCACAAAGTCAAAAAGACGCCTTGTAATCTTATGTTCTAATAACCTTGTTTCAACCCTATTTCACATGCAACATGAAGTCATTTTTATAACATCTCGTTACCCATGTTAAGGCTAAAATTGTGATTTATAAGAAAGTACAACGAAATTAGGAAATGCACATCATGCTTTAGTTAAATATGACATGCACATTTTTGCACATGAATATGATTGTACATGCA
>JANZXR010000009.1:19699725-19713607 GCA_027575705.1 Erythroxylum echinodendron
CCGTTATCTTAGGATATGTGTCGGAATGACCTACGGGCGTCCCGATGCGTACCCTAGGGTAATGGGGTGCCACAATACCAAATTTCACTTCTAAATCAACTAAAAGTGATGCTTTTATATGGTCTTACAAAAACTAAAGGGACCAAACAACTTAACTACCCACTTTTTTCACTAACTCCACCACGTTAGTGGGAAATTTCCACTTGTTCTTAGTGAAAGGTTTCCACTTCTTCCACTAACTTCACTAAGTTAGTAAAGAGTTATCCAATTTAGTCCACTAGCTCCACTTTTGCATATGAGATAAGTGCTTGGAAGTTGTCTTTCTGTAGCCATGCCATCATGTTAGCTTAAGGCTTATTAATGATTTTGATGATGACCTTATAATATTTCAAAATTCAAATTGGATTTATTTCCTTCTATTGCTAAAGAGTTAATTCGCAAAAGGAAATAAAATCATATGATAAATGTTTCCTTTCTTACAAGAACTTTCTTTATGAACTTAACTTATTTTTTCCACAAAAATCCGGAAAGATCCTGCTAATCAGATATTTCGTCAATCAGCTTAGATTTCTCTTAACGGTTGATTATTACAAGATTCTAACAAAGATAAAATTGAAGATTGAAAGTCAAATTCAGAACAGAAATGAAGCAACGATTAGTTAAAGAAAATGTTTGTTTAAGCAAGAGCCACTAAATTTATGAAACAGAGAAGCATGGAAGGAAAGAAGAGAGAAAGCCAAATTATTAAGATACATCAATACTTTTGAAATTCATATCATTATCAAATCTCTTGTTCCTTATAAAGTGAGAATTATTTTTGAGAAAGATCATTAAAGCTCATATGGAGCAAATTACTTCTTCATTTTTTGAGAGCTTGTAGAGGCTATCAAAATACTACTAGTTTAAAAGGTTGGAGAACCTTGAAAAAGATGTACTCGTGGGAAAGTTGGAGTACCTTGAAAAATATGTACTCGTTGGAAGGTTAGAGAACCTTGAAAAATACGTACTTGTGAGCTTGAAGAGGCTCGTCAAATTACTGCTTAGTTTTATAGTGAAACATTTAAGTTGGATACTTGGGGACTGAATGTAGGCTTAGGTTGTAAGCCAAACTAGTATAAATCGATTACGTCCTTCTCTCTCCTCTTAACTTTTATATTTCTGCATTAAATTGTATGTGTGTTCATTTCAGCAAGATGCTCCTTCACTGTGATAGTAGACTCCTATTTTCAACTTGCTAAAGATTCCTTTCATTTTAACAGGAGGCTTCTCTTTTAAATTATCTTAACTGGATTTATGATTTAGCAAGCTTCTGTCATTTAAAATGCTTCTATCACTTAACAGGCTCCTATTGCTTAAACAAAGTCCTATCGCATAATAAGATCCTCTTGCTTTACAGGCTCCTATTGTTGTTTTAAACTTCAAAAGCCCCCTATTGTTTTATTCAAATTAAAAGTATCTTTTGCATGTGTTTGCTTTATCATATCCAACTCACTTTTTTACTATTTAAAGAAGTGCTCTTACTTTGTTACATAGCGTTTCCACTTTCTTTGGCTACTACTTGCATTTTCTTACTATGTGTTACCACATCATCACATCTTGAAGTCATGTGACTTGATGAAATTTTTGTTTAGCCATCTTAATTCATATTTATGTATGGTCCATCCAAACACATCTATAATATGGTTTCATTGCTGTATAACCTAAGTTAGCAAGAATCCAATTCATTCTATAATATAAACCTCATGTGGTTACATACCTTTCGACCTCCTCATCAAAGTTTAGTGTCTTTTTGCACCTTTAAACTTAGCATGACTTAGTTATATTTTTTATCTTTTAGTTTCATATATGAATCTTATATCTCATTGAAGATTTTGGCTAATGTGCACCAATGCATATAAACATTCTCCTATTCTTAAGCTTTCTTTCATGATGCTCATTTTGCCCTGCCTACTTACAGGTATTTTCCTTGTTCTATCAATTTGACTACCAGATATCAACCAAGGCTAACTAAGTTAGTGGGAAGGTATCACTTATTCCATTAACTTCACCAAGTTAGTGGCAAGTTATTCAATTTAGTCTACTAACTCCTCTTTTACACATAAGATAAATGTTTGAAAGATGTCTATCAGTTGCCACATCATCTAACTTTTTTTCCATTTATTTGCTGCTTCCACTTTATAAGCTAATGCTCCCACTTTTTTAAGTCATTAATAGTATATTTTTTGTCACGTCATTGAATCTTGAAGTTAAGTGCCTTGATGAGCTTACTAGTTAAGTCATCCCAAGCCATTATTGTGCATGATCTATCTAGGCATATCTATGGTGTAGTCTCATTGCTCATTAACCTAGGTTAGCATCAACCTGAGCCAATATATAATTAACTTGCCCATTTATATATCTTTTGACCTCCTTTTCAAAGTTAAGAGCATCACCTACCCTTATACTTAACATGACTTAATTGTGTCTTTTATCTTTTGGTCGCACATTTGAATCTTGTATCTCATAAACTATTTCCACCAATGTGCAACAATGCATGCCAATGCTTACATACTCTCGAGTTTTCATTAATAATGTCCATTTTGCCTTGCTTACTTATAGGTCTTTTACCTTGTTTTGTAAATCCAAGTGCTAAGTATCAACCAAAGCTCATCAACACTTGCACAATTCTGTAACTTAAACTTAATAATCTAAAAAACCACCCCACTAGAAGAACTCCCGAAATAATTTATAGAGACTCCTGTGGATGTGATTCCCTTAAAGAATCCTTAGTCATTTGACATATCTCCAATATACCATTATGCCTCTTCATTGAGCTTGCCTTTACTTTTTATGGATGCTCCTTCATAAGACCAACAACACTAAAATAGAATAATTATTAAGGTAAACTTCTTCAGTCAAGTCTTTAACTTGATTTCCTCAATTCTTTGTAGCTAAGAAATTCATTTGCTCCTCACCCACTTTTCGTTTATGCTTTCATGAACAAATTATAACCATTCACAAATGAAATAAGTAATATCTTTTTTTCTTTGACTTACATTAAAAAGATTCATATATCTTCTCTTTGCCTTTTTTTTTAAACCATTCTCTGTTCCACCATTCTTTTTATCCTTATTGTTAGTTTTAAAGGGGTGACATTTATATATCCGCCAAGGAATCTACAGTCACTATAGTGCTAGGGAGGTCCTTCACGTTCTATTTCTGAAATGTCTAACCCTATAAGTAACTTTTATAATTAAACAACTTATCTTCTCCTAATATGTTCTTCACATCTAACATCAAATATGTGAATTTTCTCATATTCCTCCACTAAGTCATCTTACTTTAAAGCTTCCCTTGTAAGCCTATTAAGGAGGAACTAGTCCATTAGCTCCTTCTTCATTTTCTCTCAAGTGTTAATGGGAGGTCTACCCATACCAATGTTGTTGGAGGTTCTTATTCTTTACTGTAACTTTTCATATCTATCATGTACATAGTTGTAATTAACACCTTCTCTGAGTTGGACAACTTTGTCACTTCAAAGTATTGCTTTATATCCCATAAGAAAATATTGAGCTCCTCGCCATTTCACTTACCACATAGGGCTCACACACATTCACCTAAGTTTTTACTAATTGAATTCTTAATTCGTGCTTCGACATAACATATTTTAGCACGAACAATTTGTAGCTCTCCTTACTAGCCTTTAACACTCGTCTCCTCATTTTTTGAAGCTTAATCACTATAGATTCAAAATATTTGACAAAAGAAATCACACCACCTTTCTTTAAGGCTAGAGAACCATTGATCGCCTTTAATCAAGCAACTTTATCTTTCAAATTGCTTTTGTTAGCCATTTTTAGCCAAAAATATATGAAATCGTCATTGAGTTTTGACACTAGTTGTTTTCCTTGAAGTTGTGGTACTATTCTTCACCACTTGACTTTGATATTAGTTATCACAAAGACTTTTTTTTGGGTGCAGTGAAATTAAAGTAATTTGCTAAAGTCCTCATGCAGTAGTTAAGTTTAAGTTGTAAAGCTCAACCTAGCCTTCCCTTTATGATCATGGATCAATAATTCTATTTTTTCCAATTACCTTATATGACTCATGTTTAATTATTTAACTTAAACTCTTAATCACATAAATGCTTTAAATAAACAATTTGATGGACAAACAAGAGAGATAACAAAAAAACATTTTGTTAATCAAATCACCTAGATACAACAAAAAGGAACTCAAGTTTCTTCCAACTTGAAAATTTCTATAAAAACATCACTCAAAAGAAAGACTCCTTAGTTATTAGCACATCTCTAATTTACCATTTTCTTTTTCTATCAGGTTTGGCTTTGCTTTACTTTAGATGCTCCTTTATAAGGTCACCTACACCTAACATAGAATAAATGTTAAAGTTTACTTCTTCTATTGAGTCTTCACCTTCTTTTCATTAATCTTTCAAAATCATGGAATTAATTTGCTTTTTATCCATATTCCTTTTTTGATATTCACGAGCGAAGTGTAACCCTTTATAAATGAGATAAACAATTTCTCATTTTATTTATTTCTTTGACTTATATTGAAAAAATTCATTTTAAATTTCTTTGAGCCATTATGTGTCTCAACATTCTTCTTGCCCTCATTGCTATTCTAATAGGTAGTGACATTTAGAGATCCATCAAGGCATTCGCAGTTGTTATAATGTTAAGGAGGTCTTTTACATTTTACCTCTGAATCTCCATTTGTGGCTAACCTTATAAATTGTTTATCAAGTTCAACTTGTCTTCCTCTTTCTCATTAATTGAAGCCACTTGCTTGGGCCACTACTTATATGTTCTTACCATGTGTTGCCACATCATCACATCTTGAAACTAAGTGCTTTGATGAGCCTTCCTTATTTTTAATTCTCATGGAGTTTATAGTAAACCTAAACTTGAGGATTTTGTTACATACTATAAACAATAGAAATAGGTTATGTCTCTAAGTCCTATATAAGTGGAATGGAAATAAATTGGTCAATAATAATTTTATATTTTATGAAATTTCTATGATGATATCAAGATTTTATATAGCCTTTTTCCCATTAAAACTTCAAGTTTTAGTGTTAGAAGACAAACTATTGGATAATAGGACTTATGGAAACATATGCCTTATGATGTGATATTTTATGCTTTAAACCGTAAATATATGGTGTAGTTATAATAATTCTAAGGATTATGTCGACCTATCTCTAAGTTTTTAGGTAACTCCTTCTAATTATGATAAATCTATTTAAACAAAAAATTTCTCAATCTTAATCATATGAAAACATATATTGAACTAATATCTCAGACATATTAATTCAAGAATAAAAACATATAATTAAATCTTAATGAATGAATCAATCAAATTGTATTAAATAACAAATCATATTATAATATCAATCTTAACTTAGGTTCATCTAAACTAGGCACTAAACAAACTTAGTTCATAAATAAAGAAAACAAAACAAGCATCAAAAGTTCAGAAGAATAATTAAAAAGAGAAAAATACATAAGATATATAAATACACCCTTTTCTCTAATGCAATCCCCTCAAACTTTAATGAAATGCTACTCTCTATTAAATCTCTAAAATAATCTTCATGTTTTTGTCATTCTATATTCAAAATTGAGTCTTCAACTCTAACAGTTACCTCTAACTCTGACTCTAATTGCTTCTCTTTCATCTCCTCTTCATAATTGCCTTTTATATTATGAAATTAGAGTTTATGAAATATACATACTTAGTTATAAGGTCGAGTGAGTGATCGTACATCTAAAAATAACTCAAAGTAGTGAATTTATACATTTTCAGGAGCTTACATAGGCATAAGACACAGTCGTGTATGTTACTCACACGAGCGTGTATCTTCACACGAGCAAACACATCTTTAAAGCTTTCCATGTTCACAGTCACTTACATGATCTCTTACATAGCCGTGTTTGTTATTCATACAAGCATATAATCTTCATATGGTTGTGTACCTTCAAAATAGCTTCAATTCTTTTACTTTCAACCCTGATTTGACTTGAATTCTTCTTTTGATCCATGAAAGCAATTAGGAGATAAAAACACAATCAAAACAAAATAAGTAACAAAAACTATATGAAAATCTCCAATAAAAAGCAAAACACACTAAAAATAGAAATAAAAACATAGTCTATTAAACATTTATCACTTTAAAACAAAAGTAGTTATAGAAACACATATTTTAAAGGTTTTTGATGAATTCTACTAAAATATATTATTTAATGTCTAAAGATTACTATATTCTAAGTTTGGATTCTTATTAATTCATCAATTAATGAATTCCTTGTCTTTTTTATTACATTTTGACATGTGCTTAATTGATTGTATAATTATTCCATAATAGTTAGTGATTATTGCTATGAAATTGCTTAAGATGCTCACTTTGACTCATATGTAATTTTAGGCATAATTCAGAGGTGAAAGAGTTCAAGTGAGTCGAAAGCACTATATTTGAGCCGTTTTCTAAAGATTCACAATCGTTTGTCTTCATGGAGCAAGAAAAAGAGGATTAAAAGAAAGAGAAGACAGTTAAATGCCAAGAAAGATGAGACATATGCTGGAAATACAAAGAAGAAGAAGATTAGAGCAAGAAGAGAAGAAAATGAAAAGAAATGAAGAATGAACCATTATAATGCCTCACGACCATGCTGGAAAATTTACACAGTCATGAGTGTGTATGTCACGGATGTGCAACAAGATGCATGGGCGTGAGTTATTCCTTATGCCCATGCAAGATAGTGATTTATGGTATAAACCAAAGATGATGTAAGGTGACCAATTACCATTCCATTGTGTGTGACATGAGTGGAAGAAAAAATGGGAGGCTAAAGCAAAATTGTGAGTGCATGGGATTGCATGGTGTCTTACATGAGTGAGACACCACACACACACACACCACCTATCCATTTAACATAGCTTTTTAAGTATAAAACAAAGGTATATGATGGATGGTGGACAGCTACACATAGAGGGTTGGAGCATCACACTTACGGCATGGTATGAATTTAATTAATGGACAACACCATGGACAGCAATCGAAAGACATTTTGTCCTCTTCTATTTTGAAGTCACCTGTCCCATGTCCTTTTTAAACCTAGCTACCACATTTTACACGACGTTGGAAGGTATAAAGAACAAAGGAGCGGACGAATGGGATAAAAAGGAAGAACCAAACGTGTATGATGTGTAGCTAAAGGAGAGGAATGTAACAGCTATCTAATTTTTACATAAAACCTAGCATTAAAATGGCATGAAGGATGGTGTTGAAGGTGTCGACTAAAGAATAAAATAAGGGTGGAGGGTTGAAAAATAAGCAAGAATCTAGAGAGTGGAGCAGCTTCCTCTCTTCAGCTCTTGCCATCTATCCCACTTCAATTTAACTTTCTTTTTTATATGATGGGTGTGTGTGATGACATTAGCTGGAGGTGAAAGAATTAAATGTCTTTGTTTAGGGGCTAAATCGAAGATGCTCTTGGGAGAACACGAAGAGGGCTATGAAAGCCCTCAACCGTGAGAGATCCATAAAGGGGTATCGTTTTCGACACCGATTCAACGAGGATATCAACGTCGATGACCCGGTTAAGTGTATTTCTTCTTTTTTTTGGTTCTTTTCTTTCTCTCTTTAGAAATTGATTATGTTATTCAATGTATATGGATTTAGATATTATGAAAAGATGATTTTAATGCATTCATTGGATCATTTTATTACAAAATCCATTGCTAGAATATTCAGTGTAATTCGTAATTGTTATGTTGAAATTAATTTGTAGCGACTAATGGTTCGTAATCATTAGGGATAACATAACCCAAGCTAAATGAAGCATCATATGTGATTATTACTTTGATTAATTAGTTTTCTTAATTCGTAATGCTACTAATTTAGAGATCATATCCTGGTTTATTCGGTAGTTAGGTTTAATTAATGATCGTATCTTAATTAAATAATACCTAAGGGAAAACTCATGTTAATAGATTAACCCACGTTTAATAGTTTCTAGGGGAGATTTGAGAACAAAAAATCATTTAAATATGTTTAATTAAGGTGTAGGTCAAGATTGAACCAAAGAATTGCATTCCTAACGAATTCATCGCTTTTATCATTTTTACATTTTTTCTTCAATTTGCTTTACCTAGTTAGTTTAGTTTTACTATCATTTCTTAAACCAAACAAAACTCTCCATAACCTAAACACTGATTAATTTCATAACAAAACCTAACTGAACACTCTCCGTAGGATCAATCTAGACTCACCATTACTATACTAGTAGGTCTAGTTTATTTTGACTAACGTTACAACGTGCTACCAATTTTGGCGTAGTTACTAGGGAGTATGGTGCTTTAGTTTTTTTTAATTTTAATTGGTATTTTGTATATATTTGTTCGTAATTAGTTTCTTGTCAATTATTTCATAAGCTGTTCACTTTCTGTTTAGTGTTTTTCATGCAAAAAAATTTACATAGACAGAAGTAATTTCTTTTATAACTCACATTCCTAATCTTATAACCAAGTTTGGATTAATCAACCTAACTTTAGTTATAGATAGGATAATCAATAGAATTACTTCCTTGATAGTTTGCAGGATGCACAGATAAACCAAAATTTTCTTATTACACTTTAGGTACACCTCTGGACGACTATATCAAGACCTGCAATGCTACTTATCTTCAATTTCAATAGGGTATGTAGCAACTTCAAGAGATTATGCAGCAATTTCAATAGAATACCCTACAATTCCATCGTAATGGATGCCAATTTTGGCATGATGCAAGGCCTAACATCTAAAGTGTGGAGAGCCAACAAGATTCAGGTACATCTTTGGAAGAATTGGTTAATATTATGAATGCTAATACTTTACAACTTCAACAGAGTGTATAGTAGCAACCTTAGAAGGATATGATGTAATTCCAGTAAGAAGTGAGGCATACAACGTCTAGACTCTAAAACGTGGCAGATCATATGGGTGAGATGGCAGTGAGGATTGACCGCCTAGAGATGCAAAGAAAAGAGGAGCAGCCATATCAACCTGAGGAGTACAGAAACCTTACAGAATGATGAGGAGAATGAGAATCTTGAGTGGACTACTCAAGGAATTGCTTTGTGGAAGACGTGAAGAAGGAGCTCGAAGAAGAAAATGATACATCCTTTAGCTCGGAGGTAAATAATGAATTCTAATTTGTTGTTAAGAATGACTCTTTACTTTTACCTAGCTGGTTAGAGAAATTGAATGAAGAAGAAAAAGGTGAAGAGACATTCGAGGTCTTTCTCCATAGCATGGACTCAGTAGAGTTTGAGATTCTGAAGATGGGGCATATGCTGAATATGACGAATTATTAACCAAGACTCTATCCTGAACAACCTTAAGTGGAAGTGGCTCAAACTGTACTACCTGAAGATTATAATTTTGTCATGTGAGGAAAAAACATAGAGTTGAACTGGCAATCCTAAACAAAGGCACTTCTTGGGAGGTAACCCAAGAGAAGTAAATTTCTTTTCTTTAAATTTTTGCATTTATTTTTTATATGCATGTGTGTTTTTAGTTGTTTGTTTCTTATTTGTTTTTAATTTTTCAATTAAAATGAGAGAAAGAATAAAACAAACAAAACAAACATTTTTCTTGTTTTTTATTGCTTTTAGGACTATATAGTTATGATTGACTAGAAAATTTCATGGCAATATGAGCATATACTTTTCCTTTTGTGATTGGCCGATGTGCATTACCTTTAGAAGAGTAGTGACTAGTGCTAGACAAAAACGGTGAGATTTTGAGCCTTATTAGGCTGACACATCCATATCAATATCATTGTCTTTGTTTATGTGTGACCTTCATGACATGTACATCCTAACTTTGCCTTAATTTTCTATTCGAGACCACATTCCTATCACATGCATTAGCATGAAATTATGAGGCATTATTTGTTTTTCCAAGCTACATTAGCCAAATAACCTACCCATTATATGATTTTCCTCTTGATAAGCCCCTTCGAGCTTTGTACCTTTCTTTTTGTATAAATCATATTATATGCTTTAAACTTAACTAAATGCCCTACCTAAGCCATAAAACTAGGTGAGCATTTGTGATTGTTTAGTTTGTGGATGTACAAAATTTTAAGTGTAGGGATATACATATGTGTGGGTTGGTTATAATGATTGGGATGGTATTTTATGTCTTATCATTTAAATTCCCATGTTGATGTAGTTTCTTTCAATGTTTATATGAAAAAAAGAAAAAAAAGGAGCAAAAGAAAAGGAGAAAAAAAGAAAAAAGCAAAAGAAAAGAATGTATACCTTTTCTTTTGCTTCTTTTTTTCATATAAACATTGAAAGAAACTACATCAACATAAAAGTATCTAGGAGGAAGTGCATATATGGTTTACAAAGTTATTCACAATTAGTCTTTCCTCCTAAATTTGTAATGAATGAGTTGTTTGAGTATGTTAAATATGAGGAAGATGTTGGCATGTAAGGTTCACTCTTTGTGTTTTCAATATATTGTAGTCAGTTGTATGAGTGATCCCTTCGGATTGGTTATTGCTTTGATTAATCAATTTTCCTAATTCATAATGCTACTATCCAGTTGAATCTAGAGATCATATCCTAGGTTAATAGTTAGGTTTAACTAACGATCGTATGTTAATTAAGCAATACCTAAGGGAAAACTCAGGTTAATCTATTAACCCAAGATTAATAGTTTTAAGAGAGGTTTGAGAATAAAAAATCATTGAAATATGTTTAATTAGGGTGTAAGCCGAGATTGAACCAAAGAATCAGATTCCCAAAGAATTCACCGCTTTCATCATTTTTACATGTTTTCTTCAATTTGATTTTCTTAGTTACTTTTTGTTTTATTTTATTTTCTTAAACCAAACAAAACTCCCTATAACCTAAACACTGATTAATTTCATAACTAATCCTAACTGAACACTCTCTGTAGGATCGACCTAGACTCACCACTGCTACAATAGTATGTTTAGTTTATTTTGACTAGTGTTACGACGCGCTACCACATATCATCTCTCTATTTTTAATCTTTAGAATTTTGATCTAAAATCTCCCAAAAGCTCTAAATTTTACTGTTCATTTTATTATTCTTATACTCCTAAGCATGCCCACACGTTTGAATGTCTCCATTCAATATTGATATTAATCAGTTTATCAACGAGTGCATTAAAGCAAATGCTCAGCTTTTAATTTATATTTTTATAACATTCGAATTTTTATATTCAGTTGGAATTTTTTTAAGAATGTTTCCTTAACATAATATGTATAAATCCGGATAAAATGCTAAAAAATTATCCTATTGGATAATAAGAAACATACTTAAAACTTATACGTATTTATTAAAAAATACTCATATATGCTAATGAACATAGAATTCCTAGCATATAACATAAATAAACCTTAAAAGTTTCTTATCTTATAATATAAATGGTGCATAGATCAAGTTACGAGCATACAAAAATTTTAAGAACTTATATGGTGATAAATCCCTTACTAATTAGTGAGATTTGATATCAAGATGACATGACCAAAGATCATTTTATTGTAACATGTTGATTCAAGAACACGAATATGAAAACGCAATAAGAAGGATATGAATTGTCATACTCTAGAAAAGAAAAGATTATGAGTGAAAAGATTTTAGAGTTTAATCACTACTAACAAGCTGAAAAAGATCCTAAATTTTTAGAGAACCTAAATTAAGAAAAATATTGATAAATAATAATGATATGTTGTTAACTAAGAAAATAAGAAAGCCTCTTATAGATATAAAAACCTAAAATTAAAGTCCTAAAAAATAACAACTTCAAATAACAAAATCCTAACTAATTAAAATATATGTTCAACAACTATTTTGAAGAAACATTAATGTTGATTTTGTTCAAAAGCTTTCAGTGCACATAAAGATGAGCCTAGTACCAGTTACAAGTTCAACTTTGCAATTGAATATAATTTTAATTTTGAAGCCAGTTTATGCCAATTTACTTCTGGGTCTAGCACTAGTTACGTCATATAACCCCCTTTTCAAAGCTTGCTCCTTCATTTGAGTCAACGTCATCGACTTGACTTCAATCTCTTGAAGTAGCAAATATTCACTCCTTGTGTAAAGATCCATTATTAGGTCATCGAAAGATTTTGTGGCCTTTTTTGCTCTATTCATTATCAATTTTCCTCCAATATCCTTTATTAGATCGTTAATTCTTTTAGTGCTTAACTTGAACCTTTTGTAAGCTTTCTAAGTTCCTCTTTATGCCTCTTAAGTCGATGATTGATTCCCATTATTTCTCCCATCTTTAAAATGAAATTTCCTCAAATTAGCACCTTCATTTACAAAATTAAAAGACATTTGATGATTGGCCAATAATGCATCTCTCACATCCCATACCCTCGCTACTATTTGACTATTTTCTTTTTGTGTTTATCTCCTGTTTTTAATTTGTCCAATATGTTTGACTTATCCCCAAGTATTTTCTCTCATTTATTTCCCCTTTATCTCTCCTATTCACTCTTATAAAATTTGATTTGATCCTCATAAACTTGCTTAGGTGACAATAAAGCAATGCTAATCAATTTTTCCATTCATAGACAATGAAAATTTATTCCTATACTTATCATATATGGCTTTCTTATCAAATTACCATGGACACCTCAAAAGAATTTATCCCACTTACATAGAAACCACTTCAGACAATAACTCATTCTTGTACATCCTAATTGAGAAAGAAATTATCACCTACTTAGTTATACCAACTTTCTTATTCTCACCCAACCATTTTTGTAGTGGGCAATATGAACTTCTCCACTAACTATATACTAATTACATTAGTATAACTCTCTCTATCTATGATCATACTACATACTCGATCTTTAATAGAACACCTTGTATGAAAGAGTTGTCCTTCCACATATACACTTAACACCCTCCTAGTGACCAATATCTCCCTTCTATGGGCCTTTTAATACACTCATCATCACTAGCATCCTCTAAGTTAAGCATATACACCTTCACTTTCTCTGTGCTTTTAGAAACATATTCTATGTCTTCCCTCAAGTGGTAGAGGTACTTTTAGCCCCATCAATAAAGTCAAATTCATCCATTCTAGTAAACACAATTGTGTTACGTTGTAATCTACATATGATGCTTCATATTTTTCCAACTTATCTCTTACCTGACCAAATTGACTAATGAAATGCTCATATTGACCTTGCATTTTGTTCATGATGAAATCGAAGTCTATCCATATTCTTTCCTCCTCAATTAATTCCTTACCTTTGGATTAGCATTTGTTTTTAGTTTGAGTCATAACAAATTTGCATGAAAATGTTAGTAAAAAAAGCACTCCCTCATATGTTTCTCTTAAAATTCACTTTACTTTCAACCTAAGCTCTTAACTAAAAATATTTTTCAAACAAGACAATTTAAATTAAGAAAGCTACTTTAAATCTTATCCTTTTATCAAATGGCTCCTATAGAGTTGTACAATATTCCATTAGATAGAATATAAAAGAAGAATATGAATTGGACATGAATGAATAGACAGTAAGGGGAAACAAGAAAACTAATAAACAATATTTTTCTTAACTTGTCATATCAAGGAAACATGAAAAAAAGATCCCAATATGATCTTTATTATGAATTTAGTGTAACACCCCACTCCTGCTAAACCTGAACCCGATATCGATAGTGATATCCGAGTTCGTGCCCCGCAAAGGCGGTGTGCCATATCACTAAACAATCGAAAGTCGGTATATATTTTTTTAAAACACACAACATTAAGTACAGCAAATCAGTAACCAAAACGTTCCACTTTGTTTTATAATCATTTGATACAAACAATGAAATCAACAGAACTTTTATTAG